>JAWWMP010000447.1:0-11298 GCA_035047865.1 Dendrocincla tyrannina
TGAGAAGTTTTGTTTTGTGAGAATCTTCAGAAGCAGGATGTTTTTTTGTAGGGCTTTGCTGACACAGTTCATTATAATAAGATGTTTCTTAATGGGCTAGATTTTTAGATGATGGAAGAATATTTATTACCTCTTGTGTGTGTTATCTGTATACAACAAAGGGGGAGTGAGATGACACAAAAAAACCCTCAAGTACACCATACCCAGTTGCTCCCCATGACTCCAGAAGGAAACCAGGAACAGGTCTCCCTTGGTTGGAGCTAGTGCCTTCCCTCACAGTAACTATCGACAGTTCCAACAGTCATGTGATCCCAGTAAAAATTAGAGGCACCATTTCAACACCATGTAAATGTTTAGTAGCTGGACTTTCTTCAGCATCACAAACAGAGGTCGTTATTGTAACTTGGACAGAAAAACAGTTGTTATTGGATGTGGTTAATATCGATGTGTGGGTCCCTTTTCCTCCTGTCACTTTGGTCAAAGATGCCCCTATTGCTCAACTCTTGCTGTTAGTACCACCAAGTCAGCCTCTAGATAAATTTGTCCAACTTGTGAATTGAATTCAATCCATACTACACCACAGACCCACGCTGACCTGCTTAGTTTCATTACTTAGTTCCTCAGACTCCACCCAGATTACAGGCCTGATTGACACAGGAGCAGATGTTTCCATCGTAGCCTCAAAGGATTGGCTGAGCTGCTGGACTTTAACATCAATATTTTTAAACATCAAAGGGGTAGGTGGGTCACTGTCTCCAAAACAAAGTCCCTAGTGCTGGTGGAAGGGCCAGATGGACAAACAGCTTCAGTTAGGCCCTTAGTTTTAGATCTACCAATGACACTATGGGGCAGAGATGTCTTAGGTCAATGGGGTCTATCTTTAAATTCAAATTTAGGGTAATGGCTACTGATAAGCAGCATTTCTTCTCCCTGAATTGGCTCTCTGATGTGCCAATTTGGGTCGGTCAGTGGCCAATAAGAGAAGAAAAGCTGCAAGTTCTTAATAACTTGAGGAACAGTTGCAAACACTCATATAGCCCCATAAACTAGCCCCTAGAATTCTCCAGTTTTTGTAATCAAAAATTCAATTGGGAAATGGAGGCTGCTACACAATCTGTGTAAGATAAACTCCATTATAGAACCTATGGGAGCATTACAACCAGGAATGCCATCACCTACCATGATCCCTAAAGATTGGAGCATCGTTGTTATTGACATTCAGGACTGTTTTTTCAGCATTCCTCTAGATCCCAAAGACTCCCTCAGATTTGCCTTTTCAGTTCCCTCATTTAATGTGGCAGAACCATCATGAAGATTTCAGTGGACTGTTCTCCCACAAGGGATGAAAAATTCGCCATCCATTTGTCAATGATTTGTCTCCTCCATCCTTTCGCCAGTTCATAAGCTAAACCCCTTTGTTTTAATTTACCATTATATGGATGACATTTTATTGGCAGCAAAAACAGACGATGAACTCGGGAATGCTGTGATAGACACCCAATCAGTGCTATCGTCATATGGCCTAGTGATTGATCCAGATAAATTGCAAAAGGTTCCACCATGGAAATATCTAGGGTGGAGAATTACTGCGTCCTGCATCCAGCCTCAGGATGTTACCATCTCTACTTGTATCAAGACATTATATGACTTAAAATCCCTTTTATGTACCATTAAGTGAGTTTGCTCTATGTTGGGGCTCACGACTGATGAACTGTCTTTTCTTTTATCTTTAAAAAGGGGTGCCTGATCTCACATCTCCCAGACATTTAACAGAAAAAGCAAAGCAAGTTATAAAGAAAATTGAGAATAAACTATAATCTCCTCAGAGTGGGAGAAAATTAAATGGTCTCCCTCCTGTACTGGTGGTGGTAAAAGGTGTTTTACAACCATACAGGGTATTAGGTCAGTTATTTGACGAAAATAGAAAATTTAATGTGTGGGAGTGGATATTCCTCAGTCACCAATTTTCTAAAACCATCACCACTCTCCCAGAACTATTGGTCAAAGTATGCAGTAGAGGCAGGCTCCAATGGTGGGAACTGACAGGATGTGATCCAAATGCTATATACTTACGGATACTTACTTATGGATACTTATGTATCCATAGAACACATACAACAGTTGAATAACTATAGTATTGATTTTCAGGTGTCTGTGTCAGATTTCTCTGCGCAGCTATCTATTCATCTCCTTAGCAATTCATTCTTACAACTGCTAACGGTAATGCAAATAAAATTTACATCTAATTGTTCTCCTATCCCCCTCTGTGCAGCACAAACAATGTTCAAAAATGGTTCAGGGAAAACATGCAATGCAGTAGTTGTGTGGAATGAGCATAGCCAATGGAAATCTGATACCCATAAGGTTAATAGTTCATCCCAGTTAGATCCCAGTTAGTCAAATTATCAGCAATTATTCAAGCCTTTCAGTTATTTCTTGAACATTTGAACATCATCTCCAACTCTATTTATGTAGTAGGAGCAGTTAAGAGAATAGAAAACTCCTCCTCAAAGGATATAAATAATGAAGATCCAGTGCAATTATTCAGATCACTTTTATGTATAATTAACAGCAGATGTCAAAAATTTTTTATTATATGTTAGGGCACATACATTGCTGCCAGGTCCCATAATAGAAGGCAACCATAAGGCAGATTTGCTAGGAAACACTGTTATTGTACCAAATCGATTTGAGCAAGCTCGCTTATCACACCAGCTTTTTCATCAAGGGATGTAGGCATTAAGAAAAACCTTTGACTTGACCTATTCACAGGCTAAAGCTATCCTTTCTAGTTGCTCTGACTGTCAGCAGGTTGCTCCATTGCCACCAGAAGGAGTAAACCCTCAAGGGCTTGAACCCTTACAAATATGACAGATGGATGTCATCCACTATCAACCTTTCGGTAAACTGAAATATATACTTGTTTCAATTGACACCTTTTTGAGCCTCATAGTAGCAAATGCACATGCAGGAGTAAAGAGTAAGGATGTCAGGAGAAATGTGTCTACTGCTTTTGCTACCATGGGGGTGCCAAAAGAAATCAA
This sequence comes from Dendrocincla tyrannina, assembly GCA_035047865.1. Classification (NCBI taxonomy): domain Eukaryota; kingdom Metazoa; phylum Chordata; class Aves; order Passeriformes; family Dendrocolaptidae; genus Dendrocincla; species Dendrocincla tyrannina. The sequence goes on from JAWWMP010000447.1 coordinate 3,045, forward strand.
AACAGGTAATGGCCCAGCATATGTTGCAAATGCCACAAAAGAACTTTTCAACCTATAGGGGATAAAACAGTTACTGGAATTCCACATTCCCCCACAGGTCAGGCAATTGTGGAAAGGGCACATAAAACATTAAAAGCCATGCTACTAAAACAAAAAAGGTGGAATGTTGGCTTATCCCTCCAAGAACAATTAAATAAGGCCTTTTACATATTAAATTTTTTAAATAGATTGGAAAAAGTCTTATCACCTGTTAAGGGAAAGCCAAGGTGTTATATAAAGACCTCATGACTGGTAACTGGGTGGGTGCTTTTCCTTTTATAACCTGGGGGAAGGGACATGCTTGTGCCTCCACAGAGACAGGCCCAAAGTGAATTCTTTCCAGATGGGTGAGATTATCAAAGGATACATCATTGCAATCATCCTTGGTAGAACAGCTGCATTAGGCTTCAGCCCTTTAGTTAATGTTTCTGAGTGTTCAATGTTCATGAAATTTTCAGTTGTTCTGTAGGAAAATACCAAGTGACAGATGATTGTTAATAGATCTGTAAATGCTGAGCAACAGCAAGTCTGGAGATAGCCTGGTCCAGTGAAGTTTTACTATCAACTGCAATGGCACCAGAATTTATTCTTTTCTTTGCTGATTCCAAACTCCAGTACAATTTTAATGACTTGCACAAAGACTTGGAACTATTTGGTTGCAGAAAAGAGCACTATTTGCTGAACTTTTCAAAGTTCCAGTCTCATGATTCATCATACTATTGATGCCAGTGTTGTATTTTCATTATTTTTTGCTTCGGAGGACACTACTTGATTGCCACAACACCACTGACAAGTAAAAAATATATAACTGGAAATAATGGATCTGTACAACTTAGACCTGAAGTTGGCAGCTTATACACTGGCTTCCTTTCCAAACTGTGATCATCAGTCATAGCAACACTGCTATTCTAAGCTCTCTGCAAAAAAACAAAATAATACACTACATCTAATAACTCATAAACAGAAAAATAAACACCAAGACCTTGATTCTTAGTTATAAGAACTTTATCTGAAATAGCAGCACTCAAAAGAGTGTAAAGCATCCTAGTAAGAATCTGATGCAACACAGTTCAGGATTTACAAGTTTCTGTAATGTACAGTGTTGTGCACCAGAGTCTTCTGCATAAAGCTGCCTAAACTCCCTTATTTTCAGAAGATAACAGTAAAAATAAAGTAAGAGTGGGGATTTTGAGGCAGCCACTTTCCCCAAAATGGCTCTTATATGTCACATTATCTACATTTGGTTAGTGATTTCACTCATAAGTCACCGAATAAAAAGGAGGACGGTGTTAGTGCTGTATAATTCAGAAATTCTAATACATAAGATTAGCAAATGTTATAAGTAGCAATGGAGACCATACATGAAAAAAACAGCACAGTTACAGTGAAATTTCACAACAGTAGATAAAAGGGGCACATTGTAATTACAGTGACTCACAAAGAGGCCTTTCCATGCATGAGAAATGCCTATGAAAAAATACTCTGCACAATTTGGAGAAAAAAACCTTTACACACTATAACAAGACAACCAGCTCCTCCAAAGTGGAATTAAAAGCCCAGAAGCCATTTCAGAGAGAAAAAAAAGAAAAAAAAAAAAGTACAAAAATCTTTCTGGTTTCACCTAGCAGTATACCTTGTCTCAAAGCAAAATGGTTTTCTGATATCTATCAGGCCATTTATCTAAGATGATGCAGGGTATCTTTAAGTATTATCCCCAAAGTAGTTTCTTAATCATTCTAAAGAAAATTCACCCTTTTGCATCATAAGGGGGGGTGGGGGGAAAGGCAGTAGAAACCCCCTGGTTCACAGTCTATTTTGCACAACTGCTTTCTTTTCCCTTGATGTATGTAGAAAAGAGTGTGGATATCCTGATATATACATCAGTCACGGGGAAGGGAGGGAAGGGCAGGGGAAGGCTGGAAGAACACAAGACAGCAAAGAAGAATTTTTTTCTGCAAGATTAGATATAGCTTAGTCGGAGGGCAGGTGTGAACCATCTTTCATAGTTCAGGGACAACTCTATAACTGCAGAAATTGTATTCTGGCAGATTTCCAGGCAAAGTGACCATTCAGTGGAGAATCATACTTCTGTCTCAACAGGAAAAATCTTAAGAAAGATGCTAAATTAATATCCCTCTTCTCTTTTGCTATAAACTCACTTATTTTAGAAGAGAATGGTACATCATACATAGGATGGTGCAAATAGCTTCCCAGAGCCACCCTTTAAATATATGGATTATGCAATGACAACATACAGTATGTGAGGTAATAAAATTACAACTCAGCTGCACTCTATTCCTGGAATCTTGCCCGTATGTAGTGCCTAGTCAAGGTGTTGTTTATGCCAAGAAATTGCAGTTCTAAGGACTTGTAGATTTTTTTCCCCACAAACATAGAGCTCTTCAACTTCTCTCACAAGGGGTTTAAATTCTCAGATATTATAAACATAAAATATGAAGTCAAATGGGGAGAATGGAAGTCTCTACTTCTAATAGGTAAGTCTCCCTAAAGAAGTTACTATGTAAAACTCCCAGGGACAAACATTCCATTTTTATTCCTGCCTGTAAGTAGTTGAGCTCAGCCTTCGGAGTAAACGAAACATGATTTACCTAGCAAAGGAAGGCAGAAGTCGACCTGGGGAGGAGGGGGCAGGGAAAGAAACAAACATTAAAAATCAGTAGCAGGCACAGTCATTCACTGATAGAGGTCCTTTTCTCTTGCCAATAGTTTTATCAAAGCAGATTCTTTTTTGCCTAGTTTGAGGGAAGCAAAGGTGACATGCTATCCCAACTATCAACAAGTTTAGAACCCATTAGCAAAATCTGGCTGAAACATGAAAACAGCATAATAGTCTCAGACACCAAATACTCCATGCTACATGAATATCCACTGCACAACAGAGAATAGCAAGCTGGGGTCTATAGAAGACTACATTTTGTAACAGTTCAAATTGTTTGAAATTAATCTCCCTATTCAAAACAGTTCCACAAGTAAATTGTTCCATAAACTCACAGCTTGCACAGAGACACACTTACAGCTTGCACAGAGAATATATTATGAATTTAACCTTTGCACTTATATTCTAGATCTGTAAAAGACAGAATTTTGAAAGATAACCTGTAACTGAGGCAACGTCCTACTCCAGAACTCCACTGGCATTTTGTCATTATTTCCCAGAGGACAGGGCTTGTCTCACTCTTTTATTCAGGCTTTTGTCAATAATTATTAACTGTCTGTTTAAGCACATACTCCAGGGAAAAACAAAAATTAATTTTAGAGAAAAAGAACTCATTTACTTCATTTTCCAGGCCTTGAATGCAAAGGAAGTGACAATGACTTGCTAGTAACTCAAACCTTAGACTTACAAAAAAGAACAAGGGTAGAAATATAAGACCAAACAGGCAAATTCACTGATTAAGTGGAAATTTAAAGCAATTGTGTAATTCATCAGTACAACACCTGATCCAATCCAATAACACCTTTGCAACGCATGTCAGATTATGCTGGGCAAGAGTTACCTCTCTTTAGAAGTCCCATGATCATCTGCAAATGAAAATAGGCTGAAAATGTCAATCATCTGGTGTGGCATGGGAAAATCTCCTCCAGATCCCAAAACAAGATGATCTTACTTGAAAAACTGCACATTGAGCTATTAAGCAAAGGAATAATAGAATCTTCTTTTTCATTATATTTCATTTAACACTGAGCGACAAGCCGCCAACCGAATGACCTTCTATGCACAACACCACACAACACACGGTTGAGGGTGAAGGCACAAAAGGTGTTTATTCAACTGGGGCTCGGGCTTTTATAGGGTTCCGAGGGAAGGTTCTGGAACTTGGAGACAATTGGATAGAGTAGGAGGTGGAGTATGTAACTAGGCAACCAAACAACCAATTGGGGGCAGCACATCAAAGGTGGGAAAACGAACCAATAGGAAAGCAGGGTCCAGGGCAAAGGTGGGAAAACTGTGAAAGGTAAGAAGACAACACGGAGAAAAACTGGGCGTAAAACAACAAAGGATCTGCCATGCTGAGGATCAACCTGAGACATGTACATAGGGAAATAACCATAAGGAAAGCCATAAACGGGGGTGTTATGACTTTTAACAGACAACCATATTTTAAACAGTCCTTGATATCAAAAGGTGTCTTGTACTCCAACAACTGAGGAAAAGGGAAACTAATATTAGGCAAGTACTTGGCCTACGCAGATTCCTAGTCCTTTGGTCTAAAATGTACCTAATGAAATTTAACTAGTCTAAAGATTTAGAACAGGTACTCCATTAGTGTAAGAAAAACATAGTCACTGTCCTTATAGTAACCACATGAAAGTAAAAACTGCTCGAATATTAATAAAGATATAAATGATTTAAAGAGTAAATAAGACTGTTTAATGAGAATAAGAAACTGAAGTAAGACCATGAATTCAGGCCTTGATGAAGCTCTGTGATTACATATTAGGTAAAATCCGAATCATGAAGGCTAAACAGTACCAGTTAGTACAACCACCATACGGTTTAATGAATCCCTTGATCTTCTGTTTCAACTATTAGCAGGGGGTTTTGGTTAGGCTTTGTTTTTTTTGGTTGGGTTTTGTTTTTTTTTCTTATTCTTAGGCTTAGCTATTCTAAAGCCCTTCCTTTTCCCACCCTCCCACACACTAAAGTGTATTTCCTTATTTTTTGTAACTGGCTGGCTTGGTATGAGTTAATGCTTTTGTTTTCATTTGTTTCCCACCTGTGATTCTAATGACTTGCTTTGTTGACAATTTCAGCTGGCTGCAGAACAGGTTACAGCAGCAGATCTGTGCCTGTAATTACATTCTCCATAATATTTACTTAAAACCAAATTTATAAGGCTTGTCTTGTTATTAAAGACTAAGAAAACTTTATAAACACTCCCGGTATTGTTGAAAATCAAGCATTACTTTCTACAATGATTTTAATGTCTTCATGATTCCTAGGAGTAGCATAATCGAGAGAGTTACAGTATCAAATTATAGAGGCCATAAACCTGAAACCAACCACAGAGGGAGGCAGCACACCACTAGACCCATTCAATGGCAAAAATTCACCTATATTCATTCCCCTTTCTGAATCACTGATCATGGCTTCATGGGTTTCCCACACCCAGAATTAAAAAATTTGTGTTTGTAGCCATTAATATTGTCTGCTACTTCCAACAGCTCTCTATGAGTACTGCTACAAATTCAGATTTTTTTAAAAATATTATAACAAGAGATACAGACTTGTATCTCCTTAAGGATCAGTTTTAGGAAAGGAAACTGAAGGGGAATCTCGTTGCTGGCTTCATTTATCTATTAGAAACGTATAAAAAAGATGAAAGCAGACTTTTTCTCACAGGTATACAGTGAAGGGAAAAGGGATAATGGGAAAAGTTGTAACAAGAAAAATTCTGATCAAATGTTACAAAAAGAATGCCTAATAGAAGAGTAATAAAAAACTGAAGCAGGTTGTCCAGAGAGACTGTGAGAGCCTTACAAATATTCAAAGCTCAACAGGATAAGGCCCGGAAAAGCCTCATCTTGGGTGACCTTAGAGGGTATGTCAGTGGCTGAATGTGTGTGTGTTAGAGTAGATAACCTGCAGAGGCTCCTTTAAATATAAAATAATGAAATTTTAATTTTAATTTTAAAACAAGCATTCTGTGTATAGGTAAGCCCATGTGTAGGCTCAGCATCCCTGCTTTTCATAATTTCTCTTAGCTTTCCAGCAGGTATCAGTAAATATGCAAACATTTTATGCTCTTGTAATGTGTTCAAATCTCCTGCAGGATTGCACAATTTCAGGATTAAGAAATAAACCTGAAAATATACAAGTTAAAGTTTTATTGTTCTACCTACACACCTTGAAAATAAAGCTTCTCTTTCCTCAGGGAGGACCTGTTTTTAACATGTGACAGCTGGTGGGAGTCACTCCCCCTTTTAGCCGCCCCCGGCTCACGGTCCCTGAGATGCCCCAGAGAGAACCACAGAGAGACCACAGGAGGGGAAGCAGAGAGAGAGAGTTTATTAACATAGCTGGAGGTATATATATAGGTTTTAGGGGAATCCAAATTACTACCAATAGAAATCAAGGGATAAGGCCTAATGAAAAAGGATTAACTAAGGGCCAACAGAGAAACTTAGACACCTTCAAGGACAAATTCCTTGGTGCTTAGCCACATAGATAAGGGGGTGTTTCAAGGGGTCCTGGGAAAAAGAAGGATGACTGAGTAAAAAAGACAAGGAATCCATTTTACAACACAGTAAAAGCCTCAGTTTTTAAGGCACCCCAGCCGGTTTCCTCGCTCTCCTCAGAGACCCATTTCTGACATGGCCTTTCCCATTTCTGGTACTGCATGTCTTCTGCCACATTAACATAAATTAGAAGATACCTGTATTTTTGGTATTGTCATGGTAAAATCCTGACAAGTAGAATAAAGTCTGTTGCATTCAAAGGATTCCTCATACGGTGGGAGCTCTTTTCAGTTTGGGGGTTTTTTAGTGGTTTGGGTGAGTTTTGTGAGGGTGTTTTATTGTTTGGGTTGTTGGCTTTGGGAGTTTAAGTAATTTTGAAAACTTTTACTACCATATTCCTTGGCTATCATAAGTCTTATTTATACCATTCAAAACACTGTATGCAAACATTTCCCCTTACAGAACAAATTGTGTAAACATGGACATAGCAATTTTTCTCAAATCAAAAGATGTCAATGAAATTATTACTTATTTGTGGGTTCATTTTATGAAAGCATTAAGGGCAATTACCAGAAAAAAATCTAATCTACCATATTTTACAAAATATGGCTGCATATTATCAAGTCACATAAATACCAAAGTAACAAATAGCTATAAATAAGGGAAAGTTAATTAGGAGTCTGTTAAACATGTACATCTATTACTCTCCAGACTCCAGTGCACTATATATAGTCACCTCTATCTTCCTATAAATCTTTAGTTAGGATGCACACTTGAAATGACTCCTCAGACCTTTGCAGTGCCATTAAACATCATTACAGTATTATTGTTTCTTTTTTTTTTGGTTCTGGTCACATAAGACAAGGACCATTAACCATAGAAAGAATTTATTTCAATCGAGACACCAACATACGAAATGTCAAAGCACAAGGCAGCAGAATATTTGCAGAGTGTCAGACAGTTATATTTCCTTACCCATCATCACAGTGATATACTAGAATTTTTGAGGTATCGTTATTCATTTATTGATGAAACTCTAATTTCAAAACAATTAAAGCAAACTAAAATAAAATAAAGTGTCTCAAATCTTGTCTATCTGCAACAGGGTTTTGGTGGCTCTGATGAAAATAATAGTAATACATTAGATTACAGTTGTTCGAAGAACATGTTATTTAAAACTACAAAGACAGCTATATTGTCATTTAATATAAAACAATTGACAATTACTTAATGATACTGGGAACTAGCACCAAAAATATAATACAGTAGCTGTAAAAACACTTAATCTTTCTCATTTTATATAATGATACTACTTACTTTTAAATTAAATATATTTACATAAAACTGATAGCAGTCACAGTTACTAAAGCCTTTTAACCTCATGCCCTTAATCATCTTGCAACTTGACAGGGAACCATAGAACACAGGCCATGTGTTACTGCTTTCCAAACACATCTCTTTCTATCTTTTCCCACAGAGAACACAGTTTAATTTTAGGGATGGTACTAGAGGCTAAAACTAAAGAGCTATTGATAGACTACAATTTAAACACTATTGTGATGCCCAGGATTTCCTTGAAAAAAATCTAGGCTTTAAACATCCAACAGAGTTAGCAAATACTCCCTAGGGTAAAAATTAAAAAAAAAAAAAAAAAAAACAAAAAACAAAAAACAAACAAACAAATGAAAAAAAACCAACTTGGCAACTGAACCTGATTCTATGTCATTCATTAACTGTGCTACAGAGGATACATGTCCCAGTTTAAACCTGAGTGCACTTCCAGGGATTCAATTAGAACTAAGACATTGCTAAATATGACCCACTGTACACCACTTGCTTAAAACAAACTATTTTATGTGTTATAGTTGCTGATTTTATGCTGATACTTTGCCAAGCAACCAGCTTGGCAAAAATTGAAATGGTCTTTAATCACAGTTTGTGGTGGTTTAGTTTTCCTAGGTTTGGTTTAGGCCTTCCTTGGTAGCAAGGTTGTAACTAAGGAAGTATTTCACAC
>JAWWMP010000448.1:0-11297 GCA_035047865.1 Dendrocincla tyrannina
CCTGCCATGGGCAGGGACACCTTCCACCAGCCCAGGGTGCTCCAAGCCCCATCCAACCTGCCCTTGGACACTCCCAGCCCAAGATGTGAGCTTGGAGCCCATCCATCCCTGCCAGGCAGTGGTGGCACAGACAGAGTGTGGAAAGAGAGTATTTTCCCAAATTCCCGGCGTGACTCAGCTCTCCCATCTGTGGGAAGGAACTCCCACTGTCTACGATGTCTCCTCTCCTCGTGTTCCCCGAGCTCCAGGTGTCCTCACACGCTCCCACAGGGCTCAGGCACTGCTGATAGCCCTGCTTTGCCTCCTCACGGGCTGGGCTTTCCCCACAGCAGGTGACAGATGTGACAGCTGCCTGTCCTGCTGCTCCACAGCCCCAAAGGGAGTCCTGGGGAGGTGGCACGAGTGGTGGGGTGTGGTTGTGTGCCCGTGGGAATGGGGAATGGGGAATGCCCAGACAGCGGAGAAGAGCTTTGGGTGTTGGAGCTTTTTGCACTGGAGAGCAGTGGGGAGTTGCTGGGAGGTCCCTGTGCAGCCAAGGGTGACAGGAGAAGGATGCTGTGGATGGAAGGTGTTTGTCTTTGGACAAGGGATGGAGGACACAGGGAATGGCTTCCCACTGCCAGAGGGCAGAGATAGATGGGATATTGGGAAGGATTCCTGGCTGGGAGGGTGGGCAGGCCCTGGCACAGGGTGCCCAGAGAAGCTGTAGCTGCCCCTGGATCCCTGGGAGTGTCCAAGGCCAGGTTGGACGGGGCTTGGAGCACCCTGGGCTGGTGGGAGGTGTCCCTGCCCATGGCAGGGGTGGCACTGGGTGGGCTGTGAATTCCTTTCCATCCCAAACCATTCCATTATTCTGTGGTTCTTTGCAGCCTCCCCAAAGTTCACTTTTCCAAACGCTGGATCCATCACAAGGAAGTCAAACAGAATTCTTTGTGCTGACATTTGAGCATCTCCCACTGAAGGGCCTGGAAGTGCTTTATGGAAACACCTCTCTCAGTTGGCTGCAGAGAGGATTGAAGTTGCTCTCTCTGGCTGGGTTTGAGGCCACCAAAAACCAGTTTTGGCGTGCAAAGGGCATGAAACCATCACCTGAACGTGGCCATGGCCATTTCCACTGCCATGGTGGCCAGGCTGGCCCTGAGCTCCACCCCAAGAGCTGGAGTTGTCCCACTGGGAGCTTTTGGAGCTGTTTGTCCTTTCCTTTCCATGCAGCTGCCTCCTCCTCCTGCACCAGCTCGGCAGGAGAACTGGGCCTTCCAGGCAGGGAATGGCCTGAAAACCCCAGACATGGAAATGACTTTCCAGCAAGGAGCAAAGAGCTGAGGAGGTCCCCAGTGTCTCAGGAGGTTATGGAGGCCATGGCTGAGGATTCTCCAGCCAGTCTTGCCCGGCTCAGGAGTGTTTCCCCATCCTTCCTTTGGCTTTGAGGTGTCTCTTGGTGGTTTTAAGGTTCCTGGGAGGACTGGAGAAGTCCATTAGTATTTTCTGGAGAACTCATTTGGTGCAGGATATCCCTCCATAGCTGGAGGGGTTTGGGTTTGGCACTGATATCTCAAGTCCAGGTTTTATCCACCCTCTGCTGAGGCTCCACAGCACCTACATGAGGTGTCCTCACATGCTCCCAAGGAGCTGATATCCCTGTTTTACCTGTCCACAGGCTGAGTTTTCCCCACAGGAGGTGAGAAACATGAAGCCTGTCCTGCTCCACACCCCCAAAGACAGCAAAGGAGAGGAAAGGCACCACCACACTGGTGGCACCTGCCCAGGATGGGGCTGGGGGGTCTGGGGGCTCCTCTGGCACACTCTGGGGGTATTTTTGGCAGGGCCATACAGAATGTTGCTGGGGTCAGTCCCAGAGCTGCTGCTGGGCCTCTGGGAAGGGAGTTCAGCAAGGGTAATGAAGAACAACTCATTAAGTGGAGCAGCGGGGAGAGGTTGGGAAGACAGATTGTAATTATTGTCCCAGTGAATCCTGGCCTTGGAGCTGTTTGTTGGCACCTGCTAAAGGGCTCCAGGGCTCTTCGGCCGGGATGCAGAGCTCATCCACAGGCTGCTGCTGCTGGGGGACAGCCCTGGTGGGCATGGAGCAGGGATGCAATCCACCATCACCCGCCTTGCTGCCCTTGCCACACCATCTGCTGCTCCCCCAGGGCATCAGCACATTGTGGTTGCCTGCTCTGACCTCGTCCCACCCAGGGCTGGTGATGTCACTGTCCCAGCCTGACGTGTCCCAGGGCTCTTGGCCTCATTTCACCTGTTTGCACGTGCCAAGTGGCCTCCCATTTGTGCTGGGGCATTGATTGTCTTAAGATGAGAAGCTTTTTGTTGAGGAAAAAAATGTTCTTTCCCCCCCGAAAAGCTCCCAAACCCATTAAAAAGCAGAGATTCTGCACCCATTACTGAAGGTGTCACCCGCTCCGAGGTCGGAGTTGATGATCTTGGAGGTGTTTTCCAACCTAAATGTTTCTGCAAACGCAGCTTTGGGAACGTAAGAGCTGTTCCTGGGTTAATTTGTGTTCTCCTGGGAGAACTTTCATGGGATCATGCAGATATTGTTTCCTCCAACTAATAAATTCCAGTCTGGTGGGACAGAGCTCCCGTTCTGCATCGCTTTGTTATGTGTGGAAGTAATTAGGCCCTGATGGAATCAGAGAGAGGGCAGCAGTTTTCTTAGTTTATGGACCAACATAATTCTCAAACATTTGGAGCGTCACCATTGGAGTTTATTCATTTGCTGCCAGAGTATTGGTGCTGTATTTCTTTTTAAATGCCCACTCAGCCCATGCTGAATGGCAGCGATGGCTCTGCAGGTGATTTATGGCAGCCATAAGGACTGGCCACGAGTGCTCACCATCCCCACAAATTCTTGCACCAACAGACCATTCCAGGGAGGGGCAGATGGCATAAATTAGAAGAAAATTGCAATATCTCTTATTCATTTAAATGTTCAGCCTGATGTGCCTCTGCTTAGTGCGGAGTTGAACCGGTCTTGAAGGGTCGAGTGCAGCTGTGAGCCACAGGGGGATGTTTAATGCCAACCCTAAAAAATCAACAGATTCAGCCCAGAGTTGGTCCTGCCCAGGGGCTCCAGCTGCTTTGGCAGGCAGAGATGGATGTTCCTGCAGAGCTGTCACAGAGGGATGTTATTGGATTTGGGACGCTGGTTGGGAACAGCAATCACATCAATGCCGGGAACAGCAATCACATCAACGCCAGCAGCAGCCCCCAGCTCCCCTCAGATGCTGCCTGGGAGCTGGGGGGGTTGTGCTTTGGGAGCAGCAGCCTTGGAGAAAAGCAGAGCTGCCATCGTGGCTGTCCCCAGACGGGCTGGTGACAGCGGGGCCCGGAGGGGCCGTGCAGACACGGAGCTCATTGCGAGCAGACACGGCCCTGCCTCGCCTGGCAGCGCTGCCTGACAAGTCCCACGGGGAAATCTCAGCCTGCGAGACCCAAAGGAAAACCCTCTCCTTGTAAACACGGCTCTGACAGCGTTCCTGGCGCCGCTTCCCCGAGCTCCATCCCCACTGCTCCTCTCCGCTGGGAGATCAGACCTGACACCAGGAGGGCTGGCGAGAGTCTGCTTGTCTGGCACGCTGCTGTGCCAGCTTCCTGACAGCACCAACCAAGCAGGGTTTGGGGAGAAATCCATGGCTGCCCTTGGAGAGGGAGGAGATGCCAAAGTATCTCATCTCTTGCCGTTTCCCCTCCTGGCGTGTGTTGGTGTTTGGGAGAGCTGTGCTTTGTCTTTTGGGCAGTTGAGGGTGATCCACCGAGTCACCTTTGGAATCCCTGGGTCTGGGATTTTTGTATTTCCCAGTTGTTTTGCAGGATTGGGATAGTAGAAACTGATGAAGAGGATGCCCTGAAGGCTGGTTTGCTTTGCATCCCCCTCTGCCTGGGATAGGGATTTGATCCCTTCCCTTCTGCCCTTTGGAAGGGACATAAAAGTCCTCTCCACCCATTATTGTGAGTTCCCTCCTTACCCAGCTGCACTTGCAGGCTCCTCCTTCTTGGGGAGAGATCCCCTTGAGCTCTGACACTTCACAAACCCACTCTTTTGGGTGTCCCTTGCGATTTGCTTTCCACAGCCATCATGTCACTTGCCATGTTGTCCCTCCTGCCAGGGTGTGAACAGCTGGACCATCAGGATGTGCTTCCTGGTGTTCCTCACACTTCCAGGAAATAATGACATGGCTCGATGCCACCACCAGCTCAGGGGGTGCCATGGGATGCCTGGGGCATGGCAGGGGATGTCTCTGCCCAAAACTCAGGAGCAGAGTCTTTTCCCCTCCCAAACAGGATCTTTTCCCCATCATCCCATGTGTTTTCCTGCCCAAACCCATCTCCGTTCTTCACTTTCAGCATCACGTTCCCCTTCTCCTGGACCCGCCTAGAAAATCCTTGTTTCCCTTTCTTTTCCACAGCTGCTGGATGTGGCTTGCTGGGGTATGTGTCCCTGCACCTCCGAGTGCCACGAATGTGGAGGAAATGATTGCACAGGATGCTAATTCCCTCTCCTTCCCGCGCTTGTACCTTGACGTGACAGTCACGTCTCGCCTTGCCAGCGAGCTCTCGCCTGCCTCTTTGTCTGCATTTAGAAAAGTCATTTACAGCCTTCAAATTACTTGCTTTTGCCATCATTTTTCTCGCTGCTGAAAGGATAATTTATCAGCAGACCTGTGTATCCTGGTTCTAAACTCGGAGATACTTCTCTCTCTATTACTCCAGGCAGGCTTCCTTGCCTTTGGAATATCAGTCTTGTTTGGCCTGATGGTTTGACATGCAGCAGGATGTGTTTATACACTGATGTCTCAGAGCTGGTGATGGTCTGTTTTCTACATGGGATGTGTTGGGGATGCTCGTGGTTTGGGTTTTAATCTCCCAGAATGCACATTTTTCCCTTTATCAGCTGAGGAAGGGCTTTCCCTTTGCTCAGGAAGGGCTCCGTGGTGATCCTGTTAATGGCTTGGACTCACTGATCTTAAAGGTCTTTTCCAATCTTAATGATTCCATCAAATTCTGTTTCATGGATTTAGAGCTTATTTACCTTTGTACTCCAAGGGGGGTTTTCAGAGGAGCTGTCAAAAGGAGCTGTGATCCATCAAAGAGAAAAAGTAGGTGTTTTTATAGACTATTCTCAGGGTGCTTGTCTGTAGTTTTGTTTCTGGCTTGTGCTGGACTTTTTTATTGCAAGTTTAAACATCACTAACAGCAAGGAGTGCTGTTTTCCCCTCAGACACATGAACTGAGGTTAAATCATCCTGCTTTGCCTCATGTTTGCTGTCTCAGGTGTATCACAGCAGTGCATAGACTCATGTTGCCCTTTTCAAACAGCTCTGTATTTTATCTTGATACTCTGATAGTGCTCTGAATCTCCTTCCCTGTTATCACAAGCCTGAAACCAAGAGGATCCCTTGAAAAAAATGTGATATCTTCCCAAATAATCGCTCTGAGCAAAGGTGAGAGGGTGAGGAACATCTTCAAGAGGAGCTGGGGGGACAGTTCTTCAACAGTGCCAGGACAAGGGGAATGGCTTCCCAGTGCCAGAGGGCAGGGATAGATGGGGTATTGGGAAGGAATTCCTGGCTGGGAGGGTGGGCAGGCCCTGGCACAGGGTGCCCAGAGAAGCTGTGGCTGCCCCTGGATCCCTGGAAGTGTCCAAGGCCAGGTTGGATGGGGCTTGGAGCAATCTGGGATAGTGGAAGGTGTCCCTGCCCATGGCAGGGGGTGGCACTGGATGGGCTTTGAGGTTCCTTCCATCCCAAACCAGTCTGGGGTTCTCTAACACCAGAGCCCCATTTAATGTGAGTTGGAACAAATCTTTGACAATGCATTAAATGCTGTCATAAATAATCTTTTCCAGCTTCTTAGGGGAAGATGGAAATCCTTGTTCTCTGGGCTTTAGGCCTGGATCCTCAGCCCTGGTGATGCTCTCCCAGTGGGTGCTGCTGGGAGAGCAGTGGGAACAGCGTGGAGTGAGCTCAGCTCCTGAGTGGGAGCATCTAAGTGGGGTTCAGTTGGACCAGGAGTGCTCTCCAGGTGTGAATCTCCCACCTGTCCTCACTTACTGTGCTCTGGTTGCACTGAGGAGCTGCCTTGGAGCACTTGGCTTCAGCTCTTTGGGGATGAAGGTCAGTGGAAGGATGTGGGAAGGATGACCAACTTGGGCTGGTCCAAAGGGCTGAAAAGCCCTGCAGAAGCCTGGCCTTTGGTTCTCCTGCCCTCCTGTTTGCTCTGTAGATCTGCTCCTGGTCCATGGTGTTTGCTGCTGGATCCTTTGCGGGGCTCCTCTTGCTCCTGGGCCTGGGGGTGACCCTATCCCAAACTTTCCATGCCCTCTCCTAGTTCCAGGTAATCCAGTCACTTGGGAACACGGTTTAGGGGTGGCTTTGGCAGTGCCAACTTAATGATTGGACTCTGATCTTCAAAGTCCTTTCCAGCCTCAGTGATTCTGTTCTAAAGAGCAGCAGGAAGCCATCAGGATTCCTTGGAAGCCTTTCCTTGCAGTGTCCCAGGAAGGATGCAGATGTTGCCAGCAGCACCTGGCTTGAAGCTGAGTCTCCCATGGTCCCTGGGCTTGCTGCAGGGGAGCAGCTGCCTTTCTCCCAGACAGAACCCCAGAGTGGGTCAGCTTGGAAGGGACCACAGTGGGTCCTGGTCCAGCTCAGGCAGGGTCATCCCAGAGCACATGGCACGGGATTGGCTCTAGAAGGAGATTCCACCCCCTCTCTGAGCAACCTGTTCTCGTGTTCTCAGCACACCCCTGGTTGTGTGAGACTGGACATGGACATGGACCACCTTCTACTCTGCCAACTGGGCCTTATCCAGCAGCTTTTCATGCACTTTGAGGGTCACTTGAGGGTGGAGTGGAGGGGTGGAGGAACATGAACATCCCTTCCTTCCCAAGTCCCCATGGAGTTTCTTCCCCTGGGGTGAGCCTGGAGCCCCTGTCACATCATGTGCCATTCCTTGGATAAACATGGAAGGGATTTTTCCAGCTGCAAAGGGCCATCTGAAAAGCCCCTAAATTTGCCTGGATTTATTTGACTGAGGGCTGTGGTGGGTGCAGCAGCTCTTAAATCCTTCTTCTGCATTTCCACTGTTCTCATCTCAGGCTTGTTGTGTCCCCATGATTTCCACTTGCTGTATTTGAGACTCCCCCAGTTAGAAATTTTGGACTTCTGCCTTCCCAACCTCTCTGGACAAACCCATGCAGGGGGCCCTGGCTGCAAACCCAGGCTCGCTGTTGTTCAGCTTATCTTTCCAGCTTGAGTGGTTTAATAGGTCAGTCAAGTATTAAAATGGGATTTTTCATTTGGGTATAAAATCTTTTTTAAAGGGCATTTCCCCTCCCCTGTAAACGCTTCATGTTTAAACCTGCCTGTTCTTTCATGTGTCTCTCATTTCACCTGCTCCCCCGATGCTGTGATTTAGAAGGCCTGTGTCAATATTTGAGGGAAATAAATTGCTGATGTTTCCAGCTTCTCTTTGGGTTTGTGACTCATCTCGGGGTCGTGTGAGCTCAGCAATTGCGTTAGTTGGCGTTTCTGCCAGACTGTGGCTCCTGGTGCTCTCAGTAGCCTTTACTGGTGTTTACTGGTTGCTTACTGGTTTCAAAACCTGGCCTTTGTGGAGCTGTGACATGGAGGTGACTCGTGCTCCCCGTTCCACTTGTCAGAAGGCACCACATGTGGTGGTTGGGGGGTTTCTGAATGGCTGTGAGACCTTTGGTCCTCCTGTGTTGTAGGGAGAAGTTCTGCACGTCTGGGAGTGCCCTGCTCTGTCTGTGCAAGGTGCAGGAGGGGCCTCTTGGGGTTTAAGCTTTGGTGTTCTGTGTGTCCTCCCAGCTGGGGGAAGGCTGAGGGTGAGCTGGTCGGTGTCACCTCAGTCAGAGGTCACATCTCTGGGGCCCCACCAAGAGCCACCACACCTGGGAACCCATGTTCTTCCACTTGGAAATCCATGTCCAACCCACTTGGAAACCCGTGTCCACCCCACTGGAAAACCTGTGTCCACCCCAGTTGGAAACCGATGTCATCCCTACTTTGCAGAGCTGCTGGTGGCCTGCAAGCCCCAACCTGGTCTCAGCCCAGAGTTAATTTGAAGGAACAGGCCAAAATGAGACTTTAAAAGAGCAGAAGTGATGGTGCCAAGTTTGGGATCCCCCACTGTTACCCCACCTGGTGCCAAGTTTGGGGTTCTCCAGGACTCCCCACTGCCATCCCAAGGGACACAGGGAACGCCTGATGCCAGGTGTGGGGGACCCCCCTCTATCCTGATGGAGAAGATCTTCCCACATTTGCCCAAGTGGTTTCCACTCTTATTTTTGCCCAGCAGTGGAAGGGTGAGGAGCTGAGGGACCGTGGTGTTGTTTGTGTCAGGAGAACACCAGGATCATTCCCATGGCTCTGAGCTGTGCCTGCAGGGCTGGGTGTTCAGCAGCTGGGGGAGCATGGAATGAGTGTGGGCTCAAGTTTCCATCTGTTGGGATGACCCCTCTCTGGGCCAGGAATGAGCAGTGGTGGCTTCACACAAACCCAGGGATTTGGGTTATTTTCTCCCAAACACAGCGTGTTTCTCAGGGATTTAACATGATCTGACTCCAGTGGGCTGAGGAGAGGTTTGTCCTTTGCTCTAAAGTGGCTTTCCCTTCCTCTTTTCCATCTTTTATTGTCTGGAAGGAGAACCCAATGCACTGAGTGACTAAACGTGTGTGTGGCTGTTTCCCACCCCTCTGCCCCAGCTCACGTGGGAACAGGGATGGATTCTGTGGGAAATATTCCATCATTTCTCTCTTCTCTCCCCACAGGTGTTTACAAAATATGGGAAATGCTACATGTTTAACTCAGGAGAAGAAGGGCGGCCTCTCCTCACCACGGTGAAGGGTGGGACAGGCAATGGACTGGAAATCATGCTGGACATACAGCAGGACGAATATCTGCCAATCTGGGGAGAAACAGGTAAGACCTCCTTTTTCCTCTGGTGATTTTTTGGAAAGACCTTCCCATCCCCTGCCATCCAAAGTCTTAACCAGGTGTTGAAAGCAAGAGGAGCTCAGTGTGTAGAGAAATGAGTTGCTTTTCTTCTCAGTGTCTGTGGCTGCCAGTTGGGCTGGACTTGGGTGTCTTGGCCAAACAGGAGTGTTGTCACCTGTGATGGGAAAAGACTGGGCATTTTTTGGGTGACAGGAGGTTTGGTGACTCCTTCAGATGCTCCAGCACATCCCTTTTCCCTAGAAAAGGCATTTTGGAAAGGCCAGGTTCGAGGTGGACCTCCAGCTGCTCTCTGTGTTTTCCTCTTCCTTGGAATTTGGGAGCATTTGGTGCCCTAATAGTTGTTTTTGCTGGGTCAGTGCTGCTTGGGTGGACCAAGGATTGGGAACTTTGGATCCAAAGCCTTTGGGATGGATGGAATCTGTGCCCTAATGAACCCAACTGGGTGGAGCACCCTCAGAGAGCTGCACTGCAGCCCTCTGGTCCTGGCACAGAAGGTGCTGACCAGGAATGCTGGAGCTTTGGGTTGTCCCACAGGTCTCATGGGTTGGGTTATCACCACTTTGGAGTGGACATGGAAACGCTGCTCCTGCAAGGGCAGCTGAGTAATTCCCACCACCCTGCCCCAGCTGCCCCAGTGGGAATTGCTGGCAGCACTGGTGCCAGTTTCTTTAATGAACCTGGAGTGGCACGTGCCACCAAAGCCACCCGTTCAGAGCAAACCTTATCAGCTCTTCAGCAGTGGCAGCTGCAGTTTCCCTGAACCCACGCTGACATTTGAAACAAAGCAGCTCAAAAAAAAAACCCTCTGGAAAAACTGCCAGCCACTGTTTGTGTGGCAGCTCGAGGCAGAGCCTTGTGCAGCGCGAGGTTGTGGTTATTTTGGGGACCGGGGAAGGGAGAGGAGTAAATACCACTTAAGGTCTGGTGTCACCCCGTACAGATGAGGCCCCTCAAGCACCTTTCAAACTGCTGCTCAGCAGCGGAGAGATGGTTGGAGTCGTTCAAAACTTGGCATTTATTTGTGTGATGTTTGACTCTTCCCATCCAAACAGCTCCCCGTGGTGCTGTCACTCCTTTCAGACTGCACAGCCTTGGGTGACAAGAGCTTTGCCTTCCAGCTTCTGGCTCGGGCCCAAAGTCAGCCTGATCTGGCCCAGGTGAGGGGCAGGAGATGCTGGTTTGGAATGGTCATCTCAGACTTGCTGTGCTGGTTTCAAGGCAAACCAGCAGGAGAAGTGAACCCAGCTCAAGAGAGATCACCACTCAGCGTTACAATTTGCTAAAGAGATTGCAGTAAATGCAATTATACGAATTAAAATGTATCAAATTATTAAATCAATTATTAAATGATACAGTTTTAACCCACAAAGACAGCTGTGTAACCACCCCCCGGGGCATGAACAGGATGGAGTTCATTGGCCCCTGTGCTGAGCCCCACATGAGCCCCCTGAGTGCAAAATGAAAGGAAAGGAAAGCTGTTGGTGAGGATGCTGGTCCCACTCACAGTCCTGTTGGGGTTCTGCTCCTCCTCTGGATGCCACCAGTGGCACCAGAAGTCCCCAAACCCCAAGGTTATCTGTGCTCAGGGTCAGGTGGGAACGCCCAGCACCTCCCCCAGGGTGGGGAGTTCCACAGTGGGGGATTTACTCAGTGAGTCCTGGGATATTTTGGGAATCCTGGATGGCCCATGAGCAAACACGACCCCTCAGGTGGGTGTGAAGGGGCTGGTGCCTCCCCAGAGGGGAGTTATCCCAGCTCAGTCACTGGTGTAAAGACAGAAACACTGCCCTGTCTCACAGGGCTCTTTAACACCCAGTTTGTGCCCAGAGGTGCCAGCTGTGCCCTGGGCAGCTGCTGCCAACGACCCATCATTACCAGCCCATCAGAAATGGCACAGAGGGTGGAGAACACACAGTTTTGGGGACACCCACACTGGTCCCAACCCCTGTAACCAGGACACTTGGTTTGTAGTCATGTCCTTTTACAGGTTCCCGATGCAGAGGGGGAAGATGAAGAGCATCCTCAACCTCTGATGTTTTGTGGCTCACAGACTGCCCTGGGGGGGCTTGTGGGACAGGAAACCACCACATTGATGGCTCGGGAATGTCACAGGGGTGGCCAGACACACCTTGAGCTTGTTGGGTTCCCATACCATAGAACCACAAACTGGGTTGGGTTGGAAGGGAATTTACAGCTCATCCAGGAATTTCTGGCAAAACTTGGTCTAACATGGGACAACCAGCTGGGAAAGGGAATGGGTTGAGCAGCCACATTTGAGGGAAAGTGGGGAACTGGAGGAGA
>JAWWMP010000449.1:0-11287 GCA_035047865.1 Dendrocincla tyrannina
CTGGGATGTGCATCCTCCAGAAGCCTATGGCTCCTAGAAAGGCTTGGGTCTCTTTCTTGTTCCTCGGTGGAGCCATTACTACAATCCTGTTGATGACGTCTGTTGGAATCTGTCATCATCCATCTTGCCATCTCACCCCTAGGAACTGAATCTCTCTGGCAGGTCCCTTGACCTTACTCTTTTTGATGGCAAAACCAGCTTCGAGGAGAATCTGGATGATTTCCTTTCCTTTCTTGAAAACGTCCTTCGCTGTGTTCCCCCACACAATGATGTCATCAATATATTGTAGGTGTCCTGGCACCTTACCCTTCTCTAGCGTGTCTTGAATCAGTCTGTGACAGATGGTGGGACTGTGTTTCCACCCCTGGGGCAATCGTTTCCAGGTGTACTGCACGCCCCTCCAGGTGAAAGCAAACTGTGGCCAGCACTCTGCGGCTAGGGGAATGGAGAAGAACGCATTAGCAATGTCAATGGTGGCGTACCAGGTCGCTCTCTTGGACTCCAGCTCATATTGGAGCACCAGTATATCTGGCACACGTGGACTCAGTGGTGGAGTAACCTCATTCAAGCCACGATAGTCTACAGTTAGTCTTCATTCTCCATCAGATTTACGTACAGGCCAGATAGGGCTGTTGAAGGGTGAGTGGGTCTTGCTGATTACCCCTTGACTCTCCAGATTCCGAATCAGTTTATGGATAGGGATCACAGCATCATGGCTTGTTCGGTACTGTCGCCTGTGCACTATTGCAGTGGCTGTTGGTACTTGCTGATCTTCAACTCGCAACAGTCCCACAGCAGAAGGGTCTTCTGAGAGGCCAGGTAGGGTAGATAATTGCTTGGATTTCTCTGTAGCCACTGCGCCTACACTAAAAGCCCATCGGTACCCCTTTGTGTCTTTGAAGTATCCTTTCCTCAGATAATCAATGCCAAGGATACTAGGGGCTTCTGGTCCAGTCACAATGGAATGTGACCAACACAATGATCAGAATCTTCCCAGCCTTATGGTGCACAGGTGCCGTGCCAGTGAGGCTGCACTCAGTGCAGACCTACAGCTGTGCCAGGTCCTGCACTGGCTGCATGCTGGGTCTGTGAATCCTGCTGTGGATCTCAGAAGGCCATCACACACAGGAACCAAGCTGCTGTTCCTCCTGGCTGCAGTGTAGGCTGCAGGGCAGCCCTCTGCAACTGCTCCCCTGCAGCTGTGCCTAGCTCTTTGTGAGTGCCCCCAGCACTAAGGACACACAGTCAGTGGCTGGTGGTAGCCACAGCAGTGGCTGCATCCTTGCCCCTGACAGGAGCAGCCAAGGAATTGGGGATATTATTTGAATTTATTGCTATCAAAATCAGAGCAGGATAATAGGAGGTAAAATAAATCTTAAAAAGATCTTTCCCCTACTCCTCCCTCCTTCCCAGGCTCTCCGTCTTCCCCCTCCAGCAGCGCAGGGAGACAGGAGTGGGGGTTGTGGTCAGTTCATCACAGGTTGTTTCTGCTGCTGCTCAAGGAGAGGAGTTGGAGTCCTTCCCCTGCTCCAGGGGGGGTCACGCAAAGGGTCACAAGTCCTTGCGGCAAACCTGCACCAGCTGGACTCCTCTCTCCACTGGTACTCACGTCCCTCCCAGCTCCAGCACAGTCTTCTCATGGGCATCCCCCTTCTCTGGCACGGCCCCTTCCTGGTTTGCAGGTGGATCTCTGCACCCCCACAGACCTCCATGGGCTACAGAGGCACGGCTGCCTTACCATGGGCTTCATCGTGAAATCTCAGGGGAATCTCTGTTCTGGCACCTGGAGCACCTCCTGCCCCTCCTTCTACACTGTCCTGGGGATCCACAGAATTGTTCCTCTAACATATTTTCACTACACTCTTCTCTGGACACAATTATAGCTGTGCAATAACTTTTTCTTTCAGAAATAATTTATCCCTGAGGTGTCACTGCTGGGCTTGGCCTTGGCCAGCATCAGGTCCATCCTGGAGCCAGCTGGCATTGACTCATGACAGATGTGGGGGAAGCTTCCAGCAGCTTCTCACAGAAGCCACCCTTGTAGCACTCTGCTACCAAAACCTGGCCACACAAACGAGTACAGGGTCTCCCTGGGAGATGTTTTTTTTGGGGACGTCCCGTGGCAGTTGTTGGCAGTGCCCCTGCAGTAGTTGGGGGTACGTGGGGTCTTCCCTTGCAGAAGGGGCTGGTCTTTCTGGGTCAAACCCTCCATTCTCACTCCAGAGCCATGTTCAGCCAGTATGGGGTGGGAGGGGGCAAGGGGGTGCAGGGGTTGGGGAGGCAGAAGAACACCAGTTTCGGGGACACCTTAGGAGAGCTGGGTCAGGGAAAGGGGTAACCTGGGACCCCCAGAGTGGGGAGAATAGAAAGCAGCAATACTGGCACTGGGGGACCCCTGGCAGCCTGGAGTGGGGGAAGCCTGGAGAGGGAGTGCCCTGGGATTCCTGGGACCCTAAAACAGGAGACCTGGAGAGGGAGAACCTTCAGCAGCCTGAAGAGGTGGAGAGCATGAAGAAGGAAGATCTCTGGGTATCCTGGGTCCTTGAAATGGGGAGCCTGGGGAGGGGTGACCCCTGGGAGCCTGGGGATGCCAAAATGGGGAACCCAGAGAAGGGGGACTTCTGGGATTTCCAGGACCCCCAGCAGCCTGGAGAGATGGCAGCCCCACAGAGGGGGGACCCCTGGAACTCCCAGCACCCCAGATCACAGAGTCAGGGGAGATGGGACCCCTGGAACCTCCAAAATCCCTGACATCAGTAAGCAGGGGAATCCCGAAGAGAGGAGAACTCCAAGACCCCCATTAGCCCAGAGAAGAGGAATCCCCAGAACACCAAAATGGGGAGACCAGAGAGGAGGGACTCGTGGAATTCCCAGGACCCCCAGCAGCCTGGACAGGGGGAACCCCTGAAACGCCAAAGTGGAGAGAGCAAAGAGAGGGAACTCCGGGGAGGGGTTTTGGGGCTGGATTTTGGTGGTTGGGGTTTTTTTTGGGTTGAATCTTGGTGGTTTGAGGTTTTTATGGACTCAAGAGGGTGGTGACTTCTAGAGATGGACTTGGGCAGGAGGAACCCCCAACCCGATGTTCTCACACCTTGGTTTTCCCCCCAAAATAGGATTTCTCATTCCCAAACCTTGGCCAAGGAGTATGTGAGGAGGATGCTGTGAGACACGTGGGCAGGTGAGGAGGAAATCACTGCACCTTTCCCCCTCTCTTCTCCATCTTCCAATCAAGCATTGCTCCCGTCTGCAGGACAGCCCTGCTGCCAATGCCATCCTGCTGGGGATGGATTTGGGAGGGCCTCCTTCTGCTTCCCTCTGGCATGGAAACAAATTGCCTTCCCCTCTCTTCCTCTCTTCCTCAACTTATTCCATTTCTTTGCTTTTTTCCTTCTCCTTGTTTTTCCTCTTCTTCCTTCTTCTACTTCTTCCTTCCTCTCCTTGTCCTTCCTGCCTCAGGCAATGAGCTGAGGACAGAGACCACAGAGGACATGAAGAACCTTGTGGAAGAGGCTGTTCTGAACTGCTCCACAGTGCAGGATGTCAACAGGGAGGAAAAGTCGTAAAGATCCCCCATGAAGAGAGGCTCCTAACCCAGCCCGCAGTGCTCTGATGAGGAAAGACTCACCCTCTGCTGGGAAGGCAGCCGGAGCTCCAACCTGGTGGTCCAGCAGCAGCTTCATGCCAGGGAGAAGCCCTGCAAGTGCTTGGAATATGGGAAGAGCTTCAGCCAGAGCTCACACCTAATCCACCACCAGAACATCTAGAGAGAACAGCTCTACAAGTGCTTGGAATGTGGAAAGAGCTTCATCAACAGCTCCAGCCTCATCATCCACCAGCACCTGTGCACAAAGAAGGCACTGCCCATGGGAAAGGTTTCATCTCATCCCTGTGGCTGCCATTCTCACATGAGTTTTGGAGCCAGAACCTCTCCCTGCTCCCCATCTTTGCCTTTCCAGAGCCCATGAGTGACTCATCACAGCCGCTGCCTCCTAAGGTGCAGCACCACCTCCCACTGTCTGTAAATACAACTGCTCCGAAGGGGCAGAGATAGGACTTGATTTGTTTGAAAGTTCTGGTTGCGATGTTGCTGTTTGTTCTGTTCTGGTTTTGGTTTTATATATATATGTATGTATTTGTAGTAAAGATCTGTTACTCTTTTCTATACATTTTCTGATTAAAGTCTCTTAATTTCAAAGCTCGTGGTGGTTTTTGGAAAGAGGTCCCCTTCCTTGTCCAGATAGATAATTTTCTTTTAAACTGAGATGGGTGATTTGGGGTGTTTTCCCCAAAATTGGAGGTGCCCAGGCCATGTGAATGGGGTCACGATCTCGTTTTGCCAGCAGGTCATGTTGCCCTGAGCCTGTTTGTTTTCCAGTAATTCCGGTTGAATGTTCCAGTGCCTGGTCTGGGTCTCCCTGTATGGGAGTGGCCAAATCTCTGGTGAAGTGCCTGAGCTGCTCCCAGCTGTAGATGCACCTCTCCATGAAAATCTCCTGTTCAGTGCCATTCAAGAATTGACACTCAGCTTTTCCCAGAAGATGGAATACCCCTGTGTGGGCAGGGTCAAAGGTCAGGGGATCACTCCTGCCTCCAGCAGCCCCCAACACCCTACAGCAGGTTGGGAGCTCGGGGGCAAAATGGATCCCACTTTCCCACCCCACTCTGCACCACAGTCACCACAGCACCAACTGCTGAGTGGGGGGAACACCCACTCAGCCCCTCAGGGATAGACAGGGCAGTTGGGGACCCCTTCAGTGCAGTTCCTCCCCACCAGAGCCCCAGGGAACCATTCCAGGGCTCAAGTGATGGGGGTTAGGGGGGGACCTCCATGAATCCCCCTTCCCAGTGTCCTTCTGACTGCCCTTCATCCTCCCTTTTCCCTCATCCCCACAATCCCCAGCTCTCCCCTAGCTCAGTTTGGGGGTGTCTCACCTCCATCCTGCTCAGTTTCAGGGCCTCAGCCCCATCTCACTCAGTTTGGAAGTCCATATCTCCCTTCTTACCCCCTCTCCCACCCTTTTCCCAATTTCCCTCAATCCTCAGCCCCCCGGCACTCAACTTGGGAGTACCACTCTCCTTTTCCCCCTCTCCACCCCTCTTCTTTCTCATCCTTCCCCCAGTCTTCAACACCCTCTGTGCTTGGTTTTAGCTTGCCTTGCCTTGCCCTGCCCTGCCTTCCTCTTCTCTGCCTTTCCTTGCCTTGCTCTGACAACGCCTACCTTGCCTTCTTGCATAGAACTTCCTGACCCTGCATTGCCTTGCCTTGTCTACCCCTCTCATGACTTGTCTTGCTGACTCCTCCCTTGTTTTGTCGTGCCTTATCCTGCCTGCTTATCCCTTGCCATGCCTTGCCTTGCCTACCCTTGCCTTGCCCTGCCCATCCACCCCTTCCATGCCTTGCCTTGCCTTTTTTTGGCATGTCTTGCCTATCACTCCCTTGTCTTGCCTTCCCTTTTGTTACGTTGCATACCCATCCCCGACATTTGCTGCAATCTTGCCAAGGGGTGAAGGAGGAGGCGCCCTCTCATGAGGGTATGAGGAGAATGGCATTTAATCAAAATGGGTGTCAGGTATTTATAGGGTCCAGGGAGAAGGTGCTAGAAGGGAGGCAGAACCTGGGAAGGTACTAACCAAATAGGGAAGGAAGGTACCAGAAGGAATGTGGGGAATGACCAAACTGGGAAGAACAGGGAGAAGATAACCATATAAGGTGATGCTGCAGTGCAGCAAACATCAAGCAACCAGGAGAAGGGGTACAACAAACCAATCATAAACTGGGATACAATTGCGGGGAACAATACAATAATATAAAATGAATTATGACAACTGTGAAACTACAATATATAACAGTCCACGAAAGATAGGTATCTGTCGATCTTGATAGATGAATCTACGCTCCTTCACACTTTGGTGTCGCAGCATTCATTGATATTATTGGCTTTCCAGTGCTGGCAACTGTTCACCCCAACATCTCCCTCCTTTTAATTTAGTTGGCAGGTTAAGGCCTCAGAGGTGCTAGAAAGCAAACTCTTTTTAATCCAAGAAAAAACACAAGAGATAACCAACATAATTAAAACCAAAATGGAAATCCCAAAATTAACAGTGCTATAAACCTCTTCAGGCCTAGAGAGAGTCTGAGATCAGGGAACCAATTGAAGATACCTCATTGGGTGTTCCCAACTTTTAGGTCCCCTACTAGAGTTCGAAGGTCGTTGATTTTGGATTAGATGGTTTGGGAATGGGAGGAGAAGATAAGGCAACAAAGGCCCTCAAATTCCTCGCACCCATGCCCATTTACTAGCAATAGAAAATCGATGGCTGCCCTGTTTTGTAGCATAACTTTTTCAAATTATTTGGTATCTATTAGCAAACTCTCAAGAGCATCACTGGTGGCCTTGGCTTCTTTGGAAAGCCAACACTCCAGTTTATTCAGTAGCGATAGAGCATGGGCAGAACCTAATTGGGGGAGTAGAGCGGAACCCCAAAGGTTCTGCTGGTAGGTCCAAAAATGGATCGTGGAGTCACAGTCCAACAGGAATGGCAGATGATCATCAGCTAAATCCCTTTTATATTGTCTGTAACTAGTGGGCTTAGTCAGGGCAGATGCAATGGTTTTATTAGGAGTAAAAAATGTCAATCTCCCTAAGGTATGTGGTCCTCCTAACACTCCTCTGGAGATCTCTTTCCAGACCCTGGTACCACAAATCAAAAATGTTCTGAATGGGAGGATTACCGTCTCTTTTGGAGCTGTCATTTTGGTCATGGGACTTAAGGATTGGTTACACCAGGTTTCAAAATGGGTATAGGTGGTGTTAACAATAGGGGTTACATTGAAATGATCTTTGGGGGAGAGACATTATTAGCTTCCTCAAAAAAGAAACAGTAAGGACCTGGCCAGGAGCCCAAGATTCCTAACTCTTGGGGATATGTATCTTTATACATAAATTTTTCTGGTCTCGGCAGCAGATTGTCGGGATGATAGGGTGAAATGACGTCCCAAAGGTACCAGGGGGTGATTGAGTTATACTGAAAATCCCTCCTGGAGCACTAAGAAGTATAATTTCTTATAAAATTTTCCCAGTTGGCCTTGTGCCATGGTACTCCTACTAAGCATGATTTGAAAGGGTTCCCTGGGTCCATCACCAAGAGACACAGGGAATCTTTTCCAATCATCTTAGCCAATGATGCCCACAGATTGCCTCGGGATGACCCACAACAGCAATTCCTTTGGAATAGAAGGTTCTGTTACCCATTTGTACTTTAGCTGGTCTGGGTGGAAAGGTACCATAGGCTCCGGTTTTGGTTTACTTGCTCTCCTCCACTAATTGTCTGACGGGTACTCTTGTTCTGAGTTCTTGAGTCTGAGGCCAAATCTATCCACATACACAGTGGAGGCACTGATGATTAGACCGGTGGCGATTGCTCTGATGATTTGCTGTGGTAGGGTCGCACATATCTTGATGGGATCCATATCAGTCCTCCCCCTGGAGAGACACAAGTGTACCCCTTCCCCCAGGTTACAATGGGGAAGGGGCCTTCCCATTTGCCTGTTTCCAGATTCTTATATAAAACTTTAGTGCCTGAATTTAACAGATCTTTTTTAGTGCCGAAATGCCTCTGGACAGGTGTAAGGTCCTCACCATCCATACAATTTAAAGAATTGAGCACATAAAGGGCTTTATCCAATTACTCCTGGGGGGAGAGGCCAATACTCCACAATCGCTTACCCTGTCGGTGACTGGGGGATGCCGGTGACATGTTTTACCCCCCACAGGCCCAGGAAATCCCTGATGGAACCAGAGACATAGGCAGGTCCGTTATCGGTCTTAATTTGTTCCGGAACTCCCATGGTGGCAAAAGCCACTGTGAGGTGTTTCCTCACATCGTTAGCTTTCTCCCCGGCATGGGCCATTGCCACCATGGGCCCAGAAGATGTGTCAATCGTGACATGTATATACTTCAGTTTTCCAAAGGATGGATAGTGAGTCACATCTGTCTGCCAGATCGGACATGGTTTAAGCCCCCAAGGGTTTACTCCTTCTGGGCCTAAGGGAGAGACCTTCTGGCAGTCTCCACAAGCCGAGGCTATAGCTCTTGCTTGGGAATAGGTGATATCAAAGCTCTTCTAGAGAGCTTTGATTCCCTGATGGAAAAACTCGTGGGAGAGGTGAGCTTGCTCCACACCGTTAGGGACAGTGATGTTACTCACCAACAGGTCTGCTGTTCCCTTCCATGACAGGACCTGGCATAGAGGTGTGGGACCTAATATGGGTGATAAAAAAGTTGTTGTCTCTCTTGTTAACTTCTATTAGGAGAGCCCAAAATAAACCCACCATGATCTTTCCATTCTCTGGACCACCCCTACCACATACACCGAGTCCGATACAATATTAAGAGGTTCAGGGAATAAGTGGAATGCCCACAGCATGGCAGAGAGTTCAACAATCTGAGGAGAATCCTGTACATAATGCACATCAAACTCCCACTTGTTATTGACCCTCCAACACACCACAGCCCTTCCTGTCTTCGCTGACCCATCTGTAAATACCATTCAAGCTTGTTTTAACAGCACGGGAGACAGTCGTGGTCGAAACCTGATTTGAACCATCAGCAGGAATTGTAAAAAAGGAATTTTAGGGAGATGAATAAAGTTTCTCCTGTAAATCCTGTCAATACTACTTGAAAGTCAACACTGTTACAAAGTAGTTGCTCAACATGTTGTTTCACCAAAGGTAAGTAAATAACCACTGGATCCATACCCGTAAGTTCCCAGCAATGATATCTGCCCTTGGAGCAAGCCATGGAGATAATTTCTGGGAATGTAATGATCGTCTTGTGAAATTGGTGGGGTAAAAATACCCATTCCCAGAGACTAAATTTTTTGTTGTTTCCATGTACTTGCCCCAGAACAGGCTATGGCTGTGTCTTCCCTTGTAATATCACTAGGGAAGGGGGAATTCCCTGAAATTTCCTCTCTGATGCACAAGTGTTGATTTTCCACTGAACAAGCTCTAAAGCCTTTTGCGCATCCTTGGTCAGGTGCCTTTCTGAAGTCAAGTCTGGATCACCTCTTAAAAGCTGAAAAAGAGGACTCAAATCATCAGTGGTTAGGCCTAAAATGGAACGAACCTAATTTATGGTGCCTAGCAGAGACTGGAGATCATGTAATGTCTTAATATTAGTAGCAATTGTAATATCTTGTGGAAGGATCTCCTTTTCTGTGATCTTCCACCCCAGGTACTTCCAGGGGGAGGTCTTTTGTATTTTATCACAGCTACATGGAGCCCATATGTTGATAGCATCATTTGGAGCTCAGTTGCTAACTTCCATAGAGTCTTGTCTGATTCTGCTGCCAGAAGGATGTTGTCCATATAATGGTAGAGTAACACCTCAGGGTATGATTTTCATAAGGGCACTAGCAATGTAGCTACATAGTTTTGACAGATTGTTGGTGAATTTTTCATACCCTGAGGCAACACTGTCCACTGATATCGCTTTGCTGGCTCCTAAATATTAACGGATGGAACTGAAAAAGTGAAGTGAGGGGAGTCTTTAGGATTCAACAGGATTTGGAAAAAAAGTCTTGAATGTCAGTTACAAGAATTTGGAAACCCTGGGGAACCATGGCAGGTGATGGCATTCCCAGCTGCATGGCCCCCATGTGTTCAATAACCTCATTGATTTTTCGGAGGTCTTGTACCAGCCTCCACTTTCCAGTCTTTTTCCTGACCACAAACATTGGGGAATTCCATGGACTAATTGAGGGAACAATATGTCCCTGCAACGGTTGGTTGGGGTGCTCCCCCTCTCCCATCCTCCCCCCCAGGTCCATGTAGCTGTGCTACGCTGTCTCCTGAGGTCCCAGTAAGAGATCCACACACGCCGAGGACAGGAAGCAGAAAAAAAGATTTATTCACCTGGCCAGGTCTTTTATAGACTTCCCAGCAGGGAGGGTTCAAGGGGAAGGGTACAAAAGGACCAATCAAGAAAGGTTTCACACACCCTGGGTGGGGCTTACATGCTAATTAGGAAGGTAAGGGTTTTCTTTCAGGGTCGTGGGAAAAAGGAACTTTCAGTTTACAACACAGTAAAAAACGTCTCTGGTTTACAAGACACTTTGGTTGTTTTCTTTATCTTCTCCAATGGCCTCCTGTTACATGTCCCTTTTCGAATTCTTCTTCTACGAGACCTTCCAAGGCAAGCAGCTTGTCTCCTTATAGCAGCCTTGAACCAGACTGGCTCATCAGTGAGCCAATTCAGTGCAGAGATATGCTGCCCATCAGTGGCCACTACTTTAAATCCATCATTAACGCCAAGCCCCACTGCCTTAGAATATCCCACCCCAATAGAGTGGTTGGTAGGACTAGTACAAATGGAACCAAATTCGCTGGATTACTGTCTGGCCCCTCAATAACGATGGGGACCACACTTTGCTTTGGTATCTGAACTCCCCCTACCCCTCTGATCAAATTTGAAGTTTGCAATGTCTTCCAAATATCCGAACAATCTTTCTTGGCAATTATAGTAACATCTGCACTGGTGTAGATTAGCCACGATATTTGGGATCGTTTCTCTGAACCCAACTGGAATAGAGTGCAGGGTAGTATCGGATGGTGTTGAAAAACTGGTGGGAGCCATTTTGTCTTTGTTCAAGAGGAAAACTACAATATCACTGCTGGCCAAGACATAATTCCACACCTTTAAATTTAGAAAACATAAATTTATTAGAAATCTATATATATACATGAAAGGATAACAGTTCTCAACCACAATACATACATATATATACAGACAGGAAGGACGAAACAAGAACACTTTATACTAAACCCTTTAAAAAACAAAGCAAACACTTAAAAAGTCTTTTGGCTACCCCGCAAAAAAAAGGAAATGAACCTTTTTTCTCAGCCCATAACTGCTATCAAACTCATACTGTTTCTCAATGCTAGAGGTTCCTGCAATACGTCTTGAAAAGAAGAGCAAGTGGGGGCTGGAATGTGAAGAGTACAGTGTCTTGACTGTGGAGGGGATGCAATGTTCCAAAGGGACATATCAAGCCGTGAGCAAACTTTCCGTCTCGGCACCTCCCTCTGAAGGGGGGTCATCTAAAGAGAATGTTTCTCACAGGGAAACATGTGGGAGAACAAAAGGAACTGGCACAGTGCTTGTGTGGCAGGAGTCCAGTGCCCTATCCCTTTCCTTCCCAGCTCTTCTTGCCTCTGCATTCCGTCATTCTCATAGTGGGCTTGCAAACGCAATGCTTTTCAGCTCCTCTTTGCACAGTGAAATG
>JAWWMP010000450.1:0-11283 GCA_035047865.1 Dendrocincla tyrannina
TAATAACTGACAGTATAACCGCTTGAGAATAAGTCTTGGTTTCTATTTTTTTTTTTCAGCATTGCTGAATCATATTTTCTGACCTATATGTACATCATAGACCAAAATAGTCCATCCACTCTCATTTCAAATATGACAATATATAATGCTTGTCCAAAAAGCTAGTTTTAAACATTATTTATAAGTGTACAGAAAGGGCAAACTGCAAACTCATCAAAGTGAGTTTGCATTTCAGAAGCTTCTATTTGGTCAGGAATAACAATGCCCTCTGTCTTACATATCTTGTTTAATACAAATAAGTATTGATTTTCATTCTCCTGGATAAATGCATAGAATTCAGAGAGAAAAGTCTTATTCAGAATAATTTGGAGAAACTTTTTCAAACAAAGATATTCAGATAAACTCTAAACTGTAGCTCCCACTATAGAGAAAGCAAACAGCTCTTCAAAGAATCCATATTATGGTGAATCTGTAATGGCCCAAACACCACAACAATGAGAGATCACATATGATTAAAGAGAAATCCACAGCCTTTATAAGCTATGACACAATAGGGTG
Source organism: Dendrocincla tyrannina (assembly GCA_035047865.1). Lineage (NCBI taxonomy): Eukaryota > Metazoa > Chordata > Aves > Passeriformes > Dendrocolaptidae > Dendrocincla > Dendrocincla tyrannina. Next base: position 559 of record JAWWMP010000450.1, read on the forward strand.
GAAGGATTGTTCTGCCTCACACAAACTGCTCATGTAGGTGAATACAATGAAACTTCCAAAGCTGTGATATCTGTTTTGGGAGGATACAGGTACCTATCCCATCATTTTCCATGCATAACAGTATTATATCCAATTTGCACTTTGTATTTCAACTAACTACAACAAATAAATATACATCTGTAAACAATACTCCCTCTAAACAACTTCTACTATTGCACCAGAAAAAAAAAATCACCTAAACTTCAGATTCCACTATGTAATGCGGAGTAAGTTCTTTTTATCTTCTGTAAGTCACAAGCCAACTAAAATAATATAGGAATTTTGCAGCAAGCAAAAAGGAGAACTAACTTCAGGAAAGTATGAATACAAAACCCAGCAGCATAATCGAATCAATGGGTAAGACTGGAAGGGACTACAGTGAGTTATCTTGTCCAAACTCCATGCTCAAGCAGGGTCATCCTAAAGCACATGGCACAAGTTTGCATCCTGATGGTTCTTGAATGTCTCCAGTGAGGGAGACTACACACCCACTCTGGGCAATCTGTTTCGGTGTGCAGTCACTGCACAGTAAAGACACTCTTTCTCATATTCCGATGAAACTTCCTGTGTATCAGTTTCTGTCCTCTGTCTCTTGTCCCATTGCTTGGGACCACCGAGCTTCTGGCTCCATCCTCTTGACATCCTCCATTCAGATACCTGTATAGATTAATGAGGTTCCCTCTCAGTCATCTCTTCTCAAGACAGAACCAGCCCAACTCCCTCAGCTGTTCCTCATAAGAAAGACACTGGTCTCTTAACCATCTTTGCTGCCCTTTACTGGGCATGCTCGAGGAGCTTCATGTCTCCCTTTTACTGGACACAGAACTCCAGATGTGGCCCCACCAAGGCTTAGCAGAGGGTCAGGATCACCTCCCTTGATCTGCAAGCAATGTTTTTCCTACTGCCTCCCAGGGTATTATTAGCATTCTTGGCCACAAGGGCACACTGCTGACTCATGGACAGCTTATTGTCCACCATGCTCCTCAGATCCTTCTCTGCAGAGCTTCTTTCCTACATGTCAGCCCTCAGCCTGTGCTGGTGCCTGAGTTTATTCCTCACCGGCTTCAGGGCTCTGCATTTGGCCTTGTTGAATTTCAGAAGGTTCCTCTTTGCCCATCTCTCTTGCCTGTTGAGATTCTTCTGAAGGGCTGCACAGCTTCTAGGCCACTCCTCCCAGCTTTGTGACATCAATGATCTTGTCGAGAACACATCTTACCCTTCATCCAAGTCATTGATATTGGGCCCAGTATTTAACTTTGAGGGGTACCAGTAGTGACAGGCCTCCAGCTATGCATTTCGAATCTGTCATTCAGCCCCTTCTCAACTACCTCATTGTCATCATCAGGATAATTTTCTTCACTGTGTCATTGCTAGTTATATTTTACTAGTTATGACCCTGTTACCAGGGAAGGCCTAGACCAAAACCAAGAAAACTAAACCACCACACTTATATAGGATTATTTCTCTATACTGTTTTATGGTGTGCCAAAGATATATGTCAGAATTGCTCATTTTACATGTTAAATGATGGTACGATCTCTGCACGTGTGGTTATATTTCAGCAAGGCTGCTTGAATCCGCTCTTTTAGTTTGGTTTCTTTTGTTAGGCTTAGTCTACAAACAAATACATGGTTGTCCAAAGTGACTCAGTTAAGACCTCTCTGTTGGATGTTAAAGGAATTGGTGAATACTTTTCCTGTGTCAGCTCCACCTAGCTAGGGATAGAAAATAAGAGGCAGTACCCAAATCCACAGACAAAGATAGGCATTTATATTCCATTTTCATAGTTTACATTCAGATTAACAGAGTATAAATTTTCCCCTCTTGCTGCCTTTTTTGAAATTATTTGAAATTTCTATAAATACATCTTTCCACCAGGAAAGTTACCCTGGTACAGATATGTCATATATGCCTAGACCTGCTTAAAACTTGATTGTTTCAAGTGCCAAAACCCAGGTGACCCATTATATGCCTAAGTTATACTGACAGTAAAAAACTCAGTTTCAAGTTTAAATCCTGTCAGCTGCAAGTGTTGTGCACCATGGCTAACGCTGTGTGAACAATCAAGCTAGTGCTCCCTTTTTTCTGTCCTGGTGGCAACTGGATTCTGTTGTGCAGGACTCCCCTGCCAAATCTCTGATACCTGACTGTTCGCGGTGCCTTTTGTCTCTCCAGGAAATGTCGATACAGCAGCCTGCTCTGTAGATGGCGCGTTCTACTTTTCTCCCGTTTTGCTAGCAGCAAAGTGTCGCGGAGCTGGAGATAGACTCCAGAGCCCAGAGATTACAGGGCGGATTCCAGGCAAGTGCTGGAAACTGGCCACTAGCCTGTGTGCTGTTTAGTTTCCTATTACTCGTGACTGTTTTGTAATTGTTAGCTCATGGTGCTTAACATTCAAGATTTTTCAGATTGCATTTCAATGTACTTAATATGACCACTTGAATATTGAGAACTCAGGGCACCTAGAGACACTCACAGACAGCAAGGATGCCTTCCAATTAGGTTGCAGCCCTGAGCAGGATAATGTTTATGCTATTTTATCAGTCTCCTAGGAGTTCACAGGGATTTCTAAGAGAGATTTCAATGAAGAGACGGAAAAAAAAGAAGAGGAAAAAAAAGTTTTAACTCAATTATGCTTTTCCTCTGCACAAAATTTGTGACATAAACCATACAAATTTCCAGGCCAATCAAGAAATAATTTTTCAGTCCTAGGTTAAAATAGTATTCTTCCTGGTTCTGCAGCAACTGTATCATTGTACATTCATTGCACCAACAGACAAGGTGAGTTAAAGTGCTGTTGTGCCATCACCTCCTTGAGGCTAGGAACATTTCCTTTGCATAAATTCTTCTGCAGATATTCTTTCAACAGATTAGTTTTCTTTTTATATAGATTTTTTAGTTGATAGTGTTGTTGAGGAAGTGTTTGTATTGCATTTCAGCAAAGGAAAAATGTAGTTACTATGAAGAGAAAACAAGACCCATCTGTCATAAATGTCATAGCAGTAGAATCCGATTTCACAGATAAGCTATTGTTCACAGGTTTTTTGAAATCCACATTAAGAACTACATAAGAGATTTAGCTGAACAACATCCTACCAATTAGGAGGTTATCTGTGGATGATTCTGCTCTTTTATGCAGCTATTTTATAGACTCTGGCAAGAAATGAGAATACGCAATAAGATAAAAAAATAAATAAAATATTTCCTCTACCTTGCTGCATACATTCTCAGCTGGCTTCTTCTGCTTTGCAGAGTATCACTAAAAATATTACTGAAGTCTGTAGGCATATCAGCCTTAAGTACTTGCATTTCTTTTAAGTTTAATCTTAACTGTGAATTCTTTGAATCTGTCCATTATGCCAAGTATGTTCTATTTTCTTTTTTCTCAGTGCTAAATTTTTCGTATGTGTATGTTGTTCTGTGGTCTCCCTGGAATTGTATTCTTTGGGGAAATATATAAGGAAGAACCATAAATCTTAGGAGGTGGACTTTTTAGAGGATGGCTGAAAAATGTCTTGGGGTAGAATGTTTCATTTATTGTCTCTTTCAAATGTTGTAAAAAAAGTGCATTCTTGAAAATGTTAAAACATCATAATTGCTTTAATTTTGCAGCCTGTTGCACAATATGAGACATTTTCTTTCTGTCTCTGCAAAAGGTTCAGTTTGTTATTCTGCACTGAATCCCTACTGACAGTGCATCTTTTCTGTTGGCATAGAAATGTATTCTCCCTTCTCAGTAAGGATTCTAAATTTATTTTACGTCTTTGCTCCTGATTGTTTTTTTGAGCCTTGCTTTTTAAGACCATAAAGTTTTGGGAACACAAAATCTTGTCTATCCTTGGAATTATGGATTTTATTAGGTGGTTGTAGTTCACTGCCACATGCATTTACAGGTTTGCACATCAGGACTTTAAAGCAGAAAGTTTTCTCACAGAAAGCACAGTGACAAAAAAGTAAACAGATACTTTTTGTTTAATCACCTAATGTCTTATTTATACAGTAAGAATTTTAGTTTTAAATATTTAATTTGTTTCTGGATTCTCTAAACTGATGTGTTCTCTATTCTGTCCTCACATTTGTTTTACATTTCCCTGGTTGAATACCACTGTTAGAAGTCTCACCTTCAAAATAATTTATTTCCTGCACCATTCAAGGGAAAGATTAGTTTTAAAGATGTGCATATGGTTTGTTCAAGTATTAAAGAGATAAAGTGCGTCTTTGAAACAGAAACATGGTTTTGGAAGATAAAGCAGTAGCATCACTCAAGCAAGCCCCGAGGCAGTAAAGCATCAGACTGCAATGAATAACTGGTTCTTCTATTCAGTGCACATCAATGCTCAAAGGAGATGTTTACCTGAATCCCATGTGTATCTGGAGCTGTCAAAATTAATGCTAGTGACAGATGAAATGCCTAAAAATATACTGTTTAAAAAATCTCTTTGCCAAGGAGACTGATTTTTTTTGTATAGGCTAGAGGGTATTCAGGCTGGTTGTTGAAAAAGCAGTGCCAAACTGGACAATCCTTAATGCTAGATTTAACATGAAAAATTATATAAAAATCTGCTAGATTTAGTGATTATGGAAAGTTTTGGACTGTTAGAAGTCAGTCATTTTAAGACATAATTAGTATTTCCCATGACATGAAGGAACTCCTGATGAACTCTGAATCTCTACTTTCCAGATGGTTTCCAGCTGCAAAGTGCCATACCACCACAAAAAATCTGCATCAAACTGACTCAGCCATTCTTCTCTCAAGCAGCTGCTTGTGTGCTAGGGAGGTAGGCACAGAAGGAGGCAATGAAATCACTGTAATCTTAACTTGGACAGGTATGTTTGATGAGAAGAAGCCATATGCCTCTTTCTTCCTTTAGGTCTAGTCTATCAAAGTGTTTAACTGTCAAAATCTTCCTTTATGAATTAAAATTTTGCCATGCTCTGTTCTTGTAAATATACTCCATAGTTGAATGACTTACATAGGAGCTCATATTTGTCTGTCCGATGAACAGGATTAATACTTAAATGTAGGTTTTTCTGTCAGCAAAGTATTTACTGAAAAAAATAAGAATGAAATAAATGGGCAGTGAATAGGTGTTACAAACACCCCTCATAAAAGTAAGTAATTTAGATAAATAAAGTTTAAAAAGTGTCTTCCAGTGTCCATAACACCACACACTTAACTAGCCCAATTTTCAGCAGTAAATAAGCCAGTGGAGGTTAACTATAATGTCTATGTATTTACAGAGGCAGGGAAAAAGTGAAAGATAAAATTTTAAATGTTTTACAAAGGTTCTCTTACTGGAGGCTAGTGCATCACATACACAAAAGGAAACAGTGTAAGTGATTCCCGAGATTCTGCCTTGTGTCAGTGAAAAGTGTAATGGCGACATCTTTCCTTTTGTTAGAGACAATTTTGTTAAAAATAATGTAGACTTCTCTGAAGAGCAGTCTGGTGACAGTGCAGACTGAGGAAACCTATTGTGAGTGAAACACAGATCATGTTTTGTTGAATGTAAGGTTTAGGCTCCTAGGGTACTTTCTTATGAAGCAGGACTTCTCCTCAGAGTTAGTGGCACCTCTTGTTTTTGGTTTTGGTTTAGGATTTTGTTTGTTTGTTTGTTTGTTTGTTTGTTTGTTTTTAATAGTCATAAAATCATTAATGTTGGAAAAGACCTCTATGGTCATTGAACTCAATTGTCTGTTCACTCTGTATGTTTCTAGAGAGAAACATAATGAAACACAACCTTTCCATGAACAAATCAACAAAACACAAGATATGAAACAAAATGTTTATCAGACTGCAAGGTATTGTTAGCTTTACAGAGCAGACTGTTTCTGTGATACCGTGGCTAATTTACATGTAAACAGCTCCACAGATGTATTTCTCAAACATATTGAAATTATTATTATTAGGACATTCAGCATGGACAACTAATTTCATACTGAATACTTCCTTAAATGTTGACAGAGAGATAGCCGTGGAACACAGGAGGGTATGTACAACAACAGAAGGCTGAAGTGGTAGAAACCTTAATGCTCTCCCTATTGTACATTCAATGTCATAAGGGAGACTAAAAAAGAAGCTACATGTTTCGTGGGGGTTTTGCCATGGAACTGGTGTATGTGAACTGGGAGTACTCCTCTCCTCTACTGCTATTTTAACTGTGACTGCTCTCTCACAGAAGCTTATTCTTTTTAAAGATTGCCATGGACACTGTGGATAATAAGGGCTGAAGATTCTTTATGTATGAGTTAGCTCTCTAACAGATACAGTGCTTAGCAATATACAGTGTGTCCATAGTAAGAGTTCTAAACTAGGTGTTCATGTGTTTATGCATGAAACATGTATGTACTCCAAATACAAAGTTCATGTGACACTTTTCTTTCATCACACTCCTACAAAGTCTTTCTTCATTCTTGAATATAAGTAACTGTGAACAGTGTTGCTTCATTCACTTATTTGCCTGTCAGATATTTTTCTCTTCAAAGGGAAATGCGTCGCTAATATTTCTCTAACTTTGCCATTCTCATTCTTGCTGTCACCACAGTGTACTCATTGGTCCTAAGCATAGTCACGCCATGTATTAAGTTCAGAATGAATGCAGAATCGACTACTGGAATTACCAACATGCAAGGAGCCCACACGTAGAGCTTCAAGATTTTGTACCATTTGACAAAGTTTCATGATCCAAGATATTGTTTTGTTTGCAGCAGTAGGATTTTTGCTATATAGATCATGCTATATTACCAAAGCTTCTTAATAGTAAATAAAAAGGTACTCATAAGGTACATGAAAAAGTAAGGGATTTTTCTTCCAGTGAAAGGATGGTGGCCAGGTGCAGTGCTTTGTTTAACAACTTGAAATGCTTGTCAGGGTTTGTCAAATTGCTCTTTATGTCCAGAGGCATCTTGAATTGGGCTGTATTGATCATTTGCTATTATTTAGTCATAATCTTAGACTCGTGTCTATAAGCAGTATGAGAATATAAACTAAAATAATAGCAAATGATCAATGCTCATTACTGCTGTCTGTTCTGGCTCACTTCCTTTTGAAAAATCCTCAGCACTAATAATTTTTCTTGGTTGAGTTTACTACGTCTATTTTGCTTCCATTGAGGACAACCTTACAGTATTTTGGTTAATACTTCTACCAAATTCTACATTGCCTGCTAATAATTTGTAAAAGCAGCTATGGTCTCTTCTTCTTGCATGGCCAATTTATTGTACTCTGTGTGTATCATCTCTGTTGCTGCTCTTTGAGGATTGTTTCACAAGTTGAATTTTCAGCAGTCAGACCACCCAATGCTCAGTTCTGTTTATGAGATCATTATGCCTATCCAATTTTTCATGCAACACTTTGTTGACTGAGTCAGTTTATATTGTCTTTTCAGATATTTTACTTTTGTTTCCAGAGCACTGTATTCATCAAGTCCCTCTTTTTCTATCAGCATAGCAAAGGTTATAATTCATTTCTTAGGACCTTCTGCTAAGTTTAGGGCAAACTATTATTTCCAAATTTTCAGATAGTCTGTTTTTATTACTTTAAAGTGTACTTTTCTTAATAAGAAGTTATTTAAATCTCACTTTTCAATAAAGGAGTATATAGAAAACAATATTAACACCAAGAGAACTGGAGCCTGACTTGAATGAAAAGATAGAGAGCAGAAGGATCAGGCAGTTCAAAAACAATCTGATAGCAAACATATGATAAAGGGACTGGAGAAGCATATTTCATCTACTAAAGTCCTTCATGTTAAATCTTACAAAATTATAGTGAGATTTTACTCTGAGATCTGTCACAATCTCAAGGTGATCCTTAGCTTTGCTTTCATTCGTCATCAGACTCCTTGCACTTCTCTTACAGCTCCCTTCCTTTCTCTCTCTTTTTCTTTCACTTACCATTTGTGTCCCAGACGGAATAGCCTACTCTGCTGCCCCCAAATCCTTTTGGCTGCCAATTTCTCACATCTTTCAAATTCCTCCCTAAAACCTACTCCATCAGAGAATTTTCACTCTTTATCCAAACCAGATGCCTTTCTTGCTCTGAATATTTTTCCATATCTTTTATTGTCTCTCTTAAGACCTGAATATCTAGTAGTCAAGAATTATCAGTCATTTGCTTCGAGACAGATTGAAACAGAATGAGAATTCCTTACAACTTCACTATTTTGACTATAGCCAAAGGTCCCTCTAGCCCTCTGCTGCCATTCAACAACTTCCTCTCTCTTAAAAAGAAGTAGTGAGTCAGGGGCAGGGGAGGCAGCAGGGATCACCTCTGATGGCAAGGCAACGAGTTTAAGGACTCCAAGTTTCTAGACTTGCTTTTCTAAAGGGTATAGAATTCCTTGAAACAGACAACTTTCCAAAAAACTGCACACTCTTCTCCTTGGTCCTACTTTTATAAAAGTTGAAGATTTGCATTCAATAGTGTTAAAGGCATAGAAAGATAGTTCACTAGGAAAAAAATAGTCCCACTTAAATCTACAGGGATTTTCTTCTATGTTATTTACCTAGACAACTAGTGCCTTCAAGAACTACATGAAAAATATAATTGTTTCAATACAAATATAAAATAGAAATTTAGTAACTGCTGATGATATTAGTAGTCTGTTTTCAGAGGCTTTGAAAGGACATGCAACAAGTTCACTTGTTCTCTAGTTAAATTTCGTTCTCTGTGAAATACTGATAACAACTTTGCTAGCATTGTAAGCAATATTTACATAAAAACAAGTAATGCTCTTCTTGTCTTTCTATCCCAGTAAATTTCAGTGGCACTGTTTTGGCATGTGGCTGGACTAACCTGATGGTGATTCAAGTCCATAAATAAAGGGCATCCTTAATTACCTGTATAATATTTGAAGACTTTAAGTCTCCATTTATTACTGTCCAGACCATGGGTCACCATACCCATGTACAGACATAACAGACATTTCACCATCAGATGGAGGCTTTAATACCATAAACATAGTCACAGAGACACTCAATTTTGAAATGACATTTCTTGTACTCACAAAGAGATTGTATTATTACTAATAGTGTGTGTATTGTTGAGAAAAAAGCTACTTGTGACCTCGACGGAGTCAGTACATCGGTGGCTGAGGAACAAACAGGGCCATGTTCTGATTTTTTTTTTCTGGCTTAGACACTGTCATGCAATGTGAACAAATGCGCTCTTGTAAAGGATGCCAAAGGGTCTTTTTCTTTACACTGCCATCTCTTGGAAAAAACTTCAGTGTGTCATCAGATTGATTCAAAGCACAAGACATGAAAAAATGGAAACTTGAAAATCACTACCAGATATTCCATTTTGATCACATCGAAATATTAAAATTAACAAAACAAGACCATTTCCATCTTCCTTTTACCTGACAAGACTGTCAAGAAGAACTGAGCCATATATTTATAATAATGCTGAAAACAGTATTAAAATAGTTTAGACATTCTAAAGAGAATATATATGTGTGTGCAAGGGTCAAGTTGGTCCTTCTCCTGAACCCCTTTATTTTGCTGGGTTTTCCCTTTCCTTGCATTATATTTCAGTTATTCTTTTCTTGAGCTTGCAGTTGCAGGCAGCATAGGTAGGACTGGACTTGCAGTCCTGTGCTGCCAAAGGACACTGCGAGGAGAGGAGAACCAACAACCTAGCACCAACCAAAGCACACAGTCAGAGGCCAGTGACTTCAGACTAGCCCCAGTAAGCTTCTAAGAGATGAATGCTTATTAGTTGTTGGATCATACCAGGCACAGGGCAAGTGTGTGCTGTCTGGCCTAGTGTCACCAAAAAGGCACCCCGTATTGCTCCCCTGTATGCTTCCAGGTAAAGCAGGCAAGTGGGAAAGATCAGGAATATGATTTCAGAAAGATGCTCCTGATCCAAGACAAAATGCAATTTTTTTATCTTTTTTTGAGACTTCTACAGTGGAGTGTAAGAGCAGGATTTAGACAGTAGTGATTTATAAAGACCTGTTGCAGCTCTACATATGGCTTTTCATTTCTTTTTAAATATATCAACCTTCATTGTATCCCAATTTTCGTTAATACTGTGTTCATTGCCACTTTTAATGTCTTTCAGATTGTTTTGCCATTCTTTCTTTAACTGCAGGTTATTTTTTAAAGTTTTTTCCTTTCTTTCACCTTTATTTGGGATTAATTTTTGTTTCTGTGCTTTCTTCAGTACACTTTCATCATTGAAGAATCTGTCCTAATTATTGCACAGTACACTATTACTTTTGATTCACTCTTCCTTCTTTTCCTTCCTCAATTACTCTTTTACTTGTTTTTTATATGGGACCAAGATTGGATTTTTTTGGAAACTATGTCTAATGAAGTTATTTCAGAGCCATATGCATGGGATTTGGAACTGATACTTGGATAGAATAGATAATGTAGAGACTGTGGAAAGAAATAGCTGTGCCACATCTTATACGTAGTTCTTCATGAGAAAAGGTAGCCTGAGAAGAGTCACAGGTTGAAAGTCTGAACTGAATTTTGTTTTAACTGTCTTATTAAGTGTTGGAGCGAGGCTTGCGGAGCAGTGAGGACGACTCAATTTGAGTTTAAAACAAAGCTCAGTTTATTGAATGGTGTCTCTACTATTATAGTATTCTCTAAATGTACGTGCAATAGTATTATTGGTGCTCACACATATAAACAATCACCTATTGGCTAATGCTACAAAGCTGCTGTTTC
>JAWWMP010000451.1:0-11259 GCA_035047865.1 Dendrocincla tyrannina
GGCTGGGAGGGTGGGCAGGCCCTGGCACAGGGTGCCCAGAGAAGCTGTGGCTGCCCCTGGATCCCTGGGAGTGTCCAGGGCCAGGTTGGACGGAGCTTGGAGCAACCTGGGCTGGTGGGAGGTTGGAAGGGGATCCTTCCAACCCAAACCAGTCTGTCGTTCTATGACTGCTCATTAACCAGTGTGCAATTAGTCCTTCAAGAGTCAAACTAGAACTTGCTCACCTCGATGTAACCCAAAAGGTACTTGGTGAAAAATGTAGAGGCATTAACTTTAAGTAGGCAGTTACTATTTCAGTGCTTTACTAGTAACAGATGGAAGTTATTCCTCAGGATTGGTGACAGTTCTTATGTTATTTAAGAAAACTGTTGTCTATGGTTGTCTCTATAGGCATCAAACTGCAGAGCAGAGATGTGACTGCACAGCTCAGGATGGATCCCAATTCTCTTTTAAATGAAACTATTTGACTTTAGTACTTCTTGGCCATAGTGTTTGTAACACTGCCTTTCAATACCCAGGTAAGTACAGCTGGCAACCTGTCTGAATGTCCAAAAGGATGTTCTGATTAACTTCTTTAGTGTCACTGCTCAATATCGGGTTGATTATTGTGCTGGCTAATTGGAAAATGCAAACTTCATTCAGAACATGTTATAGCTTCATTTATTTAGGGGAAAAGGACAGTTTCCCCTGATTTTCCTCTCACGAAAGTTGTCAAGCTGAAGGAGTGCTGCCAAACCCAAAAAATTGCTGGAAGACGTGGAAGCTGGAAGAAGGAGATCACAGGCTGGCATTGAATTAATGAAAATGGAAGAGCTGTTGTAATGCTGCCTGTAATGAGCCAAAGCAGTGTAAAATGAAGTCGGAGCTCTTACATGCTGATGTTGTGATGATGACAGCACTCTCTAAAATCAGGATATTTTGTCTCTTAGGGGCTGTGAGAACTCAGGGTTCTTTTTTATTATTATTATTTTTCAACAGGACTTTCTGTTTCTGTCTTCATAAAATCAGGGGTTGTTACTTCATCCTTTCTTTCTGCAGTGAGTATACTCTGCAGCTGATGGGTCATAAAGGACCTGGGGCATGAAGACGTACGTGGAAGAATTTGGTCAGCCAAAAGCTCAGCATGAACAGGAAAACAGCTTCCTCGGGGGTTCCTGTGCTGACCCAGAGCAGCTGAGCCAGACTGCTGCTGGCAGAACCTTAACTGTGCTGGGACATCCTTTTAGGCCAAGCTGCTGCTGTGCTGGGGATGTGTGCAGAGTCATCCCAGCCCTCACAGCCCTGCTCACAGCATGCTGGAGGCAGAGCAGCACTGAACACCACGAGGGCTACCACCACCCTGCACCCCCAGCCAGCAGGCTGCCTGTCAGCCAGCCCTGCAGAACAAGAGCAGAGCTCGTGCTCATACCACTTGGAGGACACAAACACAGTGCAGTGAACAGCTGCAAGAGAACAAATAGCTCTGGTAGGAAAGATTTCTGTTTGGGTGACAGAAAAAGAAGAATTATTAAAAAGTGGCTTAGTTTCTTACAGATTGGGTTCAACAAGCAAGTTCTCTTTACCCACTGAGGTTCAAAGGTAATCAGTAATGATGTTTGGTCCAAGACACTCAGCCCAGTGAGTTGCACTTTATATATTTGCAGCTCCAGGGAAGAAGGGACAGGACAAGGGGAAATGGCCTCAAGTTGTGCCAGGAGAGGTTTAGGTTGGATATTAGGGAATATCTTCCTTGTAAGGGTGGTCAGGCACTTAAACAGGCTGCCCAAGGAAGGGGTGGGATCACCTTTCCTGAAAGTGTTAAAAAACATTTGGGTGTGGCACCTATGGACACGGTTGGGCTTTGCAGTGCTGGGTTAATGGCAGGACTCCATGATCTAAGAGGTCTTTTCCAACCTTAATGATTCTATGATTCTGTGATCATTCACTTGACATTCTTTGTTAGGTAGGCAAAATTTTATTTTGCCCTAGACACAGAGGCCTCAGGAAAAGTTTATCATTGAGGTGTGTTGGGTTTCAGACTAAGAAAATATAGATTAGAAGCTTTATTTGGTCAAATGGGGAAAGTTAATTAGAGCAATGGAAGGTGATCTGGACTACTGGGAAGTACTGACTTCTGTCCAGTATTTATTTTAATAAGGTATTTCCAAAGGTCTCCTGCTTAAAATAATTGTTAATTGTACCTGTGCCAGGCAGCAGCTTTGGTGTGCCAGAAACAAACACTTGGGTCTATTGGTATTTGCCCATCAGCTTCTGTGAGGATGAGCAATAGATTTTAGTGTTTCATGGACCAGACCTTGGATGGAGAGCTTTAAAATGGGATGAAAAGGACTTGGCAATTGCAATGAATATCCTGGACAAGTCTGTTTCTTCTCTGCCTTCGGGGACTTTGAAACACTGCTGATTATTTTACACCTTTTTATATATTAATTTTTATTCAGATTTTTCTACACATGTTTTTAGTAGATAATAAATGCTTCTATTGATTTACCAAATTCAATACACTGGACTTTGATTGACATACCTGATGGACTTCCTGGATGCTGCCAAGGAACAAAATGTTAAACTCTTTCCAGGAGCAAGACAAATGAACAGGACTGCCTTGCAAGAGGCTTGCAGGAGTGCAGAGCTTGCTGAAAGCACCCTCTGAAGATGGGCCGGTTGCCTGGGAATTAGAAATGACCATTAAATAGATTAACACTAAGAAGAGGCGGGATGCATTGTGGATATTGTGAGGAGAGAGAGCTGTTTAAACATTTCCCTGTTCTGAGATAGGACTGATGGACAGGGGAAAGCGCCAGGCTCTTCCCTCTGTATGAGGGAATATATCCGTGTTTATGTGTGCTAAAGAGAAAGCCAGATTCCCTGTGGATGCATCTACAAACTAGTAAAGCTGTCAGTAATCAAACTGAGTTTTAAATTCTTTGCGTAATATCAGGCTACCTTGCTTTTCTGCGTGGCATTTTTACTATTTATTTAATGCCTACACATAGTCATGGAACAATTATGTATCATATTCTTCCTTACAATATTCAAATGTCAAATTTCACTGAAGCCTGTGATGGTGTTTTCCCAAAAGCTGATGGCGTTTGTTCCTCCTACATAATAAAACATCCTATTTCTAAATAGGTCAGAACTTCACATGACCACACAGACTGAACATACTGAGTCCTAAAAAGTATTTGATGTTCTAGAGACAGAGCTACTAAGCTGGAATGCAAACAGGAACTAAAGCCATGTTAAATTACTGTAATGTAAGCTAAATGCTCAGAATAGATAAAGCGTGGCTGTAATCTGTGTGGCCCCAGCAGGGTACAGGAACAGTGCACAGCTATTTCCAGGGTGTATGGCACAGCTATAGCTTTCAGTGATTAAAATAGCTAAAATAATAAACCCAAACATAACTGATGACTGTAAGCAATAAAGATGATTTCAAGCATCACAGGCTGAAAATAATCTGTTCTGGGCTGAAGTATCTGACTCTTGAGAGGCAAAACTAACTTTCTAGCTGTCCGACCAGATTTATTGGCTACAACACAAGCCTTTAATGAACCTTAACAACGCAGTCAATTAGCAAAGAGCTTACCACTGTTGATGATAACATGTTTCTCTAAATTTTGAATCCCTATTACATTTCAGGGGGGATTTTAATTGACTTTTCAGTTCTATTTCCTGATTTGGGTTCTTCCCAATTACCCAACTTCTAGGCCTCATCACACACCCTATGTAGTTTTGGGCTACTGCTGCACTCAGCACTCAGCAAGCAGCATTGCAGTAAGGACTGTGCCATTGGCACAGTGCCCATGTTTTGCTTAATTTAAAAAATAAACGGAATGGCATGCTTTACCCATTAAGTATAATGACATGGAGGGAAATGTTCTGAGTGAACATGTCTGCTTATGTATCACAGTTAAGTTACTTCTCATTTGGAGCTCAACTATCAAAAGTAAGAACCTAGGAATTGTGATTACATCAGCCTAACATTTTTCTAGTCCAGAACCCTGTCTCAGGCAGTTTGCTGGATCAGATGCCTCAAAGAGAGATGCAGAAAGCCCCACTTTTTGTAATTTATCCATTCCTCCACTTTCTGCTTGGGGATACCTGGTTTACTTCACCCTGAAGCATTAAGATGTGTGTCCTCATGTTTGCGATTTTATTATGATCTGATGTGACTTCATTTCCATGTAAATGTAATTTAAACAAATGAAATGGCTAGCTTGTTTTTAAGAACATCTTTCAGCTGTGAAGTCTTCAGGCTAATTTTGTTATACAAAATGATTTTCTCTTATACCACTTTCAAATGAATTGCTTCCAGTGATCCCTTGTTCTCCTGTCATGAGAATAGTACCTTGTAATGACCCATTCTGTTTTCATATCATTCATTAGATTAGGTATCTTTGTTACCTCTGTATTTGTCTCTTAGCTAAATATTTTTACCTTGCCATCCTTCCTTCTGTATGTCTGTGATAACTTTTGCTGCTGTATCATTGCCTGCTATTTATTTAATAGGGAATGACCAGAAATTATGACAATAATTACACCATCTTGATGAGTTTAATCACTGATGGAGTGTCTTACTGGGGCTAAAATTTGAGGTAGTCAACCTGATTTCATTTCAAACACATAAAAAGGCACTTCACCATCACCACCAACACCTACACGTACAGATGTGGCTGGCAGTGGCTGCAGGAGATGCAGGTATGTGAACTCAGTCTTGGCAGCACTGAAGCTGTTGAACAGGTTCAGGATGCAACTCCCGGGAGAGTGAAATATGGAGACACCGTAGTTTGAGCAGATCAGCTGGATTCTCATACAACACTGAACTGGGTCCCACTGAGGTGTTGGCAGCTCGTGCAATAGCAGAACTTCAGGTCTGTCACAGCAAACACCAAGCAACCCTTGTGATTAAATTCACCTTTCCCTCTCCCAAAACCAGCATCTTGTTTTAATTTTAAAACAGTCTTAACTACTACTGCAAGAGTTTTTTGGTTTTTTTTTCCAGAAAAGGCGAATGAAGAGGTGATGGGAGCGGGAGTTTTACTGGTGATACAAATAGAGTGTTCGAAGACTACATAAGTGCTTTTTCCTTTCCTGGGTGAGCTGATAATGCTGAATGTACTGGTGAGGTTCAAGGCATGAAAGCCCAAGAACAGTGTTCACTGAAGAACTAGAGCCAGCTGGTGCTACATGTGCATGCTCTCCTCTCATTTGTGTGCTCTTATCAGGGTACCTCATATCAGGAAGAGTCAGCATTGTCTCTGAGAGACAGAACACCTTGCACTGCATTTTTAGGCTGTCAGGCACTGTGATCTTGCCCTGTGGTCTGTGTAAATATTTTTCTCTCTGTGCTAAACAGAGGCTGATTTTCCATCTAATTTGTCTGTAAAAGAAATGCATGCAAACAGCTGTTCCCTAACAATATCTGTCAGTTCAAACTCACCTGAGACAGGATGATTCAAACTGAGCTTGTCCAAATATCTTACTGCCTTGGTGAGACACTAACACTTCAGTTAGCCAAGATTTAGTCAATTCTCGACATCCAGCTTGGTAACTCATCAATATGTAATGTAAGTCTTCAAAGGTCAGTCTCAGAACATTGAAAATCCATCTTCTCATGCTGCAAATACACAAGGGACACAAATACATGTGCCAGCCTAGTAGGCTTTAGGGACAATGACACAGTTTAAGAAGATTCTTGAATATGGGTCCTTCAGAGACTTAGTAGTAGATGTTAAAGGTTTCCAAAGTAGTTTCCAAAAGTAATTCATTGTTCAAATTGTTGTATCTGCCTAAAATCCTATCTCTGTTTCTCCCAATTAAGAAAAATAAATGGCCTGTTTAGATTTTTGGTTTGGGCTTTTATCTCTGTGCTGGCCATAAAAATCAAGGGTAACTTCAGTGGGATTATTACTCATTTAATACTGATGCAAACATAGATTAGTTCAAGTCTGGCCCTCAGTCTATAATGGGAAAATACCATGGGTTGTGTTTCAAATGTTTATATCAAGGATGGCCAGCATTTAATAGTAAAGAAATAATTTGGAAGACAGTGAGTGCTTTCAAAGAATGGCTGGAGTACACCCAAGATGGTTTGGAGTGATGTGATAAGTACAGAAGATTGCTCTTCTCCCTCAGGCTAGTGGGAAGAAGTCACCAGAGGAACAACACTCACCATTTTGACCATTAAACATTACACTTTTCTCAGAGTAAAGGTTATTAGCTGGCAGAAATCCATTTTGAATAATTGTATTTCAGCTTCTCAGGGGCATCTGTCAGTGGCTAAGGCAGCCTTCTCTTCCTGTCCTAAAAAGCCAGGTAGAAGCTATTGTGTGACATTTACTGCTAGTGGTAAAGTGGCATTGATGAGGTCTTAAGTGGGATATTTTTGGGAACCATTTCATCTTTAATGTGATGCCCATCTGTCTATCTGAAAGATTTGTCCTATATCTGTTAGACCTTTTATAGCTCTGTAACCTGTGTTTCTTGCCTGTGAAAGTCACCTGACTTTCACCCCTGTCAGACCAGAACATTCCAGCAGAGTTAAAACTTGACGTTGTTCTCAGCTGTGCTTTCTGCCTTGTCGGGGGCTGAGACCTCTGTGCTGGACTGGCCCTGTTGTACACTCCACAACAAGGAGCTGTGGGACATTGGGATTTCTCCTCACAGCTCAGATTCCAAAGTTACAATTCTTTTGGGGCAGACAGAGGATGTTTCAGGTTTCTCCAGCATGAGGCATTTTGCCCTGTGCAGAAGTGTCCCCAGGTGATCAGGGAATGCAGATTGCTGACATCTTCATTCTGTAGTATGATTTTATCAGTTATGAAATAACTTGGTGCTGAATACAAATGGCTTCAAATGGAACCAGGCAATAGTGGGGTCAACCCCTTTGTATATGAGTCCATCACTGAAACATAGAAATATAAGGATCAAAAAACAATGTGATTTCCTTTATAGCTTAATATTATACATTAAAATATCAGGAAATTGGAAACGGGTTGCCCAGAGAAGCTGTGGCTGCCCCATCCCTGGAAGTGTCCAAGGCCAGACTGGACAGGTCTTGGAGCAACCTGGCCTAGTGGAAGGTGCCCCTGCCCATGGCAGGGGGTGGCACTGGATTGGCTTTAAGGTCCATCCCAAACCAGGCCATTCTATGATTCTATGATTTTACTATTTTATTCTTTTTTCAAACCCTGGACATGGTTTGGTGCTATGGTACCATAGTAATAGTTTATTTTTAGTGAACCTTTACCTAGTTTCCATCAACAGCACAGAAGAATAGCCTCGTCCACCCGAGGGTATCTTTTTGAACCATTCGTGTATCTTAATTCGGGAAGGAAAGTGTAGCCTGGCTCCTCCAACCACTTCCCATACCTTCCAGAACAGCCCTGTCTAATAAATCCCTCTGTTGAGACTGCCTGTGCTTGGCCAGGAGGCTGTGCAGCAATGAGACATAGAAATGTAAGGATCATAAACATCTGCCTAAGCTAAGGGAAGGTTGTTCCCAAAGCTGCTGCCAGAACTGCAAAGCCTCTGCAGCACAGGTGGGGCCTGCTAGAAATGAGGGAGCAGGGCCACAGAACATGTCCAGTCTGTCTCTTCATTGTTCTGTCTTTTCTCTTACAAAATGCCTGCCCTGGGTTTTTTTCAAGATTATCAAGTTTTATTTGAGTTCCTGGGATAATGCTGGAGCAGCTTATCAGTCCTTGTAAACTCCTAGAATTACAGCATCCAAAAGGGATTAGTCCCAAGGAAAAAAAAAAAGAAATCACATTTTCTCCTGAAATGGCAAAATGGTTCTTATGGGTAGGGAAAACACAGAAGGTGTTCTTTACTGTCTCGGGGGGAAGCATCCTCCATATGAAAGGACCAAACCTCGTTATAGCTACACCAGAGAGGACTTATCCCCAGTTCCCTGCCAAAAGAGAGAGGTGCTGTGCATGAGATCTGGAGAGCTTTGTGCAGGAGCCAGTTCTGGTCAGTGTTTTTATTGCAGACCTGGATGATGGCATAAACAGGATGCTTGCTATACTTGCTAGGAGGAACTGTAAGTGTGTTGTAAGACAAGGGAAAGTAAGAAATTAGTGTAAAAAATGAATGGTTTAATGAAAAACAGGATGGAATTAAACAGGGTATAATGTAACATTAAGCAAGAATAACTAACTGTGCACAGAGATGGCAGAGGATAACTGGCCAAATAGCAGGTCTGTAGGGAAGGAATTTGAGGGAAACAATCAATCACAAGTTGAACAGAAATCACCAGTGTGTGCTCTTTGACAAAAGCAAATTACACTGGGCTATATCAAAAGTACAGTTTGCAAGGTGTGTAGAGCAATCCTCCAAAATTGCTCAGCATTTTTACTTTTGTGTCTGATTTAGAGCAAAAGCAAAAAAAAAACCCAACAAACAAAACAAAGAAAGCAAAAAAGACAAACCAGAAAAAATGTGACATGTGAAGGTAACAAATATGTAATGGCGGTGTTGAGCAGTGAAGTGTTTCGGATCATCACTCTGCTCCTGGGGGGAGAGGGCAGGTCCTGCTCCGGGCTGTGCCCAGTTGTGGGCCCTCAGTTCCAGAAGGACACGGAGGGGCTGGAGCGAGTGCAGGGAAGGGAATGGAGCTGGGGAAGGGGCTGGAGCAGCAGGAGCAGCTGAGGGAGCTGGGGGGGCTGAGCCTGGAGAAAAGGAGGCTCAGGGGGAACCTTCTGGCTCTGCAAGTCCCTGCCAGGAGGGGGAAGCCGGGGGGGGGTCGGGCTCTGCTCCCAGGGATTCTATGATTCTAATGATCCAAAGCCTTTATTTCTGGTTTGTATAGGTCAGGACATATCCTTGCAACTAAGAGAAGAAATGGGGTACTGAATAAGTTCCTTGGGTAAGTGAAAATACGCATTGTAAATTTGCAATCATAAATTTGTAATTGATTGTTCTTGTGCCACAACTCAGAGAACTTGTACTGCATTTAAAGGTGGGAGAGACATGCATGCAAGTTCCTTTCCCAACCTCAATCTACCTCTCTTTGGGTTTCCTAACAGAGAAATCAAAAGACATATGAAAATGCTTACAATCAAATTTCATCTGTGGCTCTGATTGTGTTTCCTCCTAGGACTGCTCATTTCCCATCTGCTTAACTCAAGGGGTCGGTCCATATGCCTCAGGCAGTGGAAAATAAACCTGTCTTTCCCAGCCACTGAAGGCACAGATGACCCCAGGCATTCCCTAGCAGTCTGTCACAGGAGATAGGAAAAATGTAACATTCCACCTATTTTGTAAAAAGTAGTGTGTGGAACATTTAACAAGACAGCAAGTCTACATACACCATATGCAGGGAACTGCAGAGGTCACACACCAAACACGAGTACCAAAAGGGCTTCTGAAAGAGTAAGAAAAAAATTTACATGTCCTGTAAATAATTCCATAATATTTTAAAACCACTCTGAAATGTAAAGACAACCTGGAAGGCAGGTGAGGGTGAACATACTGCAATGCATATTGAGAGACACTTCGCCAAGAGACCTGAGCGTGTGGAAAGGGCCACATTCGGGGAGTGAGGGGCAGGAACCTGTTTGCCTCTCTGCCATCAGGTCTGGAGGGTGAAAGTGAGCTGTGTGTCTCTGGGATTTCCAGAAGGTTCAGCTGAGCTGAGTAGACAATTCGATAATTGCACAGTCACAGAATGGTTTTGGTTTAAAGGGACCTTAAAAATTATCTGGTTCTAAGCCCCTGCCAGGCGCAGGGAAATTGTTACTTCAGTAGGTGAACATGAGTGTTTCTAGGCATTGTTTAAAGATCCTGAATACAAATTTCAAAATATTACATAAACAAGAGCTAATATTTTACCAAATTCTTGTCTTTTATTTGCAAGCAGGTTATTTAAAAAGTTATTCAAAGGTGTTTGTAAGCCCCAGATACAGAATAGTTCCCAATTAATACTGAAATTATGGAAGAGCAAAACCTTTATTGACTTAAGAGAACATAGAAGCAGCTTAGTTGTTATTGTACATGTCCTGCACTTGTGTTTAACTTTGTAATGTAGTTACTGGGGAGGTGTAATCATTCTTGATGGATGTGTTCACAACTAAGCCCTAAAAAAGCTGCTGAGTGTGTTCTGGAAGCTGCTAATTATTCTTAGCTGTTATTAGTTTTAGTACCAGTCACAGTTATTCAGTTCTTGACTACAGTATTTTCTGTGCATGAGAAGAGAAATCTTATTAGTGCCAACTCTCCAAAAAGTACACCTGAATGGACAGCTGTCCCCAGGCTCTGTAGAGCAGGGAGTAGTGGTCACTGATGTAAATCAGCCTTTTTCCTGGCAGAGTGATCAGAAGTTCCAAGTGAAGTGCATCCCAAACCTTTCCAAAACTTCCCGCTGTGTGGTATTCCAGTCTGGAGAAGTTTAACCATGCACCTACTTGTTAAGAATCATAAATATGTTCTTCCTAGTACAAAAGGCTTTATATTTGCTGTTATCCAGTCTGATTTTCTGGTTAAAGGTATGATGCTTTCTGATCACAAGCATATTTATTTCAGATTATTAGAATTTACCCTTGTAAGAGACCTCCAGATCAAGAGAAAAGCATTTATTACTTTATGAAATTCTTTTCAGTTTTGGCTGAGATGTAAACTAGGTAATTTCCTGGGTTTTGTACTTGATTTCCTAGCAAAATTCTGGCAGTTTGTCAAAACATAAAACAGTGTAACTTGGCACACTGTGCCACTAGGAATAATGGCATGTTGCACTGGCAGGGACACAGTCCCCTCGAGGAACAGAGAGGAGAGTCTTGGAGAGACTGGACTTGTAATGCAGTGTTGTCTTCCCTGTTAGTGATTGAACAAACAAATCACCTCAGAACCCACTTCCCATTTAAGAAAAATCTCCCTTAGGCAGGAGATGTAGTTGCTCTTGCTGTGTGGTGTCACTACACAGCTGACAATAGGTAAGTGGGAACTGCTGGGATTACTCTTTCCCCTTACTCTCACTTGAAGAAAAGATAGGGAAAACAGCAGCCCTCTCCTCTGTACACCAGTTTCCTTGTGTAAGAGCTGCTTTAGTTGCAGTGTCAGGCACTGGAACGTATGAAAAGCCAGTCATTGCTGTGCCCAGTTCTTGGAACTCCTGGAAGGGGAGACCTGGAGAGGCTGGAGCGTGTGCAGGGAAGGGAGCTGGGGAAGGGGCTGGAGCAGCAGGAGCGGCTGAGGGAGCTGGGGGGGGCTGAGCCTGGAGAAAAGGAGGCTCAGGGGGGACCTTCTGGCTCTGCAAGTCCCTGC
>JAWWMP010000453.1:0-11240 GCA_035047865.1 Dendrocincla tyrannina
TTTTTTTTTTCTAAATTCAAAGGAGAGGGATTATTCCTTGGTTAGCAAAATCTTAGTTCCTCCTGAACTAAGACACATCTCAAAGGGCAAAGATTAACAGGAGGTTCGTTGTGTGAGAAAAAAAAGTTGTAGTTCTGGGGTGAAACAGCAAGATTTGACGAGTCTCACTGCCCTGCTTCCTGTTCTCTCAGATGATTCCTACAATAACAGTTGAACTGTGGACCTGCCCAAAACTGACACTACATTCAAACAGAAACGTTATTTCACACAAAATACCTGTAACACTTCACCCCCCGCTGTGGTTCTTTGCCAGTGTCTGCAAAATGAGCTGGTGCATCTTGATCAAGCACACAAGCAAAGCCCAACCTTTTAAAGGTTTTCACAACACGCAAAAAAAACAGAAGAGAAAAATCAACTGCAGAGCATTTTCTATGTTAGACAGGTTAAAACCAGAGGACTAATAAATAAATGGATGACAGGACAAAAACCAAATGCATTTCAAAACAAATTCCCAGCAAACTTGTGCACACAATGCATACACACACAACCAGCAGCCTGCCTTTCAATTTTAAGCCCACTGTGCTAAAACAACCCCCGAGACAACCCTGCAGTCCCCAAGCACAGACAGAGACCAAGTTCTTACGTTTAAAATCCAGAACCAAAAATCCAGCAGCAACAAGCCCAGTGAATAGTTTGCCAGGTAACACAGTGTAGCCAGGGATTTGAGCACACCTCCAGGAAATTCAGAAGCACGCAGAGATCAATGGCCAGCACAGCGAGCAGAAAACACCAAATTGAGTGTTTATAAAGCAGGGAAAGATGCTCCACACCTGCAGGCAAGCACAGCTTTCAGCTCCAGCCTTTTATCCCCTCCAAAGCCCTTAATGAAGCATCGCGCACGTCGGGGGTGGCACACGGTGAAGAATCACGCTGTACCGTGTAGCTAAATGAGGCAGAAGGAAAGGGGAAAAAAAGTCTCTTTAGATCACGACCTCGATCACGCGTAAAAAAAAACCCACAAAAAAAAATCCCAGAAACTCAAAACCGAAAAAGCAACCAAAAAAAACCCACGCAGAAGGGGTTAAACAAGGCGCTCAAGAGTGGGGCAAGCAGAGCACCAATCAATCTCTCATTCCTCCTGCCCTTTCCTTGGACAAACCTCTCCTCCTGCTGCTTTTCCAAGGATCCTTTATCCTTCTGGAGCCCGGCTGGCTCCAAAATTCGGGGCAAGGAGGCGCGGGCACCTCTCCAGCATCTGCGGGACGGGAGATGCTCCTGCTCCAGGATCCGCCCCGGCCACCGAACCTCCCCCTGGTTTGGGGAAGGGAGGGGACACCGGGCTCTGGTGGCTCCAGTGGCTCCAGCCTCCCCCCAGGATGCGCCTCCCTCCCGCACGGGCATCGCAAAACACCCCGGGGATGCCGCAGGGAGGGATGGAGGGACAGAGATGCTCGGGCAGATCCTCTGGCCCCGTCCTGTGCCCTTTCCAGAGGTGACAGAGCTTTGGGTTTGTCCCTTGTCGCAGCCGGGAGCCCGCAGTGTTCCCGATGGAGCGGGATGCAGTCACATCTCCCAGCAGAGCGCCTTGCTCATCCTTCCCCTCGAGGGTCACGGATAATAACCAAGCGACAAATTCGCCCAGGGAGAGAAAAAATTAAAATAAAAATTAAAGCAGGAACGCTGTGAACGCCGAAATGTCCCAAGCTCAGTAATGTACATGAGGCAACACGGGATTAGTGCGAGATGGGAAATGACCCTGCTGGCGAAAATCAGTGGTGTAAAACTCAACTCCAGCGTACAACCGAGAAATTCCTCCTCTGTTCACAGCACATCCTTCCCTGGTTTCAGTTTCAGCTCAAGGGTAGCATCAGTCACACCAACAATGAATTTTTATTAAAGACCTCTGTGCTCTTATATGTGCTCAAGCTAGAATCCAACAGCAGAACATAATGTAATAATGATAATAAATTAATTATGGTAATTATAGTAATGGTCAAGAGCTCTGACACTCACCACCCATATACTGGACTCTAAATACTTACTGTTCAAAAAAAATACGTGGGATTTTTTTCCAAACCAAATCAATTTCTTGGACTTATTTATTCTAAGGCTTCAGTGGAAGCCACACAACAACATACCGAGGTTTTGCTATAAATATTTTTAGACATTTCTAAACAATATTTCTAAACCTGGCAAATGATTTCATTCGTAATTACCACAAAAGTAATAATAACTGCAGGTCACCAATAACAAAACGTTGAGTATTATTCCAAGGCTCTGCCTCTTCTCTGAATCCTCATCCCAGATAAACAACACCTGTTTTTTCTGGATCCTCATACCAGATAAACAAAGAACACCGTTTTTTTTTTTTTTCCTGATGTTAGACTGTAGGAAATTAGCAGGAAAAAAAATCAATGAAAACACATACTGAAAAGATCATTTTGTTATACAAACTCTCTAGGCAAGTTGATTTCCTGCCCTGTTTATTCTCACAAGCTGCAGGCACTCAAGGGGTCTTGGCCAGGATATTTTGGGTGGGTGTTCATGGATGATAAAGAAGTTACATCTCTATACTCTCTAATATCATTGGGAGTGGTCTTTTGCTTCTACCTTCCTGTTGGGTGGGGAGGAAAAAGGGCAGCAGGAGTGATACAGGGCAATCTCTGCTCTTTTTTCCTGTTAGACTACAGAATCTTCCACTGGCAAGTTGTCTCTGTTGTAGTTTTATCAGGCTTGTCAGAAAACACCTATTTCCCACTGTGATTAATTAGAAACAGCATCCTTAGCAATCAAGAGAGGACATTCAGTGTCTGCTGTTTCTCCAGCTGCTTTCACACTTGTTTATATGCTGGTCATACCAGTTGCAATATTTATCTGGCAAGGCTCTAGATGGTCTCCTGTTTTAAACCATCCTTGCTCATAGGAACATCAAAATTGGGAGAGTTTCAAACCCCTGCCAAAATTAATTGAGGAAGACACCCAGGAAGTGGCCAAGAGCCCACATAAACCCAGAAACCCTTTCTTAACTAAGACAGATGTGTGGGAATATTTGGAGCGCTGCTACTGAACTGTCCTAAGGAACGGGGGGGGGTGTTTGAACCTCACCATGTGTTAACTTTGCCTGTTCTGAAAACAGAAAGCTTCTGCTGCCCCCAAGAGATCAGGTCTAGCTGGAGCCTGGAGCTCAGGGCAGTGTCTCTGCCAGCTGCATACAGCTGTCCTTGGAGACACTTCTCCCCCACTGGGCTTCATTTAGTGCAGCCCTTTCCCTGCCAACTCAACAAACCAAAGCCACTCAGCTTTTCAACAGAATTTCAGTGCTATCATTGCCTTTATTTCAACATTTCCTTCTATCTCCTGGGATCAGGAGGTAGGTCTTGGATCATTTAAATTTCACGCTGCCAGCTTTCCCCTTTCTGTTCCTTCTAAAGCAGGTCAGGTTTAACTAACACCCTGCACACACTTTTCTCTTTTAACAGGAAAAATGTGTTAGCAAACCTGCCACACTCACTATAGTTAAGGGGATTTCAGAAGGAACTCCAGAGAACTGCTGGCTGTACAGGTTAAAATAAATTCACCCAGAAGTGCCATCAAAGCAACAAAAGAAGTCCCAGGGACATCCTCTTGCTCCTATTTAATGAAAATAAAGGGGACAGTCAGGGAATTTTAGTGATATTTTACAGTAACTCACATCTACTGAGGTGGCAAAGTTCTATATTTAGGCAAATACTACTACTGCTTCAGTGGATTGGAGAAACACAGAGAAGAAAGCAACAAGAGGGTCTGGAAAGTAAGAGGGTTGTTTCTTTGGAAGAGAGAGAATAAACTGGAGCCGAGCAGGGAGAGGAGAACACTGAAGTAGTAGGTGAAGAGCAGGAGTAGCCTCAGGGCAAATGGAAAATACTCTGGGCAGACCAGCAATGGCAAAAGATTCCATTTTTTTTTTTTTTTCAATTCAGAGGAGAACAAAACACAAAAAAAACCTTCTGCCCTATGCCATGTTCTCATGCCAGCTGTTCCTTTTTACAGGGACCTGGCTCAGCACATCAGTGCTTACCAAATTTTGCAGAGCTTTTTGTACATTACCTGCTCTGGAGCCTGTGGTGGCCAAGGTGACACAGCCTCTCCAGAACGACAAAGCTTTTGAAGTCAGGGAGAAAGGGAATAAGTAGAAATATCTTGTCCTAAAATCCAGAGAATCCTTTGCCCCTCTCCTTTTATTTATTCACCCATTAAACATCCTGCATGCTGGCAGGAAAGGCAATCTGAAATTCCTTCAGTCACAAATGAGGTCTGATCTTTCTTCTGCTGCCCATATACTTCTTCCCTCTTCCTTGGGTACCTGCCCTAATGACCTATTTTAAGCAGGGCCATTTGAGCCACTAACCAGCAAAACCTGAGCAGGTTTAAGGGCGAGGATATGATACAGCTGATCCAGGTTGCCATTATTTAACAGGGAAACAAAACAAACAAAAAAAGGATGTCTGGAGTCAGTGACACAAATTCCAATGAAACCAAACCCACTACAGTTCACCTGCTGCAGGCTTACATCAGGATATTGGCTCTGCTGACATCAATTAGCACATCCCTCTTAATTATCAAACTTAAGCAGTGTGTCCTCAAGTCACAAATGCTCAAATTTTACTTGGAGGTCCAGCCTGGTCCAGAGGATCTGCCACCAGCTGTCATTTTGACAGCAATTCAATCCCAGGATCGTGGGCAAATCACACCTTTTATCTCCCAAACTTTCTTCTATGAAACAAACGAGTGTTAAATGTTTTAAAGTTCGAGCTCCTGCCAATTTCTGCAGTGGCATTTCTGTCCCCCTCCTTCAGCAGGCTCTGACCCCTCAGCTGGAGTGCCACTGGTTGTCCTTTCACAGTACTGAGCCTGCATGTTTTTCCTCTTTACAACTTCCATTTCCTTGGAAAAAAGTTAACTTTGAAAAGCAGTAGTTAAACTCACTCACCTCTTCTTTTGTTGTGTTTATACAAATGCATTGATGGCTTCCAATCAGAGCCACAACTGAAGATCACACACACACCCCATGGAAAAAAAAACCAAACCCGCAGATAATTACATTGAAAAAAAATATATTAATAAGTATTTAGTCTCAGGAAACTCTCATTTGAGAAATGCCAAGTTGAAGATGTCTTTGTAATGTATGTGATGTGATCTGACAGATTTCAAGGCAAGCTGAGTCAGCACCTGATTTTCAGAATGCAAGGAGTGGTTGTTTTGTAAATGCTGAGCTGCTCCTAGTTAAATCATCGCTCAAGATTGATTTCTACAGGTCCCTCTAGCTCTGCACCTTCTTTTATCCATCGCTGGCCAGCCTGCCACATGGAGAACAGACTTGGGAACGTGGCCACATGCAAGGGCTGTTTCTCCAGGAGAGCAGGACTGACACCCCATGCCCAGTTCCTTCTGCCAGTCCATCCCAACACCTTCTGTTCCAGACACCACAGTGCCAGCAGGAAAATGCTCATGGAATCATTGTAGTGGCTGTAACTTCTTGATACCTGGGAATACCAAAACACTATTTGAGAGCCCAAAGAGAGAAAACAGAGCTCTGGGGAGTTACTACTTTAATGAAAGACTCACTGGATGCGTTTTCCCTTCCACTGGTGATGGCTCCCACTAGAGGGTACTCTGTGGCCACCAAAGACAGAGCTCTGTGCTAAAGCTGCACCTCCACACAAGTTGTATTTGCAAATACATTGGGGGCACATCTCTGTCACAAAGAGCTGGAGAGGGGACTCTTCCAGCTTCAGCCCTTAAAACATAACTTTTTTATTTAAATACTTGGTATTTTAACTTGGTATGCACGTAGAAACACCCACACAAGTACAAAATCAAACGAACAAAATAGTAAAAAAGAACTTGGTATCATTCCGTGGGTCTTGCCCCATCCACAGCAGAGATAATTCTGCCTGATTGCCTCTGAGACATTAAAGAGCATCACCTACTCACCAGCGTGTCTGGCCTGGTCCTTGCTGGTGCTCATACACCCACAGGCTCTGCCCCTGCTCCATCCTGGTACCTGCACTTTTCTTCCCTCACTCAGGTCTCCCCAGTTCCTGGCAACCAGGCACATGTGGCCCCTGGTTCTGGTCCAGCTGAGGTTCTGGTCCACGGTCCCACACACACATCCATCACACAGTTAGAAAGGGAGTTTATTGAGGGGCTGGGACAGAGGCAGGATGCATCCCTGTGGTGGCAGCTGGGGGTTGTACTGGTGGTGAATGGGTGGCGTGGCACAACTGAGCTATGGGAAGTGTTCAAGGGGAGCTGCTTCTCCAGGAGGGCTTGGGATCCTGCTGGAATGGCGGGGAGGAGCGGGATGTTGGATCAGGAAGGGCTCTCCCATCAAGTGTGCTGAGCCAGGCTCACACCAGCAATGCTTCTTTGCAGTCTCTGGGAGGGAGGGGTGAGAAATTAAATCAATTATGTTCAGGCATGAAAAAAATGTTTATTTTGGCCCTGTCGATTTTCTGTCAGCCTGAGGTTGTTCCCTCCAGCCCCTCTGCGAGCCCGGGTGCATCCCTGTGGCAGCAGAGGGAGCACTGGATCCTCACTGCCCTTCTCCAGAGGATGCTCAGCACAAACCCCACCTCTGACACATCCCCCTTCCCTGAGGCAGGAATGATGTTTGCTGCTTCACAATTCTTCATCCGGAGATGCTGGGACAGCTCCTGCTCTGGCCTAACCCACAGAAGTCATTTTACAAGCTTTTTATTTTTTTTTTTAAGTAAATGGAAAAAATGAAGCATTCAGACCTTTCCATTACAAAATTTCTCCATTCCACACTGTGTACTTTGGGATGAGCTGGGGTGAAAAGCCCAGAAAAAATGGGTCCATCACATGTCCTTTCTGCAGGTGGCTGTGTCTGCAGGGCACACTCAGGGGCTATTTAATACCCAGAGGGCAGGATTATAAATAGCCAGGTCTGTGTCTGGTTTCTGCTTGGTAAGGGACAGATATTGATAAATGAGAGACTGGTGACCAAATGCAGCTTCTCTGGGGCCCTGAGGGTGAGCAGGAGGTGCTGAAATTCCCCCCAGAGACCTTGGAAGGAGCTCATGCCCCAAGGAGGATGTGGCAAGCTGGATCAGAGCCCACTCCAGAGGGATCAGGGTGAGAAGAGGTGATAAACTCTCTGCTTCCTTGGGGCTGTTGCCTTGGCTGTGTGCTCATGGGTGGAATTGGAACTGTGGGGTGGTTTTGGCTCCAAGCTTGGGAAAGATCCCACCATCTGCCCTTGGCCACTGCAGCAGGACCCATGAACGGGAGGGCTGAGACTGTGGGAACAGTGAGGAAAACTGTTCCTGCCCTCCCTTTGGGATGAGGGCAGAGGTGTCTCCAGTGGCTCTGAGCTGCACATTACAAACTGCTTTTACAGTCTATTTAGGGTATTGTACTCCTAAAGCCAAGGCCAGAGGGACTACACCCTCTCAAAGCAACCAAGGGCAGCTGGAGAATTTCAGAAGCCATTTCCTAAAGCCATTTCCTAATCCCAGTGGTCCCTGCTGCATCCTTCCACCTGCCAGCCCATGCCCTGTCTTCATGCTCTGCCTGTGCTCCTTCAGGACAAAGCCCTTCACCTGCTGTGACCCTGGAACTGATGAAAAAACACCATTCCAGCCCAAAAAGGCACTGGTCTCTACCTTGCGGTGACAGCACTGTCAGCTGGAGGGATGTCCTTGCTCCCTGCCTGGAGCATTCCTGGCAATATGTGACTCTGTGAAGGAAGGGAAAGGATGGGAGTTGCTGTGTCATTCCCAGGTAACCCAAGAGGCCCAGGGTGCTCAGGAGACATAAATAATAAATCAGATGATGTGCTGCAGGGCATGCACAGAACCTGCCAGGAGGCTTGGCCACAGGCTGGAAGGATGCTCTGGCTTTATCCTGCAGAAAACCAGGAGCAGGGAAACAACCTGGACTATCATAGGAGCCCTGGGCTGTTTGCAGGAGGTGTGGGATAAACTGCATGTGGTAAAATTGCCATGGAAACTTGGCACTGTCTGGGTTCTGCAGCAGCTTGGTGGTCATGGAGCTGATCCTGCTTGTGGGGGAGGATTTGCCTGTGGAACCAGATCCCTGAGGGTGCTGATGGGACGAGACAGAGGGTTTTAATTCTGAGGTGTGACTGAGCCCTTCTGGGCTGATCCCACAGCGTGGGCAGCAGGGCAGGGGAGGATTCTGCCCCTCTGCCCTGCTCAGGTGAGACCCCACCTGCAGAGCTGCTCCAGCCCTGGGGAACAGCACAGCAAGGACATGGAGCTGCTGGAGAGAGTCCAGAGGAGGCACCAGGATGGGCAGAGGATGGAGCAGCTCTGCTGGGAGGGAAGGCTGGGAGAATTGGGATTGTTCAGCCTGGAGAAGAGAAGGACCTAATTAGCCCTTCCAGTTAAGGAAGGAGCTACAAGAAGGATGGAGAGAGACTGTTTACAAGAGGCTGGAGGGACAGGACAAGGGGGAATGGCTTCAAACTGGCAGAGGGTTTGTTCAAAATAGGTATTAGGAGGAAGAATCTGTGGCTGCCCCATCCCTGAAAGTGCTCCAGACCGTGTAGGAGCAACCTGGTCTAGTGGGAGCTGTCCCTGCCCATGGCAGGGGAGTGCAACTAGAATGAGGTGATCCAACCAAATGAGTTTCATCCCATCACACAGAGAGCAGGGCTTGTCCCTGGAATCCCGAGCAATGCCCACACACAGTCCTGAGTGGGTGCTCACACTCCTTTTGGCTCAGGAGAAGCCATTGCCTCCAGCTGAGCCCTGCCACAGTGCCTGCAGCCCTTTTCCTGCCAGCCCAGCTCGTATCCAAAGCTCTCCCGTGCCTCTCCCGTGGTTTTTGGTCCCTGGGCTGGTTGCTGCTGCTCAGTTTGCCATGAGCTCGCTGTGCGAGGGTGAAATATTAGAAACGCTGGCTTTCCTTCACTCACTGATTAATTTCCTATTTTTCTGGCTTTCTTCCATGACTGTGAGGACTGGAAATTCTGCTGTTAGTAATAGATGGAAAGAGCTGTTTGTGCTGGCAGCCTGTGAGTGTGGGGAGGTCGTGCAGACCCTCCAGTGTGCCTGGGGCCACAGCACAGCCCAGCCATGCCATGCCAGCAGATGGGACATGGTTTAACTTTCCTGGAGCAGGATAATCAGCTTTAAACATTCTTCTGGAGGCTGATTAACCCTCAGCTACACTGGGCTTAGCTGTCATCTCCCAAGAGGTCGGCGTTCCCTCCAGGTCAACTCACCAAATCTCTGTCAGCACGATCTGAGCCATATCAGCATAATGTTTTTACGTGATTGCCCTGCTCAGGCTGCCTGAAATCAGTGTTGCCTCGGAGACAGCTATCCAAAGCCTCCTCACAGGGAAAGGTTTGGAAGCCAAGCATCACTTCCCAACATGGGATGCACTGGTGACATCCTGAGAAGTTTCAAACCCTCCACGCTGCTGTTATCCCTGGTAAAGAAGTAACTGTTCAGGATTTTATCCTCTAAGAGCCTGTTTTCTGCAGGAAAATAATCGAGGAGGAGCGTTGGCATCTGAGGGAAGGATAATTCTCCCATCTAGGTATCCAAAGGTATCCTGCTTTTAATTCAGCTGAGCGCTGAAAACGCAGCGTGAGAGCCCAGAGTGAAACCACTTTGTGGGGTTCAAAGTTTCATGGACGGAAAGATGCTCAGATGGTGAAAAACCCCTCCACCATTCAGCATATTTTAAAGCTTTAATTAGGGGAAAATAAAAAAAAAATATGTAAGAATTTAAGGTTTGAAGTATGAAGTTTCATTTTAACATTTCCAAACTTTTTTTAGGAAATGCTCTTTGGACAGGTGTTTAACACAGACATTATCCTCTTTTTGGGGGGAAAGTGAAGTTTTCTGGGCTGGAGCTTCTGTTATCCTGGGCTCTGGTTTTCTCTCCTTGAAGACCAAACACCAAGAAGGAAAGAGCAGCAAAGGTACTGAGATCTGGAAAAACATGCCAGGGACATTCTCATCAGACTGCTGGGCTCAGGCTGGTGCCAATACTGCTGCAGATGCCACCAGATGTACAAGAAGGGATTATTGCACCTGATTTCCTCACTCTGTCAGTGTCCAGACTCTTCCCCTTCTCTCTACCAGAAACAGGGATACAAGAGGACTTAAGAGAAAGTCCTGACTTACGGTGACCTGCTTCCTTCTTCTTATCTTTATCTGCTGTTGACTTATATCAGTAATTTACTGAGACAGACCAATCCAAAGGTTTATCCCCCCACACCCAGCCAGACCTCTGGACTGGAGGGTTTGTTTGTGTGTGCAGCCAGGAGAGAGTTCCCTTCAGGACGTGGACCTGAGAACTTTGAAGAGGAGAGATGTCATACTGAGGTTTCTATACTATGATGGATCATTCCCTTTGGTATTTACAGTTACCAACATTTTGCCATGCTCTGGGCACCCCAAAACACTTCCCAGGTAGCAGTCCTACAGTCCCCTGCCCATATTCCCAAAGCCTCAAATCCCTCTCTTCCAGCTCTGGGGTTCTCAGCACAGGAAGGAGTTGCTGGAGCAGGTCCAGAGGAGGCCCTGGAGATGCTGCAGGGCT
Source organism: Dendrocincla tyrannina (assembly GCA_035047865.1). NCBI lineage: Eukaryota > Metazoa > Chordata > Aves > Passeriformes > Dendrocolaptidae > Dendrocincla > Dendrocincla tyrannina. The sequence goes on from JAWWMP010000453.1 coordinate 10,585, forward strand.
GGAGCCCCTCTGCTCTGGGACAGGCTGGGAGAGCTGGGGGTTCACCTGGAGAAGGGAAGGGTCTGGAGAGACCTGAGAGCCCCTTGCAGTGCCTAAAGGGGCTCCAGGAGAGCTGGAGAACGACTTGGGACAAGGGATGGAGGGACAGGACACAGGGAATGGCTTCCCACTGCCAGAGGGCGGGGATAGATGGGATATTGGGAAGGAATTGCTGGCTGGGAGGGTGGGCAGGCCCTGGCACAGAGAACCTGTGGCGGCCCCATCTTGGAAGTGTCCAAGGCCAGGTTGGAGCAACCTGGGCTAGTGAAAGGTGTCCCTGCCCATGGCAGGGGGTGGAACAAGATGATCTTTAAGTTCCCTTCCAACCCAAACCATTCTGTGTTTCCACGATTCTATCCCTCTGCAGTGCCTGCTGTCACCATGGCAACTGCTGCGAGGATGTGAGGCAGGGTGAGGATGCTCTGTGGGATGAGGATGCTGTCTGGGATGAGGATGCTGAGCAGGATGAGGATGCTGAGCAGGATGAGGATGCTGTCTGGGATAAGGATGGTGTCTGGGATGAGGATGCTGAGCAGGATGAGGATGGTGTCTGGGATGAGGATGCTGAGCAGGATGAGGATGCTGAGCAGGATGAGGATGCTGTCTGGGATAAGGCT
>JAWWMP010000454.1:0-11217 GCA_035047865.1 Dendrocincla tyrannina
CATTGGCTCTGCTCTATAGGATGGAGGGAAACTTCCAGAGGCTTCCAACAGAAGCCAATTTTCCTCTTATATAAAAAAAACCCCTACCCAGATAAACCCACGACAGGCGGGAACAGAATGGACTGCAGTTGGAGGATTCAAAGGAACGCGGGAACAAAATGGATTGTGACTGGAGGAGCTGCAGAAGGACAAGGGGTATAAAAGCAGGCTGAAAACCGTTACTGCCTTTGGGGAGCAGGTGACTCCCGGCTGCTGCCCAGCACTGCTTTTGCTCATTAATCAATAAAAATTGAAAACTGCATATTGGTGTGGGCAGTTTATTACACCTTCATGAAAGAAAATAAAACAGCACCCTGGCCTCGAGTCCCTTCATTTTAGATCCCAAAGAAACACATGGACATGACAACAAAGAGATAGTACCTTGTGCTTCTGCCTGTCTCTCAAGGTCTGCAGTTCCCTGGTTTTTATTATCCCATTTTTTTGTTCTTATCCAAAAGAAGCCCCAAACAAATTATCTGATGGTGCCTCCTATTGTTTTGGTGGGGGGAAAGCACAGTTTTTTAAAGGAACTAGTCTTACTTCCATTTATTTTCCCCATCAACCTTCCCTTGACTTCAGATGTGAGGCTTAGACCAGAAAAGTTTCAGCCTGCTTCATTAAGAGTCCCAAAGGGGAAATAAAAGCACTGTCTCCAGCCCTCTCAAAGGTGAGGATGCAGATGAACCCGCACAACCAGGAGAGAGAAAATATCGGCCTTGGAGTCCGAGACAGCTTTGCAAGACTTGTGATATGGAGCTACTGTGCAGTTAATTTTTGAAATATTGGTCAAGAGAAGCCTTCCCGTACACAAAGGAGACTGAGCTCTTCAGCAAACCCTGCTACATTTAAATCACAACTCCAAAACTAGAGAAGCACACTAAGTATGATTACCATCTTTGTGCTCACCTCCTGAACCTGTCTTGCTGATCAGCTCCCACAGATGAACCCCACAAAGAAAAGGGGAATTAGGGAAGCCTACAACAAACATGGCAACTCCACATGACAGCTCCTCGCCCACCGGTGAGCCCAAAAACAGCCCAGGCCTTTTGGCTTATTTTAGTGCTTGAAGCTGCTGTTGTGCAAGACCAGAGGGGAACACAATTCCTCAGGGCAAGGCACACAGGTAGCAGCTCTGACCGTGAGAACACATTAGATGAAGATTAACCACACCCAGGTGTAATAGGTATGTATGTGATTCATGCCAGTAGGGAAACAAATGGTTTTATTGTGCCCTCATAAAACAATAAAACCATTTGTTTTAAGGTCATCAGTTTCCCTGAACCTTTATCAAGGAATACCTGAATTATGATAGGGAATCTGTCAAATCAGTAAATCCTAAAATTCCCCTGTCACCCCGTTATCAAGGAATACCTGAATTGTGGTGAGAAGGTATCAAGACACTAAATTGTAATGTAGTAATTAACCAGTTGTAAAAATAATGACTTAACTGTAGCCATATAAGGAGAAGTATGTAAAATGCATATGTATACCATGTAATGCATATGTATAAAGTGGCCAGATAAAAGCCAGAAACTCATTATACCTGGCACATGAGCCAGTGTAGGAAGACTCTCCCTCGTGCCCAGGACTGTATTGATCTTACCATATAATAAACCTTTTATTATAAAAATTTATTTGGTTGAGACTCTGTTTCTCACACAGGTATTTCCAAACCATTAAACCCAAGTTTGTTTCCCAAAGAGAACACAGGAGGTCACTTACCATCTGACTAATGTGTGTGGGACCCAAACCCTCCCCGGCTGCTCCTCCTTGGAACAGCAAAGCAGAAATCCTGAAGGCATCTGCCTGAGGAGTTTTCTCGCTCCTGCAGGAAACATCCAGCCAGTTGCAGTGACCTGGTGTGAGAAAAATATTGTTGGAAATGGAGTTTTGCTGAAGCCAAAGGAATTGCATAGGAGCGGAGTAGTTCAGTTTCCAATGGCCGGACTTAAAAAGGGCGCTTCGAACCTCTTTTTCACGCCTTTGGGGGACGGTGAGGGCCTTGGGCAGGTAAGCAGATCGGGCCAGATTGTAAACTCCTAGTACTAGCCAATAGGAATGGAAGCAGGGACTCTCCAGCCGGGATTGGGTATAAAAACCTGTCTCTTGCTGCTGGGGGTCTGCCTCTTAGGCTGGATCTATTTTGGGTGACTTTCATAGCTAAGTTTTGGGATAATTTGGGCTTAATGTGCATGTCTTGGGTTGCTTAATTTTAGGGTATTTTTGGAGCTCATTTTTTGATCCATTTTGGGGCTCATTTTGTGACTCATTTTTGGGTCAATTTCAGGCTTCTCTGGGCTCATTTGGGGTTAGTTTTGGGGATCAATTTTGAGTTCATTTTGGGGATCCTGGCACTCAGTTTTCAGTTATTTTGGGCGTTTTTTGGGGGTCATTTTTGGGTTAATTTTGAGGGTCCCTCTGCTCATTTTTGGGTGACTTTCGTAGCTTCTTTTTGGGATAATTTTGGCTTAATGTGGGTGTCCTGGTTTTCTTAAATTTGAGGTTTCAGGGGCAAATTTTGGGGTATATTTCTGGGACTCATTTTTGGGTCAATTTCAGGTTTCTTTGGGCTTATTTGGGGTTAATTTTGGGGCTCATTCTTGGGTTCATTTTGGGGATCCTGCCATACAGTTTTCAGTTACCTTGGACATTTTGGGGGGTCATTTTTGGGTTAATTTTGAGGGTCTGTCTGGCTCATTTTTGTGTTACTTTCATTGCTTATTTTTGGGACAATTTGGGCTTAATCTGGGTGTCTTGGATTCCTTAATTTTAGGGCTTTTTGGAGCTCCATTTTGTGATTTTGGGGCTCGTTTTGGATCCATTTTGGGGTCTATTATGGGGTACATATTTGGGTCAATTTCGGGCTTCTTTAGGCTCTTTTGGGGTTAATTTTGGGTTCAATTTTGGGTTCAGTTTTCAGTTAACTGGGATGTTTTTTAGGCATCATTTTTGGGTTAATTTTGAGGGTCAGTCTGAATCCTTTTTGGGAGACTTTCTTTTTGGGATAATTTTGGCTTATTGTGGGTGTCTTGGGTTGCTTAATTTTAGGGTATTTGGGGCTCATTTTGGAACTCATTTTTGGATCCATTTTGAGGCTCTTTTAGGGTCCATTTTTTGACTAATTTTTGGGTCAATTTTGCGCTTCCTTGGGCTCATTTCGGCTTAATTTTGGGGCTCATTTTTGGGTTCATTTTGGGGATCCTGGCACTCAGTTTTCAGTTATTTTGGGCGTTTTTTGAGGGTCATTTTTGGGTTAATTTTGAGAGTCTGGATCCTTTTTGGGTGACTTTCGTAGCTCATTTTTGAGATTTGGCTTAACGTGCGTGTCTTGGATTGCTTAATTTTAGGGTATTTGGGGCTCGTTTTGGGGCTCATTTTGGGGCTCATTTTTGGGGCTCATTTTTGGATCTGTTTAGTGGCTCTCTTTCATGTCCATTTTAGGGATTTTTGGGGCTCCTTTTTGGGCTTTTAAGGCTCATTTTTGAGGATCACTTTTTAATCCATTTTGGGGTCTGTTATGGAGTCCATTTTTGGACTCGAACTCAGACTCATACTCACTTACAGGAAGACTCGATCTCGGACTCAGACTCGGACCCACAGGAGGACTCGGACATGGACTCAGATTCACATACAGGAGGACTCGGACTCAGATTTGGACTCTGACTTGGTCTCACTTACAGGAGGACTCTGACTCAGACTCAGACTCAGACTCACATACAGGAGAACTCAGACTCGGACTCAGACTCACATACAGGAGAACTCAGACTCAGACTCGGACTCACCGGTGGACTTGGACATGGACTTGGACTCACATACAGGAGGACTTGGACTCAGATTTGGACTCAGACTCCAGATCAGATTCACAGGAGGACTCAGACTTGGACACAGAGTCAGACTCGGACTCACTTACATGAGAACTCAGACTTGGACTCTGACTCACTTGCAGGAGGTCTTGGACTCAGACTCAGACTCACATACAGGAGAAGTCAGACACGGACTCAGACTCACAGGAGGACTCGGACTCGGAATTGGACTCACATACAGGAGGACTCAGACTTCGACTCGGGCTCGGACTCACTTACAGGAGGACTCAGACTCAGACCCGGAATCTGGCTCACTTACAGGAGGGCTTGGAGTAGGACTCACTTACACGAAGACTTCAGACACCGACTCGGACTGGGACTCACTTACATGAGGACTCAGACTCAAACTCACCTACATGAGAACGTGGACTTAGACTTGGACTTGGACTTGAGCTCTGTCTCACTTACGGGAGGACTCGGACTCAGACTCACTTAGAGGAGGACTCAGTCTCAGACTTGGACTCACTAACAGAAGGACTTGGTCTCGGACTAAAGTACAGTAAGATTCGAACTCGGAATAGGACTCGGACTCCCTTAGAGGAGTACTTGGACTTAGACTTGGACTCGGACCCAGAATCTGACTCACTTACAGGAGCACTCGGACTCGGACTGGGACTCAGACTCACTTACAGGAGGACTCGGACACGGAGTCGGGCTCGGACTCACCTACATGAGGACACGGACTCGAACCTGGACTCGGACTCTGACTCACTAACAGGAGGACTTGGTCTCAGACTCAGACTCACTTACAGGAGAACTTGGACTCGGAATTGGACTCAGACTCGATTTTGGACTCACAGAAAGACTCAGACTTGGACTTGGACTCACAAGAAGTCTCAGACACGGACTTGGACTCGAACTCAGACTCGGACTCCCTTAGAGGAGTACTTGGACTCGGACTCAGACTCGGACTTGAACTCACTTACAGGAAGACTCAGACCCAGAATCTGACTCACTTACAGAAGGATTTGGAACCGGACTCCCTTACAGGTGGCCTTCGGACACAGAGTTGGACTTGGACTTGGACTCACTTACATGAGGACGTGGACTTAGGCTTGGACTCGGACTTAGGCTCTGTCTCACTTACGGGAGGACTCGGACTCAGACTCACTTAGAGGAGGACTCGGTCTCAGACTTGGACTCATTAACAGGAGGACTTGGTCTTGGACTTATGTACAGTAGGACTTGGACTCAGAATAGCACTTGGACTCCCTTAGAGAAGTGCTTGGACTCAGACTCGGACTCACAGGAGGACTCAGAAGCAGACTCGGACACACTTACAGGAGGATTCGACCTACATGAGGACTCTGACTTGGATTCAGACTCAGACTTGGACTTGGACTCACTTACAGGAGGACTCAGACTCAGCCTCAGCCTCACCTACATGAGGACTTGAACTTGGATGCAGACTCGGACTTGGACACCCTTATAGGAGGACTCAGATTCAGACCCCGAGTCTAACTCACTTATATGAGGACTTGGACTGAGACTCGGACTCACTTAAAGGAAGACTCGGACTCACTTATAGGAGGACTCAGACTCAGACTCGGCCTCACAGGATGACTCTGACTCAGACTTGGACTCACAGGGACATTTTGACTTGGACATAGAATCAGACTCACAGGAGGACTCAGACTTGGACTCAGACTCACAGGAGGACTTGGACTTGGACTCAGACTTGGACTCAGACTCACAGGAGGACTTGGACTCGGACTCACGTACAGGAGGACTTGGATTCACTTACAGGAGGACTCGGACTTGGACTCAAAATCAGGCTCACTTACAGGAGGACTCAGACTCAGACTCACGTACAGGAGGACTAAGGCTTCGACTTGGACACACTTACAGGAGGACTTGGATGTAGAATTGAACTAGGACTCACTTACAGGAGGACTTGGACTCAGATTCAGACTCACTTTTAGGAGGACTCAGGCTCAGACTCAAACCAAAAAATGATTCACAAAATTAACAACAAATGAGCCCCAAAGAATTCTGAAATGGAAACAAAATGAACCCAAAATTGAGCCACGAAACCTCAAAGTTAGGAAACCCAAGACACCCAGATTAAGCCAAAATTATCCCTTAAAGAATCTACAAAAGTAACACAAAAATGAGCCAGAGGGACCCTCAAAATTAACCCAAACAGGCCCCCAAAACATCCAAGGTGAAACATCCAAGTGAAAACTGAGCGCCAGGATCCCCTAAAAGATCCCAAAAAAGAGTCCCAAATTTAACCCCAAATGAGCCCAGAGAAGCCTGAAATGGACACAAAAATGGACACAAAACTGAGTCCCAAAAATGAGCCAAAAAAATGAGCCCAAAGAACCCCAAAGTTAAGAAACCCAAGACACCCACATTAAGCCAAAATTATCCCTTTAAGAAGCTACGAAAGTAACCCAAAACTGAGCCAGAGGGACCCTCAAAATTAACCCAAAAATGACCCCGAAAACATCCAAGGTAAGTGAAAACTGAGCGTCAGGATTTCCAATATGAAAAAAAGAATGAGCCCCAAAATTAACACAGAATTGCCCACAGAAGCCTGAAATGGAGCCAAAAATAGACACAAAACTGAGCCCCCATATGGACCCAAAAATGAGCCCACGAACCCCCAAATTTAAGAAACCCAGGACACCCAGATTAAGCCAAAAGTATCCCAAAAGAACCTCTGTGAACATAATCCGAAACTGAGCCAGCGGGACCATTAAAAATTAGCCCAAAATTGACCCACAAAAACATCCTGGGTAATGGAAAACTGAGCGCCAGAATCACCAAAATGAACCCAAGAACGAGGCACAGAGAAGCTCTAAATTGACCCACAATGAACCCAAAAATGAACCGCAGTATTGACCCAAAAATAAGCACCCTGAGTCCCAAAATTAAGCAATCCAAGACACCCAGATTACGCCAAAATTATCCCTTAAAGAAGCTACGAAAGTAACAAAAAAATGAGCCAGAGTGACCCTCAAAATTAATCTAAAAATGACACCAAAAACATCCATAGTACCTGAAGAAGGATGCGTGGCCGCTTTTGGTGGGCCAAGGAAGCTGCATCTTTTGCACCTGAGAGCAAAAAGGTAGCAGGCTTTCTGCTTGGAGAAAATCCCCATGGTTTGAGGGCAGAAGCACCGTAAGAAAATTGGTTGCAAAGCCAAAAGCTTCATGGGCTGTACATCGCCCAGAGAAATGTGCACAGAGACAACCTTGTGCCAGACGTGGTGTACAACTTTTTTCTCAGCCCTAACTAGTATCAGCCTCCTTCCATTTCTCCACACATGATGTTGTTGCTATACCTCTTGAAAAGAAGAGCGAGTGGGAGCTGGCATGTGAAGACTACAGTGCCTTGACTGTAGAGGGAATGTAATGTTTTGAAGAGACATCATGCTGTGAGCAAGCTTTCGTTCTCAGCACCTCCCTCTGAAGGGGAGACTTCTAAGGAGAATGTCGCTCACAAGGAAACCCGTGGGAGAACAAAAGGAACATGCGGGGTGCTTCTATGGCAGGAGTCCAGTGCCCTGCCTTTTCCTTCTCAGCTCTTTTTGCCTTCACATTCTGTCATTCTTATAGTGGGCTTGCAAGTGCAAAACTTTTCAGAACCTCTTTGTATAGCGAAAGGTGCAGAGAGAAAAGCTTCTTGCACATCTCATTTACACCTTTCTATTCAGCTCTAAAAGACATCAAAACTATACCATCTTGCAAGGCTGCGAGATGTCGCTCTAACACAAGAAAACAAGAGCAAGAGGGGACTAAACGTTGAAAAGGCCAGTTAGTGGACCGTAGAGGGAATACAAGGATCAGAAGAAAGGTGGCAAGCTGCAAGCAAACTTTCACTCTCGGCGCATCCCTCTGCAGGGGAGTCTTCTAAGGACAATGTTTCTCACAAGGAAACACTTGGGAGAACACAAGGAACTGGCAAGGTGCTTCTGTGGCAGGAGTCCAGTGCCCTGCCCTTTGGTTCACCAGTCTTTCTCTACCCGCATTCTGTCTCTCTCACAGTGTGCTTGCAAAGCCAAAAGCTACTTGTGCTGGACTTCATCCAGAGAAATGGGCACAGAGAGAAGCTTGTTGCTAGACATGGCATGCACATTTTTTCTCAGCCCTAATTATTATCAACCTCCTTCCGTTCTCTACACAGAGGTTCCTGCTCTAGGTCTTGAAAAGAAGAGCGAGTGGGAGCTGGAATGTGAAGAGTACAGTGTCTTGATTTTGGAGGGAATACAATGATTTGAAGTGATATATCATGCTCTGGGCAAGCCTACAGTCTCAGCACCTCCCTCTGAAGAGGGGTCTTCTCTGGAGAATGTCACTCAGAAGAAAACACTTGGGAGAATACAAGGAACTGGTAAGGTGCTTCTGTGGCAGGAATCCAGTGCCGTGCCCTTTCTATCACAAGTTTTTCTCTATACACATTCTGTCTTTCTCATTGTGTGCTTGCAAAGAAAAAAGGTTTTTTAGCTGCACTTTGCCCAGGGGAATGTGCATCTGAATGAGATTTTGAAGATGACATAGGATGAAACTCCAGCCATGGAATTCAGCTGTATTCAATTCAGGCTAAAAATTGTCCATTTGCCAGAAATGCTTCTACTGAAGGACGATTGTGCTTTTCTCCAAGAAGAAAGCCCGCAGACTTTGGCTCCCAGGTGCAAAAGATGCGGCTTCCTTGTCACTCCAGAAGCAGCAACACATTCTTATCCTGGCCCCTTTTGTCTGGCAGAAATCTTCATCCAAATTCAGGTCAGGCCAAAAAAGTAGCAATTTGCCAGAGATGGTTCTACCAAGGATCGACAGGGCTTGTCTCCAAAAAGTAAGCTCGCAGCCTTTGGCTCTCAGGTGCAAAAGATGCGGCTTCCTTGTCACTCCAGAAGCAGCAACACATTTCCTGTCCTGGCCCCTTTGGTCTGGCAGGAATCTTCATGTGTATTAAACTTAGACCAAGAAATGGCAATTTGCAAGAGGTGGTGCTATGAACAAAAAACCAGGCTTTTCTCCACGAAGAAAGCCCACAGCCTTTGGCTTTCAGGTGCAAAGGTTGCTGCTTATCTGGCTTTCCAAAAGCAGCAAGATTGTCTTGCTCTGGCACCTTTGGTTTTTAAAGAGTATGCCTTCATTTTTGATGCTGGGCTGAAAATGGCTTTTTTGGAGATTGGCTTCTGCCAGCTTACGGACTGCCCTTTTCTTTTAAAAACCTTTTTCTCTTGTCTGTGGTGGAATATTGAAATAGGTAAAGTCAGAAGACGCTTCTGACCCAAAGCTGGAATTCTCCTTTATAAAACCCTCTTCAGAGGGAGGTGCTGACATTGAAAGCTTACTCACAGCATGATCCGTCACGGTGGAACACTGCCTTCCTGCCACAGTTAAGGCACTGTATTCTTCACATTCCAGCCCCCACTCGCTCTTCTTTTCAAGAGGTATAGCAGCATGCATAGAGAAATGGAATGGGTTTGAAAATCGTTATGGTTGAGGGGATGGGTGCACAACGTGTTTTGCAAGAAGAGTCTCTCTGTGCATATTTGCCTGGGCGAAGTGCAGCTCCAAAAGCTTTGGATGTCACAAGGACACTGTGAGAGAGACAGAATGTAAAGAGAGGGAGACCTGTGAAGGAAAGTGCCTGGCAGAGGACTCGTGCCACAGAAGCAAATCCCCAGATCCTTGTGCTCTGCCACAGATTTTCTTTTGAGAAACATTCTCCTTAGAAGAGCTCCCTTCAGAGGGAGGTGCTGACACTGAAAGCTTGCTTGCAGCTTGCCGCCTCTCTCGCTTGCGATCATTCTATTCCCTTTACCGTCAGCTAAGAGTGCTCTTCTATTGTGAGCTCCCTCGTGCTCTTATTTTCTTGAGTTAGAGCGACATCAAGCGGCCTTGGAAGAGCGAGCGGGAGATGGAATGTAAAGAGTACAGTGTCTCGATTGTGGCGGGACGGCAACGTTCCAATGTGACGCATCATGCTGCGAGTAAGCTTTCGATCTCAGCCCTCCCTCTGAAGGGGGGGTCTTCTAAGGGGAATGTTTGTCACAAGGAACTACGTGGGAGAACACAAGGAATTGCCAAAGTAGTTCTGTGGCACAGGTCCTGTGCCCAGCCCGTTCCTTCCCAGCTCTATTTGTCTTCGCATTCTGTCATTCTCATAATGGGCTTGCAAGGGCAAAGCTTTTCATCTCCTCTTTGCATAGCGAAACGTGCAGAGAGAAAAGCTTCTTACAGGGTTCGTTGACACCTTTCTATTCAGCTCTAAATGATATCACACCCATTCCATCCTGCAAGGCCGCAAGAGGTCGCTCTAACACAAGAAAACGAGCAAGAGGGAGATAACAATCGACGCGGACGGTAAAGGGAATACAAGGATCGGAAGAGAGTTGGTAAACTGCGAGCAAACTTTCATTCTCAGCCCCTTCCTCTAAAGAGGGGTCTTCGAAAAAGAATGTTTCTCACAAGGAAACCCGTGGGAGAACACAAGGAGCTGTAAAATTGCTTCTGTGGCAGAAAGCCAGTACCCTGCCCTTTTCTTCACAGGTCTTTATATACCCACATTCTGCCTCCCTCACACTGTGCATGCCAAGCCAGAAGCTTCTTTAGCGACCCGTCGCCCCGAGAAATGGGCACGGAGAGAAGCTTGTTGCAAGACTTGGCGTGCAGCTTTTCTTCTCAGGCCGAACTATGGTCAACATCTTTCGATCTCTCTATACATGAGCTTGTTGCTATACTTCTTGAACAGAAGAGCGAGAGGGAGCTGGCACGTGAAGAGTACGGTGTCTTGACTGTGGAGGGAATACAAGGAGGCAAAGTGAGGTATCATGTTGCGAGCAAGCTTTCGTTCTCAGCACCTCCCTCTGAAGGGGGGTCTTCTAAACGGAATGCTTCTCACCAGGAAACACATGGGGGAACACAAAGAACTGGCAAGGTGCTTCCGTGGCAGGAGTCCTTTCCGTCCCAGCCCGTTCCTTCACAGCTCTATTCCTCTACGAATTCTGTCATTCTCATAGTGGATTTGCAAGGGCAAAATCTTCTTGAGCTGCACTTCGCCCACAAAATTGTACACGGAGAGAAGCTTGTTGCAAGACTTGGCGTGCACTTTTCTTCTCAACCCTAAGTATTCTCAAGCTCTTTCCGATTGTCTACGAGTGAGTTTTTTCTTATACCTATTGAAAAGACGAGCGAGGAGGGGAAGGCATGTGAAGAGTACAGTGTCTTGACTGTGGAGGGAATACAAGGAGGCAAAGTGAGGTATCATGTTGCGAGCAAGATTTCGTTCTCAGCACCTCCCTCTGAAGGGGGGTCTTCGAAGGAGAATGTTTCTCCCAAGGAAACCCGCGGCACAACA
>JAWWMP010000455.1:0-11214 GCA_035047865.1 Dendrocincla tyrannina
CTACAGACGCTCTTCCGATCTCCCCTCCCAGTATCCCCCAGTATCCTCCCCACTGTCCCCCCATCTCTTCGGTATCTCCCCAATCCCACCACCCCCTGCCCTGATTGGCCAGCGCCGGCCCCGCCCCCTGCTCCCCTCAGCCAATCATAGCGCCGGCACGTGGCGCCGCCGCGCGACCGCTGCCTTCTGATTGGTCGAAGGGCGGGCCCTCTGGACGGAGCTCGGTTTAATTGGCTAAAGGAGTGGAGGTGAGGCAGGGGATTGGCTGAGCGCGGCGGGGCGGAGAAAGGCGGAAGTGGCTGCGGGCGACATGGAGGTGTGGAACGGGAATGGGACCGGGACTGGGAATGGGACTGGGAATGGGAGATGGGAACGGGAACGGGACCGGGAATGGGAACGGGAGAAGGACCGGGAGATGGGACCGGTAACTGGGCCGGGGATGGGAGATGGAACCGGGAATGGGGCCGGGGAAGGGAACGGGAATAGACCGAGAGAGGGACCGGGAATGGGGCCGGGCATGGGACTGGGGATGGGGCCGGGGATGGGAACAGGAGATGGGAACGTGAATGGGGCCAGGAGATGGGAACGAGAGTGGGATAGGGAATGGGAGCGGGAGAAGGACCGGGAGATGGGACCGGGGATGGGAACGAGAATGGGAATGGGACTGGGAATGGGGCCAGGAATGGGAACGGGAATGGGGCTGGGAATGGGAATCGGAACGGGAGATGAACCGGGAATGGGACCGGGAATGGGAGATGGGAGCGAGAATGGGAATGGGACCGGGAATGGGGCCAGGGTCGTATTCTGCGAGCGGGGCAGGCCGGGCCCGGGCGCTGGGTGGGGGGTCCCGCCGCTGACCCCGCTCCCGGTGCCGGTCGGGCCGTGCCAGCCCCGCTCCGCCCGTGTCCCCCCGCAGGCCCCTCCCCAGGACTACCGGAACGTGCCCATCGACATCCAGACCAGCAAACTCCTGGGTACGGCCCCCCCATCCCGGGATTTGTGGCTCCCCCTTTCCCCTCCTCACCTGGAGAAGGAGCCGGGAATTGATCTCTGTTTGGTCCCATCCCAATTCCCCCTTTCCCCTCCTCACCTGAGGAAAAGCCGGGAATTCATCCCAGTGTTTGGCCCTTCCTTTTCCCCTCTAGACCTGGGAATTCATCCCAGTGTTTGGCCCTTCCCTTTTACCCCCAGACTTGGGGAATAGCTGGGAATTCATCCCCGTGTTTGGCCACCACCCCAATTCCCCTTTTCCCCCTCCAGACCTGGGAATTCATCCCAGGTTTGGCTCTTCCTTTTCACCCCCAGACCTGGGAAAGAAGCTGGGAATTCATCCCTGTTTTGGCCTCCCCTGACTCTCCTTTTTCCCCTCCCACCCCTGGGGAAGAGCCGGGAATCCATCCCAGTGTTTGTCCACTCTGGGCCGTGCAGGGTCTGTGCTCCCTGGAGCCTCATGGGGGGGTGTCCCCCAGCCGGTGCCCCCCCAGGTGCCCCCCCAGGTGACCCGTGTGCCCCCCTGCCCCCAGACTGGCTCGTGGACAGGCGCCACTGCAGCCTGAAGTGGCAGAGCCAAGTGCAGCTCATCCGCCAGCGCATCGACGTGGCCATCCAGGACATGCCGGAGAACCAGGAGATCAAACAGCTCCTGGATGGGGCCTGTGAGTGGGATCGGGGGCTGGGAATGCTGGGAGAGCTGGGACACGGCACGGAAGGGCACCTGGAGCCTGTTCCCAGGGGGTTGGTGGTGGGAACACACCCTGGAGATGGGAGTTGGTGGCCCCAGGGCTGAGCTGGGAGGGGGTGACCCCCCTACACACCCCTCCCAAATTTCCTGGGGGCCCCCCAGAATTCCCAGTGATCCCATCCCGCTCTCCACCCCAGACCTGCACTACTTCCACTGCCTGAGGATCATGGAGATCCTCAAGGGCACTGAGGCCTCCACCAAGAACCTCTTCGGGCGTTACTCATCCCAGCGCATGAGGGTGAGGTGGGGCTGGGGGGGCTCGGCCTTCCTCTCCCTCCTCTTCCTCCTCTGCCTCTTCAGCCTCCTTATCCTCCTTACCCTCCTCTTCCTCCTCTGCCTCTTCAGCCTCCTTATCCTCCTTTCCCTCCTCGTCCTCCTCACCCTCCTCTTCCTTCTCTGCCTCATCATCCTCCTCTGGCTCTTTATCCTCCTCATCCTCCTCTTCATCCTCCTCTACTTTCTCTCCCTCCCCTCCTCTCCCTCCTCTCTCTCCTCACCCTCCTCTCTCTCCTCCCCAGGACTGGCAGGAGATCGTGGCCCTCTATGAGAAGGAAAACACCTACCTGGGTAAGGCAGGAGGGGCTGGGGGGGCCTGGGGAACCCTCGGGGGTGTCACTGGGAGGGTTTTGGTCTCCAAACTGGGATGGGGTGGGCAGGGAAAGGGCAGAGCGTGCTGGAATGGCCAGTCCCACTGGGGTGAGAGCTCTGTGGTGGTCGGGGCACCCCGAGGGTCCCCTGGGTGACCCCCCACCCTCCCTGGGTGCCCCCCAGCTGAGCTCTCCAGCCTCCTGGTGCGCAGCATCAGCTACGAGATCCCATCCCTGCGGAGGCAGCTCGGGAGGTGCCAGCAGGCCCAGCAGGACTTTTCCAGGAGGGAGGACGAGTGCCAGCTGGGAGCGGCCGAGCTCCGGGAACGCTTCCTGGGCTCCTGCAGGCAGTATGGCATCAGCGTGAGTGCCAGGGGGTGCTGGGCAACCCCCAGTCTGCCCCAGTGCACCCCCAGTGTGCCTCCAGTGCACCCCAAACTACCCCCTAATTTCCTGAAACTACCCCCTCTGTCCCCACCCTGCCCTGTGAACCCCCCCAGGGTGCTTTGGCTGCCCGTCCCCACTCCGTGAGGTGTCCCTTCCCTGTCCTCAGGGTGACAACTGCATGTGACATGTCCCCTCCCTGTCCCCAGGGTGACAACGTGCGCCAGGAGCTGCTGGCCCTGGTGAAGGACCTGCCCTCGCTGCTGTGCCAGGTCGGGGCGGGAGTCAGTGCCCTGGGGGAGGCCATCGAGCTGTACCAGGCCTGTGTGGAGTTCGTGTGTGACAGGTGGGGACAGGGACAGACCCCTGGGGACAGATCCTTGGGGACAGACCCCCAGGGACAGGACAGGGGGAGAGGGACAGGGGTACAAATTCGCAAGGACAGATCCTGAGGGACAGGGATGAAAGGATAGGGAGAGGGGGACAGACCCTCGAGGACAGATCAAGGGACAGGAGTCCCTGAGTGACAAGGACAGGGGGCCAGGGGAGACACCCTCAGGGACAGACCCTGAGGGGCAGGGGGAGAGACCCTTGGGGACAGACCCCAAGGGACAGGGGGACAGATCCTTGGGGACAGACCCTGCCGTCCCCACCGAGGGGCTGCCCCCAGGCTGGGGCTCTCCGGGTGGGCTTGGGGGGTCCCCAACACTGATGTCCCTGCTGTGCTGGCCCCCCAGCCCCGGGACGGTGGTGGTGCCACTGCTGAGGCACGTGGGGGGCCGGGGGAACACGACGGTGTTCGAGTGGAGGACGGGGCAGGAGCCGCGGCGGGTGGAGCGGCCGCAGCTGCAGGAGGAGCCGGAGCCGCCCGGGGAGGACACGGTGAGTGCTGGACCTCAGAGGGACCCCAGAGTGCCCTGCTGGGCGTTCTCGGGGCTCAGCGGGGTCTGGGGGTCCTTTTCCACAGATTGACTGGGGGGACTTCACGCTGGAGCCCACCCAGGGGGGTGATGGAGCTGCTGCCGATGGGGGGGCTCAGGGCGAGGAGATCGACTGGGGCATCACGGTGGAGCCCAGTGCCCAGGTGTGTGACCCTCCCTGGCTGTTCCTCCCGGGATCAGGCCCTGCTCCAGGGCCCTGGGGGTGTCCTGGGCCCCCCCCATGTCACCAGGTGCCCTTTGTGTCCCAGCAGGACGATGGCATTGACTGGGGGGATGGAGAGGCCCAGGAGGTGCAGATCACGGTGCTGGAGGCTGGTTCTGAGGGTGAGCAGGGGTGGGGGTCCCACAGGGGCCTGGCAGCGCCCACCACACCTTGGGCCCCCTTCCCAGTGTCCCTGGGCACCTTGGCTGTGCACAGAGGGATTTGGGGATGGGTCAGAGGGCAGGATTTGGTGCTGGGCAGGAACAGGGTGGGTCCTGACCCCGCCATGGGGTGATGCTGAGCCAGGGTGGGGGTGAGGACCAAACCCAGCCATGGGGGTCCCACCCCAGCCTCCCTGACCCCCATCCCACCCCGCAGTGCCTGAGGGAGTCGCCTGTGGCTCTGATGCCCTGACACTGCTGGAAAACCCAGAGACACGGAACCAGTTCATTGATGAGCTCATGGAGGTGGGTTTGGGATGGGAGCAGGGGCAGGGATGGGGCTGGTGGAGGTGGGTGTGGGGTGGCATCAGGGGCAGGGATGGGGCTGGTGGAGGTGGGTGTGGGGTGGCATCAGGGGCAGGGATGGAGGCTGCAGTGACCCCTGTCCCCACAGCTGGAGCTGTTCCTGGCGCAGCGCCTGGCAGAGATGGAGGAGGAGGCCGACATCGTGGCCATGAGCCAGCTCCAGCTGGCCCCAGCCCTGCTGCAGGGCCAGACCAGTGCCCACGTGGCCTCCCAGCTGGGCACAGTCCGGGCACTGCTGGCACAGCTCTGCTCCCGCAGCGTCCAGCACCTCTGCATGATCCTGGCCTCGCCCAGGTGCCCCCCACCCCGGGAACAGTCAAGGGGTGGGGATGGGGAGGGGTCATGGGGGTCCTTGAGGGGAATTAGAGCAGGAGGTGGAGCTGTGCTGGGATGGGGATGGCACCTGGGGTGGTTCTGGAGGAGGTGGAGGTGTCCCAAGGTGGGGATTGCCCTGAAGGGGTAATCTTGTGGTGTCCTGGGGTCGGGATGGCACCTGGGTGGCCCAGGGGGCTGAGGGGGTCCTGGCTGTGCCCCCCAGGTACGTGGACCGTGTGACTGAGCTGCTGAGGCAGAAGCTGAGGCAGGCAGAGCTGCTCCTGGCCAAGAAGGAGGCGATGGCCAGGAAGCGCCAGGAAGCCCTGGCAGAGCAGGGATCCTTGGAGCCCAAGCTCGATCGGCTGCTGGAGAAGACCAAGGAGCTCCAGAAGCTGGTGAGGGAGGGAGGGGAACCCCTCAGGACCCCCAGTTTAGCCCCCTGCCCACCCTGAGCCCCCTGTCTGTGTTGCAGATCGAGGCCGACATCTCCAAGCGCTACGGAGGGCGGCCGGTGAACCTGATGGGCATCTCCCTGTGACCCCCACCCCGAGAGGGGCAGGGTGGGCTCTGGCCCCCCCAGACCTCCTCCCAACACCCCTGGGGTGCTGCTGTGTGGCTGTGGCCTCGCCCAGGGGTGTGGATTTTGGGGAATAAAGGCAATTCTCCCACCCATCCACCTGGCTGGGGAGTTGGGCAGAGGAGCCCCTCAGGGTGACCCCAGGGATGCTCGAGCCCCCCACGCCCTGCCCTTGGGGTGGCCCTGGTGGGGGGCAGAGCAGCCCCCCGGGCTGACAGCCCTCTCCGGGGGGGCGGCGAGGGGGGTGATTCGATTTTAATTTCATAGCAGAGCAGTTGATTCATGGCCGGGTGTCGCCGCCGGTGACGCCTGTAATGACTTTCCATCAGCGGCAGAAGCGGAGTGACACCGCTCATTATTCCTGCCGCTCGTTAGCGCAGCGCGGGGGGGCCCCGGGCCCCGGCGGACAGTGAGCGATGGCCCCCCATTAATCACCCCCCGCATGGCCCCCCCGGCCGCGCTGGGCTCTACTGGGACATACTGGGCTGGGCAGGGATGGAGACCCCACAGCATCCCTGGGGCAGGGTCGGTCACACCCTGTGATGTCATGCATCGGTCACCCCCCCTCTGAAAGGCCACTGGTCCGTGGGGAGGGTCTTGTCACGCCCCCTGACACGTCAGAGCTGAGCATTGGTCTGGATCTGCTGTGGGACCACCCCCCACACCAAGGCTGGGACCCCCAGTGGGGCACGGGGGTCCCCAATGGGGATGGGGTGGCCCTCATGGGGCAGGAGGGGTCCCCTGTGGGGTAGGGAGGCAGCCGTGGGGGTCTGTCCCCACCGGGGCTGGGTGTGGGGCAGAGAGACCCTTGTGCCCAGGGATCTGGGGTCTCCTGGCCCCAAAGGATCCACTTGAGGGGGATGTGAGGGCTCTTGACCCCATGGAATCCAGATGTGGGGGTTCCTGGCCCCATCGGATCCACTTGGAGGGATGGGAGAGCTCCTGACCCCATGGAATCCACTTGGGAGGGCTTTTGGCCCCATGGAATCCACTTGGGGGCATGTGGGGGCTCACGGGGTCTGGCTGGGGGGGCTCCTGTTCCCATGGGATCCAATTGTGGGGCTGTGGGGGCTTCTGACCCCATGGGATTCACTTGGGGGATTGTCAGGGGTTCCTGGCCCCGTGGGATTCAGTTGTGGGGGGGTCCTGGTCCCATGGGATCCACTTGGTGGGGTGTGGGAGCTCCTGGCTCCATGGGATCCAGTCGTGGGGGTTTCTGACCCCATGGGATCCAGTCGTGGGGGTTTCTGACCCCATGGGATCCAATCGTGGGGCTGTGGGGGCTCCTGCCCCGTGGAGTTCCGAGGGGTGCTGTGCCAGGCGACACCCGACCAAGAGGTGGGTCTGTTTGGGATCCCTGTCCCCATCCCTGTCCCCATCCCTGTCCCCACGGGCCGTGGGGTCCATGGGGGGCAGACCCCCTGGTCCATCATGAGGGTGGTCCCAGCCCGGCCCCAGCTCTCGCCCCCCACCCCATCGCACCCCCCGCCCGGTGGTGCTGCGGGCGAAGAGACAGCCGGGCTTCGGGGAGCCCCCTCATTACCCCGCTAACGGTGATTAACGGGCTAATTAAACGGTGCCTGTAAGCCCCGGCTGGCTGGGGACGGAGCCGGGGGAGGGTGGAGGGTCCCTCGGTGGGGATGGGGGGGCGCCGGGGGGGTGCCCACCCCTCCAGGACAGCGGGAGCTCAGCGGCGGGTCTGGGGGTCACCGATGCCAGCGTCTCCATAGCGAAGGCATCCGGCACGGGGGGCTCGGGCCATAAAGCCCCTTTATCCCTGGAACTAACGCCCCCCCGCCGAGGCGATCGGCCGGCCCCCGGCCCCTGACCCCCCTGGACCCCCGGCCCGCCCCACAGGTCACGGTGGCCCGGTGGGGGCAGAGGGCACAGCCCCCTCGGGGGTGGCGGGGGCTTTGATGGGGAATTCAATGGGGCCATGGCGGAGAGGGGACAGCGGTGTCCCCAACCCCGCAGCCTTCCACGGAGCCCCCGCCACCACCCGGGGTGGTCCCCCCCCCAGCTTTTGGGGCTTCCTTAGGGCGTTATTAATATCCCCGTCCCCGCTGCCGATCGCTGTTCCCATTATCCCAGACATTCCCGGGAAATAATGACAGGGAGATAAAACACCCCCGGCCCTCCCCGGTGGTGGGAGAGGGGCTGGGGGGCAGCAGGGGCTTGTGTGGGTTTGCTGCCCCCCCTGCCTGTGCCCCGTGTCCCTTGGGATGTGGGCATGGAGGGATCAGGGATGGAGGGGACGTGGCAAGAGGGGACAAGGACCAGGGGGACATGTGGATGGACGGGACAAGGAGGACCAGGGCGGTGTGGGAATGAAAGGGACACGGAAAAGGGGGGCACCTGGATGGAGGGGACATGGATGAGGGGGACATGGACCAGGGAGACATGTAGATGGAGGGGACAAGGAGCAGGGGGACGTGGGGATGGAGGGGACAAGGGGGACACGGGCAGAGGGGCCCTACTCGGGCGGACATGTGGATGTCAGGGACATACAGTCCAGGACAAGGAGACAAAATGCTGGGGTCCCCTGCAGGTCCCTGTCCCCTATGTGTCCCTGTCCCCTCCCTGGCTGTCCCCGCCGTGGGGCGATGCCACCGGCCTGCCAGGACGCAGGAGGGGCATCCGCGGCCCTGGGTGGGCTCAGGGCTGAGTTTGCTCCAGACAAAGGGATGGGACAGGGCTGGGAACGGGCACCTCCAGCCCCCGGGGGTGTCAACCCCCTCTACAGCCCTGGTGGTGCCGGGGAGCGGCTCCTCCTCCCTCCCACCCCCCACGGGGGCCCGGCTGCTGCTCCATCTCACCTGCCAGGGAGCGATTTAATTACCAATTAAGGTCCCTCCATCTGTCCCAGCCCTGTCCCCGCGTTCCCGCTCCCGTCACATCCCTGACAGCCCGCTCGCTCCATTAGCTGCCGGGCGCAGCCGGGGGCCGGCCCCACCATCTGGGGGGCTCCCCCCTCCCGCTGCCCCTCCCGCTGTCCCCAACCGGCCCCATGGCTGTCCCCAACCATCCGGACCCGGAGTCCTTGTGTGTCCTGTGCATTCCCCCCCACATCCATCCATCCCTCTGTCCCTCCAGCTATCCTTGCACTGTTTCCTGCATCCTTCTCTCCAACTCTGCCTCCCCCTGTTCCTCCCTCCATCTCTCCATCTTTTCCTGCATCGCCCTATCCTTCTGTTCATCCCTGCCTCCAGCCCTGCATCCTTTCCTGCATCTCTCCCTCCATCCCCCTGTCCCTCCCTCCGTCCTCCCATCCTTTCCTGCATCGCTCCATCCCTCTCTCCATCCCTCCAGCTATCCCTGCACCTTTCCTGCATCCCTCCATCCCCTTCTTCATCCCTCCATGCTCCTGTCCCTCCCTCCCTAATTTCTTCCCGTATCCCCGCATCCCTTTATCCTCCCATCTCTCTCTTTGCATCCCTCCATCCCTCCCTCCTTGCATCCCTGAATCCCTCCATCCCTCTCCCCACTTCCACCCTGCTCAGGGTGCTCTCCATCCCCCTCCTCACCCCCTTCCACCCCCTCTCAGCCAATTTTTAGGGAGAAGCAGCAGGTCCCATGGTCTCCAGGGGGTTTGGGACGGCAGAGGGGCTCGGGATGGCACCCCCCACCCTTCCCTGAGCCCCTCTGGCTCTCTCTGTGCTTTGCCGCGGGCAGACACTGCAGCTGCTCCGCGAGCTCAGAATTTCCTCGTTAAAACAACACGGAACGGGGCGACAGATGCCCCAGCGCACCCGGGGACCGATGTGTCACCCGGGGGGGCCGGGGGCGACAGCTTCGAGCGGGGTTGGGGGGTGGGGGGCTGGCCCACGATCCAGCTGGAGTCGGCTGGGGGATCCCGAGTGCTGGGGGGTCCCGAGTGCTGGGGGGTCCCCCTGAGCCTTGGCAAGGGACAGAAATAGGGAGAAGGGAGCACCGGAGAGGGGAAAATCCTCAGGGGTTATTTTTGGGGGGCTCAGTGCGCACCCCCCTGGCTGGCAGCGCCCATGGGTGTGATGAGCTGGGGAGGCTCAGCCAGGGGGTTTTGGGGGGCTCATCGTGCAGCAGAGCGGGGCCAGGAAGGGGGTGCAGCCCCCGGCCGGTCTCTGGGGGCTGCTCGGGCCCCCCAGCCCCAGAGGAGGGGGGTCCCCAGCCCCACAACCCCTCCGGCCGGGCCATCCATCACCACGACAGCCCGGGGGAAGGCGAGGGGGGCCCCTCCCTCGGCACCCCAACCCCTGTGCCCACCCCTGCCCCGGGGGCTTTTCCCCCCTCCTCTTTCCCTTTCTCTTCCCTTCCTCCCCGCGGCCGGGAGACAAAACCCGGCTGACAGGATGAGGCCGGGCCATCCATCAAGGCGGCCGCTGGAACCACCTCTTCCCCCCACGCTCCGCTAATGAATCCCCCGCCGTCGAAACCCCCCCAAAACGGGCACCCACGGCACAGGGACCCCCGGCACGGACACCCCAAAACAGCCACCCCCCAGCACCGAGACCCCTGTCACGGACACCCAAAACACCCATCCCCAGCACAATCACCCCAAAACACCCATCCCTGGCACTGTGACCCTCGACACGGGCACCCCAAAACAGCCCCGGCTCGCCCGTGTGACACCCCCATCCTCCTCCTCTGCACCCCCAGAGCGCCCCATCCTCCTCCCCATGGGCTCGGGGGTCCAGCGGGGATGGGGATGGAACAAGGGAAGGAGTGACCCGAGTACAAGGTGATGTGCGTTTGGAGGTGACACAGGTTTGGGGGTGTCAGGGTTTGGGGTGAAATGGGATTAGGGGTCACTGGGTTTGGGGGGCGACAGGGTTTGGGGGCAGTGCAGCCCCAGACTGGCAGGATTTGGGGTGCAGGGTGGCACAGATGCTAAATTTTGGGGGTGGCGTCTCGCAGCTGTGGGGTCAGTGTGGGGTGCAGTGGGGTCGCAGAGGGGTTGCTGAGCTATGGGATGCTGTGGGGAGCCCTGTCCGTCCTGGGGAAGCCCCCGGTCCTTGCAGTCCCCGTGTGTCCTGTGCCACCCCCGGTGACACTCGGGCCCCCCAGCCCCGCAGTCCGGGAGGGGTGAAGCCCCTTTATCCCGGGGCCCAGCAGCGCCTTTGTCCCTGTGTCACCTGGGGGGCACCAGCTGTCACAGCCCGGCACCGAGGAGCCTTCGCGCTCCTCCTCCTCCTCTTCCCCCTCTTTGTTCTCCGGCTGCCCAGGATGGGGAGGGGGCAGTGGGGACACAGAGCCCCCCCATGATGGGACATCCCCCCCCGTCACAGCTATGGGACTTGGGGTGGGTTTTGGGTGCGTTTCATACCCTACCCCATTCCCGGGGTGCCCCCTCAGGTTTAGGGGGCTCCTGGGGCTGGGGGTCTCCAGGGTGGGTCCCCTGTCACCCTCTACCCCATCAGCCGCGGTTTTGGGGTTTGGGGGTCCCACCGAGCCTTTGCCACCCATTGAGGGGGGCAGATCCAGGGCAGGGGGGCAGCTGGAGGGTCCCTCCTGGGAGGGACGAAGGCACAAAGCTGGGGAGGGGACACCGTGGGCTTGGGGACACGAGGGGATCTCCTGCAGCAGAGGGCCCTTGGGGACCCGGGGCCAGGCGGGAGGCTTTGGGGGGTACAGAAGGGTTCTAGGGGGGGGTCCCAGCTGCGGGGACATCTGCGGGCCCCCTCCCCCCGGGGGACAAGGGCAGCTCTGCCAGCTGCTCCCCCTGCCCGGCCCGGGGGGGGGGCCCATCCATCAATGTCTGCCTGGGGCGCCGCCCCCCACAAACCCCCCCCCGAGCTGGGCTGGATGGAGTGGGGGGGTCCAAGGGGTGGGAGGGGGGAGAGTTTGGGGTGTCACTCGTGTTTTGGAAGGGGGGGGCACTGTGGGGGTGACCACAGAGGGGCTGGGGCAGGTGGGAAGGGTTTGGGGGATTCCAGGGGGTCCTGAATTGGGGGTGTCCTCAGG
>JAWWMP010000456.1:0-11174 GCA_035047865.1 Dendrocincla tyrannina
TGAAATACTGGGAGGTCTGACCCTTTCTCACTTCAAAATCCTCCAGGACAAGAAGTCTTTTCTCTCAGAGATGGAGAATTTTAAAATAAGCTTTGTTGTTTAACAGTAAGGCAGCACCACGACAGTCCCCCAGTGGGGAAGCAAAGAGCACCCGTGGTGAGAGGTGCCCACTCCCTGAGGAGGGCTGGCTGGGCAGGGGATGCCCCACTGCAGGTGCCTTTGCACACAGGCAGTCATGGAGATGCTTTGTCATGGAGATGCTGCAGGTCTTGTAAAGCCTCCACTGGAGATGCTACAGCTAAAAAACCTCTTTAGCTTCCCCCTTCGCTGTAGGAAGACCAGGGGAGCTCAAGAGGGATTGATGGATGGGCCCCTGGAGATGCCCTGGGATGGAGTCCATCTGCCCTGCCCAGTGCCAGGCTGGGGGAGCTGTGCACATCCCATTATGTCCCACCCCGCTCCATAGGCTGCCCTCAGCCCTGTGCCCCCTGGAGCTGGCTGATTATTTTTGTCTCTGGCTGGAGCCCTGGATGCTTCCGAGTTATCCCAGTATTTGTGTAGCATTTCTCCCAGCCTCCCTCCCCTTCCTGTCGTCCCACTGCTGTCCCAGAGAGACAATCCCGATGGCACTGCCCGGCTGCCCTCTGATCAAGCCTGGGAGGTTTGTAATTAGGGCTCCACGCTCCTCTCCCTTGACAGCTGAGTGCAGTATCCAGGCAGCCCCGGAGGCCACGAAAGGAATGTGAGGGGTTTAAGGATGGAGGGAAGACGCGGGTGCCTTTCAGCCGTGCCATATTGTGCCAGCCCTGGTGACAACAGCCCACCTGCCAGGCCTGATTCCAGGGCAGTGTCAGTGCAAAAGGGCAAGGGACATGGAAGGAGGATGGATGGCAGCTACAAGGTGGGGAAGATCCCAGCAATCCCCCCCGGGATGCAGCTGGCTGTGTGTGCTGGGGCAGCCAGGGCACTCTGCTGGAGCAAGGGGGGCAGAGGGTCCAGTTTCAGAGTTTGTCCCCACACTGGGGCCGTGGCGGTGCCGTCCAGGCTTCCCACCCTGCAGTTCGGATTCCTCCGGGTGACACATGGCTCTGGAGCCTGGCCCTGGGGGACAGGAGTGCCCCAAGGGGGGAGCAGGTGTCACCATCCTTCCCCACCCTCCCTCAGCTTCCCGCATACGCAGCCAGCCTTCCTAAAACAGAGCCCTGCTGCTTTAGACAGACATCGTGTCCAGTGCTCTTTCCAAATATGTTTTATCACCAAGCCTTCGGGGAGGTCAGGGAGGACCAGGCTCCTCACTCCTAAGCGCCTCTCTCGCTTGCTCTGCCTGCTGCTGGCAGGGCTGTGCCACCTCAGCCTGTCTCTTCTGCTCCAGTAAGCCCAGCCTGCTGGCACAGAGACAGGGAGGACAGCGGGAGCAGCAGACACGGCTGGGCCACAGCCCAGCAAGCCCAAGGTACGGGCAGCTTGCACCAAACACAAACCAAAGCACCCAATTTTGGGATCTAGTGTGTCGTGGTAAGAAAAATCAGGTCGCCCTTCACACAAAGACAGGACTCTCAGTGCCCCCAAGATGCTCCAGCCTTGCCATTCCAGACTTTGCTGCTTCAAAGCACATCAGGCTTTGAAACACACACTAAATCTGTTAGACAAGCAGGGAGAAAATACAAAACCAAATCCAGGCTATCCCAGACTGCTTTTACCATTCCCAGGCTGTGTATTGGTCCTGGAAGACTGCAGGAAATCAACACGGGCCAGTAAGAGAAGTGAAAAAAATAAATCCCCAAAATGAGAGTAACCATCTCCCCCACCCTTTAGTTGCACACCCTCAGTGACCTCACAGCCAGTACATACATTCTGCATTATCCAAGGCATCCTTGCTGGATTGAATGTGTTAAAACACTATTTATTTCTGTCTGGAGACCCCGAGACCTTTGTGCAGCTTCCCCTCTGGCCCCACAGATCAAACACGGATGGACTCTGCCCTCAGAGCAGGACAAGGCAGATGCAGAAGGGGCAGGGGAGAGGGAGGAAGAGGTCTGGGACGTTCAGTGCCCCAAAGCATCGAAGCTGGCCGTCCTGCACAGCCCTTCTGCCAAGGCTGGAGGAAATGAGTCACTGCTGGGGCTGGAGGGGGAACTCCAGAGCTTCAGCCACCCCCTGGAACGGCCTGGAGCAGTGGACAGGCTCTGCCCAGGGATCAGCCAGCACTGGATTCCTGTTTGTGTCCCAGATGAATCACTCCCAACAGCTGTGGCCGTGCCTCACTGTGCTCCTCATGTGCTTTCTATTAGTGGGGAAACAAGCCAGGCTGCTCCCGAGTCTGCCTTGTGGCAGGAGGGAGTGGAGAGGGGAGACCCTGGGAAATCCAGCCCTGCTTTAACCCTGCACACACAGTGCTGGTGGCTGGGAGAGGGAGCACACAGCACTCCCAGGCTCATTGGGGGGCCACTGACCCCGTCTCTGCGCAATTTGCTTCTCCACTCTGATTTCCAAAGGCAGTTTCTGTAGTCCACATGACTCCCACATACACGGCCCTATTCCTCAAAAGCCAAACCCCTACG
Organism: Dendrocincla tyrannina; assembly: GCA_035047865.1. Classification (NCBI taxonomy): domain Eukaryota; kingdom Metazoa; phylum Chordata; class Aves; order Passeriformes; family Dendrocolaptidae; genus Dendrocincla; species Dendrocincla tyrannina. The sequence continues at coordinate 2,562 of JAWWMP010000456.1, forward strand.
CCTGGCAGAGCCAGCTCTTCAAGAAGTATTTTAAGAGCCCGCTAGAAGGCACAGCCCAAAGGAACCTTCCCATTCAAAACCTGTTCCAGCAGCAATGGTGCAGGCAGGAGGGAACTGCAGCACAGCAGGGTCAGAGCAGGGAACAAGATGAACCTGAGGAAAAAAGTCTCCACAAAATGGACGGAAAGTCAGTGTCTCCCTGTGTGATTTGGGAAACTGCCTCAGTTTCACCTCCCTGCTGAACAGGGAAGATGCTCTTAAAGGCACTTTGGTGTATTCAAAGGAAAAGAGCTCTGGACACGCAAAAGTGTGGCTATTGATTGAAAGAGCACAAAGGGAACAGCCCAGGCTTCCCTCCCCTCCTGCTTGGGTCACTCCCTGTTGGGAGAAATGCTAGGGTTGTGCTTTCCACCTCAGCCAAAAATAATCAGCAAGCTGCAGGGGGTAGAGGGCCTGGAAAGGGAGGGAGAATTTCCCTTCTTGGGCTGCCAGAGCAGAGAGGCTGCAGCACATAATGAGAAATACATTCCTTCCCTCCCCATTCCCTTCTCCTGCAGCCACCTCTTCACAGAAAAGCCGTGTGGGTCTGTTCCAAAGGACACAGGAGTGCGAAGCCCCAGCCAGTGGTTCTCCACTTCCTTTGGAGACAGGGAGTCTCCAAACTAAAATAGGATGTTTGTGCATTGCTCCCATTGCCCCCCTTCAAGTATGACCTGGGGCAAGTGGGAAACACCAAGTTTTGCTGAGTGTTCAGAAGTCCCCACGATGGCCTGAGCTCTCAGTGTGGTACATAACCCTTGGGCACGTGTAAGAGTTCATTCTCCATGTAGTCCCTGTGCTTTCAGTGCTGAGTGAAGTGAGTCTGTGCCAAAGGACAGCTGAGGTGTGGTGTTCAGCACATCTCTGCTTCCAGCTCGCCCTTTCCAGAAGTTCCCAGGGCTGCTGATGTGGCCCATACCCTGCAGAGATGGACTCGACTAGAGCATTGCAATTTGCTTTCTCCAGCATCCTCTTGCTGACCCTTGTCTGTGATTATCATATCTCAAACCACCTCGCTTCCTCCTCTTGGCAGAGCCTTGGCTGCTCTCCAGGGGATGTTCAGGAGAGAAATACAGGTCAGAACAACCCTCCACCTTCAACTCCCCAGCATCCTCTCCTCAGCCACTCCTTTCCCACGCGCCAGGGCTGTGGGATGCCAGGAAGAGGACGCCTTCAGTGGGAACTCAGGGCTAATTGACATGCCTTTCAGGCAGCAGCAGTGCCAGGAATCAAACTCCTGTCCCCGGGGAGTGGCGGCAGAGGCAGCAAAAATCCTCCTTGGTGGCAGACAGCTTTTCCATTTCCTTGGTTTCAAATCTCGCCTCTGTTCTCCCCAGTGTCTGCTGCGGCTCCAGCCACGAGTTCCAGGGCAGCCCAGCTGCCTCAGCAGGTATGGTCTCATTAATGAGCAATTAGCTCCTAGCCTAATTGGGCAGCAGAATGGCTAATGAGCCCAGCCGTGGTTGTCTGTGCCCTCATTATCCTGTGCTCAGCCAGTGGTAATACTGAACTTCTGTCCCGTTTCCGTCATGCCAGGATCAGAGCCTGGATGTGCCAGAGCTCCCTGCCCTTCAGAGCTCTGAAGTGGATGGTTTGTCTGATCTGTGTCCTCTACCAGGCCTGGAAGAGCATCTCTCACCCTACACTACACGACCGGATCCTCCCTCCCTTGACTGTCTCCTTCTCTTTCACTCAGGAGGGTTTTTTGATCTGTCCTCTGTGTATTTATATTTGTGAACATAAATACACACCAATGTGTAACTATTCATCTGTGCCTACGTACATATTTATACTTTACACCCCCAAACAAGGCTGAGACTCGTGCAAACAAACAAGGGCTGTGCTCACCTGCCCAGGAACACACTTGCTGCAAACATTTCCAGGGCTTGCAGAACACCAGGGTGTCTTAATTCCTGACCAAGCCAGGCTCCCTCAGCACCCGGAGAGGGATCCCTGCACCAAAACTTCAGGATCCTCAGGAGTCCTGAGTCTGCTCCCACTGCAAATCACACAAGCCTGTTTCGATCTGCTCTACTTTGGATTCTGAGTTAGAGATTCAGCAGTTGTTGCATTTTACACAGTACCAGGATGTTTTCCATCACTTCTATCCCTGAGGGGAACAGCAAGGATAGCAGCAGGAAAATGAGCTGCTCCTCCTTTGCAACAGCCCCTGACCAGACTCTGGCTGGGAAATCTCCATGAAGTCGCCTCCCAAGCCTGAACATCCCAATTAAAAAGGGTCTATCCTCACACACCTCGAAGCATCCTACAGGAAAAGGATCATTTCACAGCTACAACAGTAAGAACAGCAGTTTTTAACAGAGAACCTCAACACCGTGTGCCAGTTTAACAGGAGACATGAAAACTGTTCAGTTAACTAGCAAAGCTCTTTGGCAGGATGGGTTTTTACTTCCCAGCATTTGAATTCAGAGGTCTCTTGTGAAAAGAGGCACATGTTCCTTTAAAGGCAGTAGAGAGTCAACCTTTCCCTTTTTTTGGATTGTTTTGGTGTTTGTTTGGTTGTTTGTTTGTTGGTTTAGGTTTTGGGGTTTTTTGTGGGGGTTTTTTTGGGGGTTTTGGTTGGTTTTCTTTTGGGTTTTTGGGGAGGGATTTTTTGGGGGGTTTTTTGAAAGTCTTATCCAGCTGCTGGACTCTGGATGTTCCAAGGCACATCTCCAAGATGTGAAATGCGTCACAGCTCTACCTGCTGCAGCAAAGAACCGTGTTCCTTCTAGAATTGATTATTCCAACTTCCTGCTGCTCCTGATAAGGCTTTCCAGGGGCTGCTGATGGTTTTAAACGTGGCTTCTCCTGCCTCCAGGGTACTTTCTTATATTAGATTATCTCAACATATCACACCCGCTTTTCAGCCGCTTCGCTGCCTCCCTGCTAAGCACCAAAATGATTTTTGAACAGCTCTTTTGCCCTAGAAGGACTTGTTTGACCTTGTTCTACCCCAGCAGTGGTTCTCCTCCTGGGTGCCCCATGAAACCAGCCACTGCTGAGGTCCTGCCACCTCCAAGTGGCTGTAATTGTGGGACACCTCGATGCCTCCAGTTTTCACTGAGTGTTTTTACTTTAGAACTGCACAGTTTTGGAACCTGCAGACTGAAAATCAAGACAAACCTTATCTCTTTCCCTCCTTTTATACAAAAGTCTTGCCCATTACCTTTTCTGACCGTCTTGAGACTGTGGGCCAGCCTGATCCCAGCCAGAGCAAACCCTCTGAGCACAGAATAAACAGCTCTAAGGAAGGAGCTGGGGGTACCTGCTGCACCAGTGCTAGTGATGCTGGCAGAGGCAAAAACACCCCTTAATATTTTACACATATGGAGACAAGAAAGGCTGGGTCAAAGGCCCCATTGTAAGTACTGAGAGTTTGGGGTTTTTTTAGGTTAAACCCTCTCAACATCAATTCAGTCTTGCCCAAGCTGCCAAACCAGACTAAAATCCAACACATCTTTCATTTAGGACACAGGGACAAACTTCTTCAGCAACGTTATGTTGGGCCCCCTTTGGAATGTTTTTCCCTGGAGATCTCAGAGCATTTAACAATCCTTAATGCAAACTTTGTGCCACTCCTAAGGCTGCAGAAGAGGAAGCTGAAGCACTGAGAAAGGCTGAGCCAGCAATGGCAGATAAACCTTTTCATAAAAACATGCTGTGCACTGAACCATCAACAACCTCTACCATGTCTTTAAAGGGCTAATTTAATGAATGGAACAAATGCTGAAACACAAGCCAGTTAGAGAAGCTTCTCACGTCTTCTCCCTGGCATGTGCTGAAATCCTTCCCTGCTATTGGGAAAAGAGAGGCACGGTCATGTGCATGGGATTGATTTCCCAGAAGTCCCAGACTGCATAACACCAGGCATTCCACAGGGGCAGGCAGCAAACGGAAGATTGTGAGCATTTTTGACAGTCTTTCCTTTACTGTGGGCTCCCCACAGCGTTTCTTTTCTAAAAAAACCCCTCTGCACAGCCCTGTTTGTGTCTCCTGGCTCCCCCACCTTCCCTTGCTGATATTTTATTTATTGCATCCTCATCCTAACGAGTGAGCTTCTTTCCCAATCACTGCTAATTAGACTGGGTGTCTCTCCAGAGTGTGTCTGCACACAGACCCAGACAGAGCATTGCAATTCACAGGGAGTGTTCAGTGCCCATATAGATTGGCCAAAGACCATAGCACTTGAATAGATATATTTTAGCCACAAGTCCAGGTATCAGCAAGAAGAATTAATGTTGCATTTCACTGAGAGCAGAAGATAACAACAGATTGGCCAAGCCTATACATTGATGTGGAAAAAGCAATCCAAAGGAAGACACCTAAGGGGAACTATTTCTCTTCCTCTCTATCTGGCCTGTACCAAAACACTGATTACTCCTTCAGGGTTGAACCCTGTTGATCTCACAGTCATCTCTCTACCTTTGTCAAGAAGTGTTTACCCAGCAGAAAATGCAGACTTTGGATTGTCCTTTTCAGGGTGAATCCATGGTTGGTGCTCTTTTTTGCAGCTTTGGGACAAAAGGAGAGATGAGGTGAAGCCATGAATGTAGAATGGGGGGACTTGCCAGGACATGGATAATGGTTGGGAGCCTTGAAGGACCAGCTGAATGAAAAGGCATTTCTGGAAGGTGGGAGGATGGTACTGCAGCCCACGGAAATGTCTCCAGAAAACAAGCAGTAAATCTTGTTCTCTGCATATAAGAAATCAATACTGCTATTGGACCAGGGACATCAGAGATGGCAAAAAGGACTTTCATCCTGGAAAAAGGTATTTACAGCACAGCAGATCCCAGACAAGCGAGCAGAGAGCTGCACTTGACCCAGTGAAGTCAGTCATTACCCACAATTAACAGCAGCCATTTCTCATCCATTAGAAAGATAAGAATGGCTTGGCCAACCCTATGTGTCAATACAGACGAGGCAGCTCAAAGGGGGCCATTCTGTGGTGTTTTTATAGATGGACACACGAGGAAGTCATTTAAGCAGTCATTTCCAGGGCAACAATTAAAATGCAACCAGCGGAAGCGCCAGACAGGAGCTGGTGGCAACTCAGGGGCTGCTCAAAGCAGGATTTAAACTTCTGACCTTCCAGCTCTGGGAAGGCAGAGGTGAGGGGGGAAGGAAAACAGCAGAGGTGGATGGGGAGCAGGGGAGAGAGTCATAAATCCCTTCCTTCCTCCACAAGCACCCAGAGTGGCACAAATGGGTAATGCTGCAAAGGACAAGGAGCTGAGCAGGTGCAGGGTGGACTCTTGAGCAGCCCCACAGAGCAGTTCTTCAGCAAGTGAGTGCTCTGTGAGAGCAGCTTCAGCCAAAGCACCTTCTGGCAGGTTAGGAGAACCAACCCAGAAGCTGCAGGGGCGAGGGGGCTGTGCCTGGCAGAACAAGGTGCTGTCCTTTATCTCCTCACCAAAGGCTGAATCAAAAATAAAAGCTGGATGCCACACACATGCTGGGCAGAAGGCCAAGGCTCTTGCTCTTTCTCACTTTACAAGCACAGGTCTCTTGCATGGGAGATGTTAAATATCAAAGGGCATTGCTGAAACTGTCCCACATTCCTGGCAGGGTCTGGGGAGAGAGTTAACACCTGGCTGTGAGGACAACCTGAAAGCCAAACCAGAGGTACCTGCAGGGCTGTCAGTAACCCCTGGCTACAAACCACTTATGGGTTGAAGAAGTACAGACTTCCAGTCCTTCCAAACTGCTACAAAATACCCCAGAGTGACTCAGAGGGGCACACCTAAAAATGGGGCAGAGACCCCTTCCTTGATTTTGAATCACCGCAATGTAGATGGAGCTGGAGTTGCTGACTGAGTCTGGATCTGCTGCAAACTCCTGTCCCTGGGTCATTAGTTCCTGTCTGCTCTCACAGGAGTGACAAGGCACACTCCTCATTCCTGGCTGGGAACAAAACCTCATGCAAAGCACAAAGCTAAACACTTCTGACTGAGCAGCTGAGGCTGAGGAGACACTCCTGGCACTCAGTAGCCAGACTGCTCTATGTCTCTGAGCATCCACGACACCCAAGCCCCCGACACTCATGCACTACGCTAGAGTTGCTGACCAGGCTTAAAATTGGCCTTTGCAGCTCTAAACCAGGAATGCAGCATTCCAAACAAGCCTGGAGGCTCCACTAGGCTCTGCTCCTTTGACTGCAGTGCTGCTGCAGAACACTTAGCCTTGTCCTTGAACTTGTAACGTGGTTTTTTTCCCTGCCTTTCAGGGCTGCCGGTGGGTATTTCACTGAGGCAGAAATGGGTTGTGTTTCTTCCTTTAAAAGCAAAGTTTGTGATGTGATTTCCCCATGCCCTTCATCCCATGGGAGCTCCAGCAAGGAAGGTAATGAAAAACTAAGCCAGAGCTCTCCTTGGCCTTCCCAGGGCTTGTCACCAGCAAACAGCACTTGGGAGGGCATGTGGCACCAGCTCCACTCCTGGAGCTCCCCAGCACAAGAGATGGATGGGAAAAGGTCATTAAACACTTCCACGAAAAATCTAGGGATAGAGACACACCACAGTGAACAACCTCTACACACACAGGTTAGGAAAAGTCAAAAAGGGGATAAACTCAAAGAATTCCCTCTCTCCTTCATGCAGTTTGCAAAGTGCCAGTGCCCTGGTCTGCAGAGAAGGTGCCAAGAAGGTTGGGATAGCACGCCCACACCTGGGGGACACAGCCTGCTTTCCTTGGAAAAGCCACCATCAGACAACCTGCTAAACTCAGTCTGTCCCAGTAAGCTGAGAGCAGGACTGCAGGAACCTGGGGCAGGGAGAAAAGGCATTTCAGTGCTTGGAATCAACACCCAGAGCAGCCCTGTGGACATTCTGCTGGCAGATCTGCGCACACACAAACTCAGCATATATATATATATTTATATACACCCAAGGCACACATTTATATATAAACACAGACCACAAAGGAGGCAGGAGCCAGGCACCTGCTGCCAGTTCCCTCTGTCTGTCTCAGGGGCTTCCAGCACCACTCTCAGCTGCTCTGAGCTCCTGTTCCCTCACGACTTGTTTTCTGCAGCCCTGTCAAAGTGCTGCTGCTGTTCTGACACAGGCAAGGCCCCACTGCTGCCCCCAAAGAGCTTGCCTGGCACCAGCAATTACATATTGCCTAACGTTGCTAATTACCACCTTCGTTATTTACTTTAAATTATTCTTAGATTACTGTCAGCTAGCCACAATCTCTTAATAACCCTTCCACACAAAAAAGGGGCTACTCAAGGTATTATTGCCTATTTCATGGTACACAGGTGTCAGCCCCAGGCAGGAAATGCGGCCACTGCTGGCTGAGCTGACCCCCAAACCTGCCCTCAGTGCTGGGATCCAGTTTGGGATGTGGAATGAAGCCTCTTGGAGTGGAGTGTCATGGTTTTAGTGGCCAAGTCACAGCCCCAAGTATTCTAGACCATGACACGTTTGGGACAGAACCGGTCATTTTAGAGCAGGTCCAGAGCTGCAGAAAAGCTCCACCCTTGTCTCTAAAACCTTTTATTCTTTTTGTTAAACCTGCCAATGCAACACAGACCAGTCCTTGCCACCCCAGTACTGGGGCCAGTGGTCACCACAGCACATCTGCAGGACAAATGGCATCCCTGACAGGCAGCTCCCTCTGGAGGGGCTGGCACAGCTGAACCAAGAAACCAAAAAAAGAATAGAAGAAACTCCTTGTGCCATCACCCAGCTGCTGGGTGGTGTGGAAGAAGAGGGCTTGCTCATGTCTTGGGCAGTTCTGTTAAATATTATTGCATGGCTCGTGTATTTTTCAAGTTCAGGAGGGAGCCCGGAGTGGGGGCTGTCTAAAGAAACAAATATTCCCAGCACAGCTGCCTCGTGTTTCCATCTCTGTGTCCATCCAAGGGCACCAAAATCTCGGCTGGCAGGGAGGGAGGGGCAGCAGGAGACCAGAATTCCCAGACACCAGAATTCCCAGACTGCGTTCCCGCGGGACAGGAATGTGCACACTCACAGAGCAGCTCCTATGAGGTCTGTGTCTCCCAGCCCCTAATGTGGAACGAGCAAAATAAAACAGAACTGTGACCACTCTGCAGTGCCAAGAGATGCCCGGCCGGGAAGGGGGAAAGAGGAGGGACCAGCTGGGCAGTTTTGGCACCGACACTTATTTTTGCAGACCAAACGAAGCGCAAGGAAAGCCCCAGGCTCGCAGGGCTGTGTGGCCCCAGGTGTCACAAGCCCCTTCTGCCCTGGTCCCTCCTTCCATGCTCGGGGAAGTCTGGCTTTCCCCGGGTTCCCCAATTTTCCCAGGAAGGAGATGCTGCAGGGTGAGGATTGGATTCCCTTTTTCCCGAGCATCTGCTGCCATCCCGTGGCAAACTCTGCGATGGCAGCGGGAGCATCCCGGGGTACCCCGCACAACCCGCACCCCGGGGTACCCGCACAACCCGCACCCCGGGGTACCCCGCACAACCCGCACCCCGGGGTACCCCGCACAGCCCGCACCCCGGGGTACCCCGCACAGCCCGCACCCCGGGGTACCCCGCACAACCCGCACCCCGGGGTACCCGCACAACCCGCACCCCGGGGTACCCCGCACAACCCGCAC
>JAWWMP010000457.1:0-11136 GCA_035047865.1 Dendrocincla tyrannina
TGGGGACTTTTTGTTCCTTTCTCCCCTTTGTGAGATGAATTTTCCCCCCTTTTATTTTATCCCTTTCCCCCCCCCGCTGCTCCCGCCCCTCCCCCCACGAGGCCTTACCCCTCCCCCCCCAAATCCCCCCAAACGGGGCCAGATCCCTGGATTTGTCCCCTCCCCCCCCAGCTGGAGCAAAACGGGGCAAACCCCCCCAATTTGGGGTCTGTTCCCCCCCAACAACCCAGGGTTGGTTTGGGGGTCCATTTTGGGGTGGAAAAGCCCCTTTTGCCCCCCAAATCCTGCTGGGGGGGGGAGGGGCCCCGGGTTGGGGTGTTTTGGGGCCCCCCCAAACCTGCCCCTCCCCCCGGCCCCGCTGACTGAATGTGCCTGTTTTTGATAAGGAAATAAATCGATTTTCAGCACCTACCTCCGACTGCCCCTCCCCCACCCCCGGCCCGCCCCTCCCCCACCCCCAAAGCCACCCCGGGGGCGACAAAACTGCCCCAGAACAGCCAAAATAGCCCCAAAAACTGAGAAAATCAACCCACAAATGGTCGAAATCACCCCCAAAATGGCCCAAAAATGATCGAAATAACCTCTAAAACAACCTAAAAGTGGCCACAATAACCCTTCATGTTCCTGAAATAACCCCAAAATTGACTGAAATAGCCTCAAAATTGCAAAAATAACCCAAAAACTGAGCCCGAGAAACACCAAAATGGTCAAAACAACCCCCAAACCAACCAAAATCTACAAAATTGCCCAGACAGCCCCCAGAATGGCTAAAATAACCCAAACCCTGCCAAATATCACCCAAAATAACCCTGAGCTTTCTAAAATAGCCCAAAAATATTGAAGGAACCAAAACCCCACCAAAATAGCTGTAAAATTCCTCAGAGTCCCCAAAAATGACTGAAATAACCCCAAATTTGACCAAAACAACACCAGAATTTCTAAAGTATCTCCTAAAAAGGCTGAAATAACCCCAAAAGCACCAGATAACCACAAATATTGCCCCCGATTTATAAAACAACCCCAAATTGCTGAAACGACCCAAAAAATGACCAAAATACTCCCCCAAAATATAAAAATGGCCCCAAATCACTGAAATAACCCCAAGATGACCAAAATACCCCCAAAACGAGTGAAATAACCCCAAAACCTCCTCAATATCCCCCCAAATTACCGAAATACCCCTAGAATGGCCAAAATTACCCCAAAATGGACTGAAATACCCCCAAAAATACTGGCCCAGCCCCAAATCCCTGAAAGAGCCCAAACTGCCCCAAACCCCCCCAGATTCCCCCTCCCCATCCCGGGGTTCCCCCCCCTCCCCCCCAGCCCAATTTTGGGGGGAATCGGCGGCGTTTTGGTCCAAAATGGGCTTTTTTTGTGCCCCGGCGGGGGCGGGGCCGGGAAATGCCCCAAAAAGGGGGGGTTTGATCCCAAAATGTCCCCTCGGGGACCTTCCCGGGCGGGGCAAAAGAGACACCAAAACGGCTCCTTTTCGTAATAAAAGCGGTGAAAAACGCCGAGCTCGCCAGTTTTGGGGCAAAACCCGGCGGGTTTGGGGAAAAAGGGGGGCAGGGGAGGAGAGGGGGGATTTGGGGGGGGATTGGGAATTTTGGGGGAAAATGGGGAATTTGGGCACAAATGGGGCGGTTGGGGGCAAAAAGGGGATTTGGGACAAAGAGTCCCTGGATTTGGGGTAAATAACCCCGATTTTGGGGCTGGGATGTGGCTCCTCCTCCTGGGCTTTGTGCCCCTTTGATTTTGGGGTGAAACCCCCACATTTTGGGGCTGGGATGTGGCTCCTCCTGGGGTTGCACCACACCGGTTTTGGGGTAAAATCCGCGCGATTTGGGGCTTTCCCCCCCCCCCCTCCCCAAAGTGCGAATTAATCCCGTTCACGGATTTATTTGCGGCCAAACCGCCCGGTCTGGGCAAAGGTCGGGCCGGGAAGGAGCTCCGGGAATTCCGGGAATCCTCGGGGGGACCGGGGCGGGTCCCGGCACTGGGGGGGTTTGGGGGGACCCCCCGGGACGGCCCCGACCGACCCCAATCCCCGACGGGGCGAGACTTTATTGGGATTCAATAAATAACCTGAGGGGGGGGGAGGGTCCCGTGGGCCCAAAGGGGGTCCCGACCCCCCCCGTCCCCCCCGGGTGTCCCGACCCCGACCCCTCAGGCGCCCTCCTTGCTCTTGGTGCTGCTCAGGGGGACGGCGACATCCTCGTCCTCCAGGTGACCCGCGCTGGGGAGAGACCCCAAACCTTCGAGTTCCAACCCCAAACCCTCGAGTTCCTCCCCAAAACCTTCCAATTCCTCCCCAAAACCCTGGAGGTCCCAGGGGGTCCCAGATGGGTCCCCGGAGGGGTGGGGGGTCCCAGGTGGGTCCTAGGGGGTTCGGGGGGGTCCCAGATGGGTCCCCGGAGGGGTGGGGGGTCCCAGGTGGGTCCCCGGAGGGGTGGGGGGTCCCAGGGGTCCCTGGAGGGTCCCGGGGGTCCCGGGGGGTCCTCACCGCCTCTCGACGTCCCTGACGGTCTCGGGCAGGGGCACGTTGCGGGTCTCGGGCAGGAAGGTGGTGGCGATGGCCGAGACGATGGGGGCGGCCCCATAGATGACGAGCGGCAGCACCGGCGTCACCTCGGCCGCCATGCGGACCAGGGGGGCCACCATGCCCCCCACCCGAGCCATGGTGCCCCCCAGGCCCATCCCCGTCTGCCTGTGCCGGGAGAGCCACGGGGGGTGGGGGGATGGAGAGTGGGTGGGTGGAGGGAAGGATGGAGGGAAGGATGGAGGGAAGGTTTCAGGAATGAATGGGGAGTGGGATGGATGGAAGGTTTGAGGGATGGATGGATGATGGATGGGTTGGAGAGGTTGATGGTGGTTGGGATGGATGGAGGGAGGGAGGGAGGGAGGAATGGATGGGCGGGCTGGTCAATGGATGGGCCCCATGGATGGTTGGGTCGGTGGGTTGGTGGGTTGATGGGTTGGTGGGTGTGTTGGCACACAGATTGGGACTGGAGGGCCGGGTGGGGGTGGGGCTGTGGGGCCAGAGGGGGGCGGGGCTGTGGGAGCAGCAGCCCCCCGAGGTGACCCCACACACCTGATGACGGTGGGGAAGAGCTCTCCGGAGAAGATGTAGGCGCAGTTGAAGGAGGCGGCCAAGGAGCCTTTCCCAACCACGGCAAAGGCCATTCGGAGTGTGGGCATCTCTGGGGGCCACGGGGGGTCTCACCCTCCAGGGGTCCTTCATCCCACCGATGGTCCCTCCACCCACCCACCCTGGCACCCTCTGTCCCCTCATCCTGTCCTCCTCCAACGCCCACCCTCCTGGCCTCTGTCCCTCCAAATTCTTTCTCTCCCCTCTGGTCTCTTCTTCCAACTCTCCATCTCTGTCCTCCATCCCATTGTGCCCCATTCCATTATCCCCCATCCCGTTGTCCTCCATCCCCCATTCCATTGTCCCAGACCTCTCCACCCCATCATTCTCCATCCCTCCACCCCCTGGTCCTTCATCCCACCATCCCATTGTCCCCCATTCCATTGTCCTCCACCCCACTGTCCTTCATCCCCCCACCCCCCATTTCCCCACCCCTGGTTCCCCACCCCTCTCCCCCATCCCTCCATGTCCCACCAGCGGGCACAAAGATGTTGGTGAGGATGCAGATCCCGGCGAGCGCCAGGGCCCCTCCCTGAGCCACGCGCCGGCCGAGCCCCCCGATGGCCAGCACGGACAGGAGCTTGGCCGGGATGTCCACGGCGCCGAACACCAGCTGGCTCAGGTACACGTCCACCCCGAAGCCCTGCAGGTCCATGGCCAGCCCGTAGTAGGCGAAGCTGGTGGAGAACCTGCCCCAAAACGCTGGGGGTCACCAAAAACGGTGGGCCTCGAAAGTGGGGTTTGATCTCAAGAGTGGGGTTTGGCCTCAAAAGTGTTGGGTTTTCCCCCCCAAAAGATGGCTTTTTCCTCCCCAAAGGTGTTTTCTCCTCCAGGTTTTTTTTTTTTGCTCCAAACCGTGATAATTCCCCCCAGAAGGTGTTTTTTCCCCAAAAAAGGTGTTTTCCCTCCCCCGTCAGGTGTTTTCTGCCCCTCCCGCCGTGTCCCCTCACGCACCACACAAAGGCCACCCCGCACGACACCGTCCTCATGCCGGGGGTCCGAACCAGCGCGGCCACCGCGCCCCCGGCCCGCGGCGGCTCCCGCAGCACCAGAGCCCGCAGCGCCTGCGGGGACGGGAACGGCCGTGGGGACCGGCGGGGGGTGGGCAGGGACCCCACGGGACCCGGGGGATCTGCGGGAACCCAGGGGGATCCGGGGGGATCCGGGGGGATCCGGGGCAGGGGAGGGATCCAGGGAGGTCTGGAGGGGATTGGAGAGGTCTGGGCAGGGTCAGAGGGATCAAGGAGGGATCAGAGGCGTGAAGGGGACAGGGATCCAGGGGATGGGAGGGATCCGGAGGGGATCCAAGGGATCCTGAGATCCGGGAGGGATCGGGGTGGGACTGGGGACTGCAGGGATATAGGGGAGGCCACAAGGGGGATCCAGGGGATCAGAGGGATCTGGGGGATCCAGGAGGTCCCGTGTCCCCCCCCACCTCCTCGCTGAGCTTGTCCCCCTCCTCCTTCCTGCCGTTCACTCGGGCGACCTTGCGGAGCCCCCGCAGGGCCAGGTCGGGTCTGCCCGAGGTCACCTGCCAGCGCGCCGACTCCACGAACAGCCTGGGGAGACACGGCCCGGGGGGCCCTGAGCCCCCAGCCCCCCAAAGGACCCCAGGCTGGGGAGGTCCCATGTGTTCAGGGGGGCCCTCAGCCCCCCCAGCCCCCCCAGAGGACCTCAGACCCACCCATCACCTCCCAGCCCCAAAGGACCCCAGGATGGGGGTCAGGGGGAAGCCGGGTGTCCAAGGAGACCCCTCCTTCCCCTTCCACCCCACCGAGGACCCCAAACACCCCTTTTGCCTCTTCCCCCCCAAAGCCAGGCCAGGGGTCCCGTACCAGGAGTAGAGGAAGAAGACGAAGAAGGGCAGGGACACCACGAGCTGGAGCTGCCGCCAGCGGGGCAGCCCGAAGGCCGCGCCCGCCAGCACAAACTGGCCCAGGGTGTAGCTGTAGCCATTGATGGTGCCCACCACAGCCCGCGCCTCCGTCGGGATCCACTCCATGCCTGGGCACCAGGGGGCAACCGGGGGGGCAGGGGGGGTCAACGGGGGTCAATGGGGACAGTGGGGGTCAATGGGGGCCAACAGGGGTCAACAGGGATCAGTGGGGGCCAACAGGGGTCGGTGGGGCTCAGTGGTGGTCAGTGGTGGTCAATGATGGTCAATGCTGGTCAGTGGTGGTCAATGGTGGTCAATGGTGGTCAATGGTGGTCAATGGTGGTCAATGATGGTCAATGGTGGTCAATGGTGGTCAATGGTGGTCAATGGTGGTCAATGGTGGTCAGTGTGGTCAGTGGTGGTCCATGGTGGTCAGTGGTGGTCAATGATGGTCAATGGTGGTCAATGGTGGTCAATGTGGTCAGTGGTGGTCAATGTGGTCAGTGGTGGTCAATGTGGTCAGTGGTGGTCCATGGTGGTCAATGATGGTCAATGGTGGTCAATGGTGGTCAATGGTGGTCAATGCATGTCGGGGGTGGGATCTGGGACCTTCATGGAAATTGTTGAAAGGGGAGTTGGGGTGTGGGGTCGTCGTGTGGGTCCATGGGGTGGTGGGGTTGGGTCATTGGGGGTGGGGTTGGATGTGTGGGGTCTCCCGTGGGGGTCCTGTCCCTCCCTGGGATCCCCTCCCATCCCCGGGGGTCCCATCCCAATCCCAGGGGTCCCACCCCATCCCTGGGGTTCTTGTCCCAATCCCAGGGGTCCCCTCCCAATCCCGGGGGTCCCCTCCCAATCCCGGGGGTCCCACCCCAATCCCAGTGGTCCCATCCCAATCCCGGGGGTCCCACCCCATCCCTGGCTGTCCCCCCCCCCCCCGGTGGTCGCGGCTCACAGAGCGAGGCGGAGTTGAGGGACACCCCGGCCATGGCGAGCCCGGTGAGGAAGCGCAGCAGGCAGTAGATGAGCAGGGAGGGCGCGGCCGCAGTGCCCACCCCCGTCACCCCCAGCTGCAGGTAACACCAGGTGAGCAGCGCCCGCCGCCCGAACCTGCCGGGACAGCGCGCTGGGGCCACTGGGGGCACTGGGACAGGGGGTATGGGGCACTGGGACAGGGGTATGGGGCACTGGGGGTGCTGGGACACTGCGCTGGGGCAACTGGGACACTGGGAGAGGGGATATGGGGCACTGGGGGCACTGGGACACTGCGCTGGGGCCACTGGGGGTACTGGGACAGGGGGTATGGGGCACTGGAGGCACTGGGAGAGGGGGTATGGGGCACTGGAGGCACTGGGAGAGGGGGTATGGGGCACTGGAGGCACTGGGAATGATGGGGTGAGGGTTATGGGGCACTGGGGTGGGGGGCAGAGGGTGCTGGAGGCACTGGGACAGGGCCACAGGCACTGGGATGGGGACATTGTCCCTTTGGAACACTGGGATGAAGCACGAGGGCACTGGGAACACTGGGCTGAGTGACCTGCGGACAGGGGGACAATCCATGCTGGGAAAGACCCACTGCGGGGCACTGGGACCACTGGGGCCACTGGGACAGCCGGAGGAAGAGGAGGACATCCCTGTGCACACCCCCTTCCCAGTCCATCCCAGTCCGTCCCAGTCCATCCCAGCCCACCCCACGCACTTGTCGGAGAGGACCCCGAAGAGCCCCGAGCCCAGGAGGATCCCGCCCATGTAGATGGATTGGGCCACCTGCCGCATCCTCTTGGACTCGCACACCAGGTCCCACTGCCGGGGGGACACGGGGTCGGTGCCACCGCCGTGTCCCCACCCGGGGGGCGCCCTGGGGGTGTCCCCACCCCAACCCCACCTCGGTGACGATGGTGTCGGTGAAGACGCCGTCCAGGTACGTCCACCCATCGCGGCAGGGCTCGGTGGCCGCGCTGTCGGTGCCGTTGGTGGTGGCGTTGCCCTCCAAGAGGTGCCACTGGAGCTCCACGAAGCGGCGGCAGCGCTGGGGCCGCCGGTGCCCGTCGGAGGGGATGGCCACGAGCAGGGGGACATCGGCGGTGCCGTTGGGCGCGGGCCGGGGCCGGCAATGGTGCTCGGGCACCCCGGCCGTGAAGTTCTGGAGGAGGTTGTGGCTGGCCAGCATGAGCAGCGGCACGGCCAGCGCCGCCACGTAACACACCTGGAACCGGCCCATCCCGCCCAGGCGCGCCAGGAGCTCCACGAAGGACATGGTGGGATGGGGGGACCCCGGTCAGCTGGGGGGCAGGAGAGGGGGGTGAGGGGGGTGAGGGGGGGAGGGCAGGGAATCATCAAGGGGGGGGCAAGGAGTGGTTTGGGGGACGATGGGATGGACCGAGGGATTGGACTGAAGGATGGATGAAGGGTCAGGGTTGGATCTGGGGTTGGATCCGGGGTTGGATCCAGGGTTGGATCCGGGGATGGATCCGGGGTTGGATCCGGGGATGGATCCGGGGATGGATCCGGGGTTGGATCCAGGGTTGATCCAGGGTTGATTCAGGGATGGATCGGGGGTTGGATCCGGGGTTGGATCCGGGGTTGGATCCAGGGTTGATTCAGGGTTGATCCAGGGATGGATCGGGGGTTGGATCCAGGGTTGGATCCGGGGTTGGATCCGGGGGTGGATCGGGGGTTGGATCCGGGGATGGATCCGGGGTTGGATCCGGGGATGGATCCGGGGTTGGATCCGGGGATGGATCCGGGGATGGATCCGGGGATGGATCCGGGGTTGGATCCAGGTTGCCCAAGGGTTGGTTTTGGGTGATCAATGAACGGAGGGATCCAAGGACGGGGCAAGGGGGTTCGGAAGAGGCTGAGGGTTCTCCTGATCTATCAATGGATTGATCCGTCCCTCAATCAATCAATCTATCAGTCCATCAATCAATGTATCCATCTATCAGCCTTTCAGTTCATCTATTGGCTGCTCTACTGACCTCTCAGGGCCTCAATCAATCAATCAATCAATCAATCAATCAATCATCAGTGTATTGGTCTGCCAAATGCTCTATCAGTGGCACTGTCAATCTGTCAATCACTGTTGATTGATCTATTGATCTCTATCGAGGTGTCTATTGATCTGTCAGTCTATCAGTCTGTCATTCTGCCTATCAACCTATTGATCTATCAATCTATTGGTCTGTTATCATCTATAGATCAATCCCCCCATCACTCCATCCCTCTATTGATCTATCAATCACTGATTATTCCTTGCTATCAGTTCCCTCCTCCCTCCCCCTCACTATCGATCAGTCAATCAATCAATCAATCAATCAATCAATCCATCCCCTCTCCCCCCTGCCCCACCAGTCCCTCAGAGGTCCCTCCCACCATTGATCCCCCGTGATCAATCAATCGATCCCCTCCCCCCCCCCGGCCTCCACCCCTCACTCAATCGATTGATCAGTCAATCAATCGATGGATTCCTCTGCTACTTCATCAATAAATTGATTATCTGATGATCCACACGGGTCTGGTGATCAACTTATTGATTCCCCCCCACACTGACTGATCTATTGATCTCCCTGTCAATCAGTCCAGTGCGTTCTTTCTCTACCAGTAAATTATTGATCAGTGGATCTCCCTTATCTGTAATTTGTTGATTATCAATTAGTCCATAATCTATTTATTGATTTACTGCTCCATATATTTCTGTTGATCAATCTATTGATCAATTGACTGATCTATTAATTTGTTGGTGGATCTATGCATCTATTGATGGATCTATCAATCAACCTACTGATCAATGTATCAATCTTAAACTCTTTATTGATCAGCCTGTTGTCCTACAACCTTCCTATTGGTTGATTTATTGACCACTAATTTGTCTATTGATTTATTGACCTTCAGTTGCTCTGCTGATCGATTTATCAACCTTTAATCTCTACTGATTGATTTATTGACCTTTAATCTCTCTATTGATTGATTTGTTGGTCTTTAATCTCTCCATTGATTGCTCTGTCCACTTCCCTCTATTGATCAATCTACTGATCTTTAATCTTCCTATTGATCAGCCTACTGACCAGCAACCTTCCTATTGATCAGGCTTTCTCTCTATTGATCAATTTAATCTCAATCTACTGACATTATACCTTTCTACCAATCAATGTATCAATCTTCTCCTCTCTATTGATCAGTTTATTGATCAGTCATACTTCTATTGATCACCTTTTCCCTCTATTGACCTTCCTATCGATCGCCCTTCCTCCCTATTGATCCGTGGAGCTCCGATCCCGTCCCCGGTGTCCCCGTGCCCACCCCAGGGTGTCTCCATCGATCCACTCACCCCTCGGTCACCGCGTGGCCTCTCCCACCACCGGATCCCCCGCCCGGTTCGCCGCCCGTTCCCTCCGCGGGCCCCGTGGCTGCCCCCGGCCCCGGCCCCGACCCGACCCCGGCCCCGCTCCTATTTAAAGCCACCCCCGGGCCCGGTTAACGTTTGACTCCGGATGGGCCACGTCGTGCCATGGATCAGCGGAGACGTTCCCGGGGCGGACACGCCGGGGCGGGACGCGCCGACCCCACACCGGGATCCCCCCGAGGGCGCCGGGGCCGTCCCACCCTCCGCAGCCCCTTCCTCACACAGGGACCCCCCGGGCCCCTCGGGTGGGGACCCCCCCGGCCCCCCCACGGCTCGTTCTGCCCCCCGAGGGGAGGGATCGATGGGCAAAGTCCCGGGGCCCTGAACCGGATCCCCGGGAGCCCCTTGGACCCCGGGCAGGAGGGCGGCGGGGGCGGCGGAGCGTGGGCAGCGCCGGGCAGTGCCCGGGGCACGGCGGGGGAGGACGGGGGGGACACCCGGGGGGGCACTGGGATCACTGGGACAGCTGGGGGGGGATCCTTGGGCTTTGGGGGTCCTTGGGATACCCGGGCCCCTGGATGTCTGGATCTTTGGGATCTGTGTGTCTTTGGAACGTGAACGGCGGGATCCTTGGGATTCCTGGATCCTTGGGATCCTGGACAGCGGGACATCTCAGTCCCTGGGATCCCTCATCCTTGGGATCCTGGAACTTTGGGCTGTGTTGGCACCACAGAATTGGGTCTTTGGGATCCCTGGGCACTTGGCCAGGTGGGTTCCTGGGAGCCCTGAGTCTCTGGGATCCCGGAATCCTCAGGATCCTCGGGATGTCTGGGCACCCTCTCTCCTGGAACCTTTGTCCTCCTGGATCTGGATCCCCGGGATCTCTGGATCCTTGGGATCTCTGGGTCCTTGGGATCCCTCCTGCTCCCCTTTCCCGTGTCTCTCCAAGCCCGGCAGCTCCGGCCGGGGGGAGGAGGGGCAGGTTGGGGGGGCCGGTTCGGGGTCCCCGCCGTGCCGAGGGCTCCGATCCCGCTGCTTCCCGTGTTTTCCTTCGGGGCGGGACGATCCGGCTGGTGGGACCCCCCGTGGCCGTGGGAAAACAACCCCCCTCCCCTCCCCCCCAATCCCCACCCCCTCCCAACCCCCCCCAACCGCGTTTCGCTCCAGTTTTGCTTTCCTTGGTTTTTTATTCCAGCACAGACAAACCGGCCCGGGCTTTTTGGGGGCCCCTCCGTGTCCCCCCCCACGGCCCGAGTGGGGCGGGGACAGCCGAGTCCCCTCTGGGTCACTGTTGTCCCTTTGCTCTTCTGGGGGGGGGTTGGACACCCCCCCCAGGTCCTGCTTCCTTCTCTGCTGCGTCCTCGAGGTCTGGGGGGTCGGGGGGTCCCCCCGGGTGGGCGGCACTAACGGGACCCCCCGGAGCTGCCGGGCTGGGTGGGCTGGAGGGGCACCTGGAGAGGTTGGGCCTCGTCCTTGTGGGGCTGCGTCCTGGGGGAGGAGGGGGGGACTGGGTGGGTTTTTGTGCTGTTGTTCCCCCATCCATCGGAATGTCCGTCCATCCATTGGTGTGCTCTTCTTGCTCTTCATCTGTCTGTCCATCCCTCCCATCCCATCCCCACCATCCATCCATCCCCACCATCCGTCCCTCCCTCCCTCCCTCCCTCCCTCCCTCCCTCCCTCCCTCCCTCCCTCCATCTCTCCATCCATCCATCCATCCATCCATCCATCCATCCATCCATCCATCCATCCATCCATCCATCCATCCATCCA
>JAWWMP010000459.1:0-11117 GCA_035047865.1 Dendrocincla tyrannina
CAGGACCCCCAAACACCCCCTAAAAACTTCCCAGGACCTCCAGATACCACTCCTCCCAGACCCCCAGATCCCCTCAAGATCCCCAAACACTGTCCCCCCTCCTCGTCCCCCACCCCGGACACTCCAAACCACCTCATGCAACCTCCAAACACCCACCAAAACCTCCCCCCAAACCCTCAGGTCCCCCAAACAGCCCCTCAAAACTCACAGAACCCCCAACCGTTCCTCACGCTCCCAAACCCTCCCCTAGGACTCCCAACCACCACCCCAAACCCCTCCAAATCCTCCCCTAGGACCCCCAAACACCCCTTCTGAACCCTCCAACCCCTCCCCCCAGGACAACCCAACCCCCCCCTGAACCCTCCAAACCCACCCAGGACTCTCAACCCCCACCCATCCCCCGGGGGGGACAGTCCCCAGGCTCCCGGTGGCTCCCAGCCCCTCACCTCTCTCCTATCTTCCCTCAGCTCCTTCCTCCTGCTCTCCCAGTCCTTCTCCTGCTGGCATTTGAGCCGTCTGGCCTCTTCCCGCAGCCTCTCCGTGTACTGGAGCTCCTGGCGCTGCCGCAGCCGCCGCAGCCGCCGCTCTGAGAGTTCCAGCTCACGATCGTAGAACTGCTTCTTGCTCTGCCAGGGAGATACAACTCATGCTCCAAAAGGGGCCATCAAACCAACCAACCCCACTCCAGAGCCTGGTGTGATCCCAACAATCCCTCTCTAGTTCTCAGTCATAGAACCACTTCTTGCTCTGCCAGGGAGACACAATTTACACACCAGTAGTGGCCACCAAACCAACCAAACCCTAGAGCCTGGTGTGATCCCAACAATCCCTCTCCAGTCTCCCAGTCATAGAACTGCTTCTTTCTCTTCTGTGGAGACTCAACTTACACACCGGAAGTGGCCACCAGAACTACCAACCCCCCCTTATACCCTGGTGTGACCCTTAATAGGACCCCAACAGCCTCTCTTCAGTTCCCAGTCATAAAAGTCCCTCTTGCCCTGCCATGGACACAGAATTCATGCACCAGGAATGGACAACAAACCACCAACCCTCCCCAGGGCCTGGTGTGACCCCAACAGCTGTTTTTGAAATGCTTCTTGCTCTGCTATGAGAATAAAATTCACACACCAGAAGTGGCAGCAAACCAACCATCACCCCCTCAGACAGGCCCCTCTCCAGCGGGACAATGATCCCGAGGGGTGGTGGTCCTGTTACCATCATCTCCTGCTCCACGTGGCGGAACATCTGCTCCCGCTGCTGGTGGAACCGCTGCTCCAGCTGGCTCTGGGCCCGCTGCTCCTCCTTCTGCAGCACCCGCAGCTCCCGCAGCTCCTGGCGCCTGAAAAACCAGGAGCGGGAGCAAGGCAGGGCCAGAGGTGCCCCCTGGTCCAGGGGTGGCCTTGTAGAGGCCAAGGGAAGGGAGAAGCTCAGCCCTGGTGCATCATCACAGAGAAGAGTTTGTGCAGCAGGAAGGGAGGTGGGACAAGCCCCACTGCCAAGCTCAGCTGATGGCACTGTCACCTCTGCCACTGCCCTTTCCTGCTCTCCTCGAGTGACACAAGAGCTCATGGGACAACACCTTCCTTTTCTTCTTTCCCTTTCCCCTTTTCCCTTTGTCCAGCTACTGCTGGACGCACCATTTTGGGGCTGGGCAGTATTTTGGCTCCTCACGTATCCCTGCTGCACATCCCTTAGGATCAGGGAACTCCGGAATTGTTTGGGTTGGAAGGACCTTAAAGCCCATCCAGTGCCATCCCCTGCCACGCGTAGGGACACCTTCCACTATCCCAGGTTGCTCCAACCTGGCCTTGGGCACTTCCAGGGATGGGGAAGTCACAGCTTCTCTGGGAATTCCATCTCAACCCCTCCCCACCCTCCCAGGGAAGAATCCCTTCCCAATATCCCATCTAAACCAGCACATGGAATCATGAAATGGTTGGGGTTGGAAGGTCCCTTAAAGATCATTTAGACCATGGGCAGAGAACACCTTCCACTATCCCAGGTTGCTCCAAGCCTCTTCCACCCTGTCCTTGGACTTTTCCATGATCCAGGGAAGCACTTGCTCATGGTCTCCTGCTGGAGCAGATCCCAGCCTTGGGGACAGGTGGCTTTTCCAAGCCTGGAGGTCACACAGGGAGCCCACGCCCCGTCCTCCTTCCCACACCTCTTCCCCTCCTCTGAGACCCCTCCCCGTCCAGACAGGGGTGGGAGGTCCCACAGTGATCTCCCAGCTCAGCCCCACTCACCTTGCCAAGCGCTCCAGGGCATTTCTCGTCCCGGCCTTGCTGCTCCTCCTCCTCCCCTGCTCCCCATCTGTCCCAAATCGGAGGGTTTCCCTCACCCTCCTTTGCACCGAGGCAGATTCCTGAAACTGGGAGTAACAGTTTGAGCTCAGACAGCCCCAAAATTGCCAAAACCCGCCGTGCAGAGGGAGGGAAAAGGGAGGACCTGGCCGCATTCCTCGCACACTTCTCACCTGCTGGGCTGCCCTGCCCGAGGGGGGCTGTGCTGCCTCAGGGGGGGCTCCTGAACCTTCTGCCTCAGCAGCGTTTTCCACAGGGAATGACACCCGCCTGGATGTGGGGGGTGGACCTGGGGTGTTCCCGGCTTCCCACGCCGCCCATGCCTGGGAGGAACTGCGGCCAAAGCCCACAGGATTCGTGGATTTTGGGAGCCCCCCACGGGCATCTCGCGGCCCTGGCACTGCTCTGTGACCCTCCCCGTGTCCATCCCCTGGTGGTTCTTCAGGAGCTGGAGCCACCTGTGCCCCGTCTTCTCCGAGCTCTGCCTCATTTCCAGCTGGTCCCTTCCAGTCATTCCCATGAGCAGCTACTGGCTGGTTTTCTCTGGGGTTGGTTTCCACTTTCTCTTCAGTTTCCTCTTCCACAGGTCCTGGGATCTTCATGGGGGATGAATCCTCTGCTGGATTTAGGGCCCCCTCACCTGCAAGTCCCTCTCCTGGATGTGCTGCAGAGACTGCCTTGGGTTCCTCTCCCAAAATCCCTTCCACTGGGCCGTTCCCATCTCCTTGTGGTTTATGATCTCCAGTCAAACACCCTTTCACATCCTCTCCCAGTTTCACTTCTCCTGGCACCAGGACTTCCTTAGGAAGAGTTTCCAACCCAGTTCCAGAGTTGTCTGTGGCCTCCTCCTCAATCTTCTCCGCCAGGTCTGGGGGGTCAGTGATGGTCTCCCACACCACTGAGCTTCTCTTCTTGTTATTCCTCTTTCCAGCCTTTCCCAATCTAACCATGGGCTCCTGCCACCCCTTGGGAAGCTCTGAGCCCACCATGACCTCCTCCCTCACAGGGACCAGCGATTCTTCCCCCTGTGTCACCCTCCCCTCCATCAGTTCAGCCCCCCCAGCACACCCTGATCCCATGAGAGCCCTCCCTGCTCCACCTCTGTCCTTCCTAAGGTCATTCCTAGCCCTGGTGGAGCCAACCTCAGCCTTCAGATCCACCACTGACTGACCAACCAGCAAGTCAAAGCTCTGGGGCTTGGTCCCTGTGGTCCCCAAATCCAGGGCTGCCATCAGCTGCCCCTCGGCTGAGCCCCCTCTCCAGCCCCCACCTGTGAGTGCCAGCAGGGCCTGGGAGTCACAGTGAGGGTTTCTGCTGGAGTCCTCACTTTTGGGGGTCAAAACAGGGCTTGTTTGCTTTGCAAGGTGTTCCTCCACGGGTGTTTTGGCCATCGGTGATGTGTCAGCACGTTGAGCTTCCTCCTGGAGCTGTTCCTTGGTCCCCTCGTGCTGTGTCCTCAGCTCCTGCAACTCCCCGAGGTCTCTTGCCCGCTGGAATCCCGAGGGGAGCTTGGACACCTTGTTGGGCGTCCCCAGGGCGTTGGTCTCCTCCTCCTGACCCCCCTGAACTTCCCGTCCGGCCCCTGCTGGCGCTGATGTCCCTCGAGGAGGATCCAGCGCCGTCATCTCCAACCTGCTGGGCTCTGCCCCGGGATGTTCCTCGGCTGTTCCTCGGCACCTTCCCCCTCCAAAGAACGACCTGCGCTGCCACAGCCTCCGCAGCTCGGGGGGCCTCTTGGCGGGGACCCTCACGGAGCCCCCCGGCCCGGCCAGGGACCCCCTCCCCGCCTGCTGCAGCACATCGGCGGCTGCTCTGCCGGCCCCGGGCTGAGCCCCCACAGGGGTGTGGGGGGCCATGTCGGGGGCCATGTCGGGGGGGGGGTCCGGCCCCTCTCCCGCTCCCCCCGCGGCTCCCAGGGGCTGCTCCACGGGATCCCCTGCCGTCGGGGGGCGGGAGGGCTCTCCAGGCTGCGGGTGGACAATGAGAAGAGGGTTGAGGCTCCGTGAGCTCCTGGAGGGATCGCGGACCCCATCCGGACACTGCTCACGCACCAAGGGCACCGGACCTTCCTCCTCCTCCTCCTCTTCCTCCTTCTCCTCCTTTTCCAGCACCTCAGGCCGGGCCTCGGCCACGAGCTCCCGGAGCGGCCGCGTGTCCGAGACCCCCGACACGAATGGATGCTGGGGGGACACAGGGACGTGAGGGAGGGACAGAGGGACATGGGGCGGCCCCAGCACCGAGGAGGGGTCCCGGCACCGGGAAGGGGTCCCACTGCCCCTGAAAGAGGGCTCTGGGTGCTCCCCACCTGCAGGAGCTGTCCTGCCGACCAGCGCTCCTCCGGGCTCTTCTCCAGGGATTTCCTCAGGAAGTCCTTGAAGTCCTCAGACCTGCGGGGTGGCTCCCGTGAGCAGGGGGAGAGAAACTGCCCCACTGTGGGCCCCCTACAGCCCTTGGGGTGGCGCTGGGGACACTCAGCACCGTGGCAGGAGGTCCCTACCCCAACGGAGTGGTGGGAAACCCCCAGAGCTGCTCCTGGAGTGGGGCTTGAAGGAGCCACCACCGGCATCACCCGTGGTCCAAGAGCCCAGCCCAGCCTCCCACAAAACAACTTCTCTCCTGTCACAGTCCCTGATGGGGACTCACCACCTCTGGGGGTGACGCAGGGTGGGCGGGGGACACTTGGTGACCTTCAGCAGCACCCGGAGGGGGTTCAGCTCGTGGTGGGGGGGCTCCATCTCAGCCATCTCGATCAGGGTGATGCCCAGGGACCAGATGTCGGCCTTGTACCCATAGGGGCTCTCCTTGGACGTCTCGCACTGCACCACCTCCGGGGCCATCCTGTGCGTGGAAAAGGCCAGATCAGGTCACTCCTGCCCTTTACTGAGGCTGGTGTCTCCCAAAAAACCAGGTCCAGGTGCTATCCCCTCCTTTGGGAAGAGGTGAGATTCCACCCTGACTCTTCCCAGGGGGGCTGGAACCCACCCACCTCCCCCAACATGTCCCCTCCTTGCACAGTCTCATCCCAAGAAGCCTATTCTACAGCTGGATGATTCCAGATGATCCCATGCCTTGGGATAGTCCATGTGAGCACCAACAGGACACATGGGCTCCTCCATCCCACCCTCCAGACCACCCCATCCTCAGGGATTCTGCCCCACTCCTACCAGTATGGGGTGCCGATGAAGGACACCCGGCGCTGGACGGTGCTGGAATTCTTGGCTGAGACACCAAAATCGGCTGGAGAGCAGAAAGGGACGGCTGGAGAGGATACCTGGGGAAAAGCACCCTGGAGCTTCACTGCCAGGGTGTTTCCCCAGGGACTCACCCAGCTTGACCTCCCCACAGGGGGTGAGCAAGACATTCCCAGCCTTCACGTCCCTGTGGATGATCCTGGAGCCATGCAGGTATTCCAGGGCCAGCAGCAGCTGCTTGCAGACCACCCGGATCTGCTGCTCCGTCAGACCCCTCTCCAGCTCTGCCACCAGAGAACCCCAACACTGACGAGACCTCCAGCACCCCCAAAAACCCGGGGGGTGCCTGGAGGGAGGTGCACCCCAACCCACCTGCCCAGGACTCCCTTTCACTCCATGGAATGTGCTAATCCTATCTCAAAACCTCCAATAGCTGGAAAAAAACCCCACTTATTTACCCAAAATTGCTGTGTCCATGGCCCCTCCGGGACAAAACTCCACCAGGATCTGCAGGGAGAGGTTTTCCACCCTGGTGTGTCAATGTGGCCTCTCCAGACTGAGCCCCTGGAGCCAGTGGGACCTCCATCCTTGCCCAGGGTGGGGGGACCTCCCTCACCCAGAGCTTCCCCTTCCAATAAAGGGCATCCAGCAGTTTGGTGATGTTGGGGTGGTCACACAGAGCCAGGATCTCGACCTCCCCCATGTGACCCTCCAGTTCCTCCTCGCTCGGGGCATTGATCACCTTGGCTGCTGCCAGCGCTCCTGTCTCCCTGTTCCGTGCCTGGAGGGTGGAGAATTTGGGAAGGGTTTGTGGCATGTGAAAGGAGAAGCCCCATCATTTTTTGTGAGGGGGAAGCTTGGATCCATTACATCCCTCCTGGCTGTGCTGGAGATGGGCATTGGGACCCCACTGGCACCAGAGCCAGGAAGGAGAGGGAAGTGCCCCTGTCCCATGGCCAGGGATGACATCCTGGTGACCCTGTCGTGGGTCCTGGAGCATTCCACTGCATCCCAAAACCTGACCCTGCTGTGTCTGTGCCACCCTGTCCACAGGTGCCGCAGCATCCCAAACGTATCCCAAAATCTGGCCCTGGTGAGGCCATGTCACCCTGTGTGCAGATCCTGGAGCATCCCATTGTATTCCAAAACCTGGCTTGGTGTGGCTGGAACACACTTGGAAACCTGAAGGGCAGCGAGGTATCAGGGCATGGATCAGGAATGGCTGTGCTTGGATTTGGGGATTGGATCAGGAATGTCTGTGTTTAGGTCCCCCAAGAGGCAGGATCCAGACCCAGCTGCTGAAGACAAGCTGGGCTTAAACACCAGGAACATCCTGGCAGGCATCTTCCTACTGTATCCCAAATCCCGACCTCCATCCTCCCACGGATCCAACACAGCTCAGGGGGCACAGCCCGTGGGTTTTGGCAGGGGGCTCCACAACCCCTCCCCAGGACCTTGGGGTGCTCCCACCACCCGAGTTACGCTCCTCTGTCCTGGAAAATCCAGAGACAGAAGCAGGGATGGGTTTGGCCGGGCCCGGCCCAGCCAGGCCAGGCCCAGCGGTGCCGGCGGTGCCGGAAGGTGGCTCTGCCAAGCAGGGTTTGGGTTTCCTGCTCTGCATCATGGTTTCGGAGAAAAACATCCCCATCCCAACCCCCTCACTCTGGCCAAGGCACAAACCCCACTGGGAAGCCACCCGTGGGCTGGGGGCTGGGATGGACTGAGCCTGCTCCGGGCTGGACCCTCCACCAGAATTTGGGGCTGTTCGGGGACTTTTTGGCTCCCTGCTCAGTGGGAGCTGCACGTGGAGGAGCAACACTGCAGAAAACCCCATTTCAACCCCCTCGGGGCGGCGCCTGGGGGGTCCCTCCCTACCTTAAAGACCTTCCCGAAGGCGCCCTCTCCCAGCTCTCCCAGTACCAGCCACGTCTCCTCGGGGTCCGCATCCCTCCGCAGGTGCTGGAACCGCCTCGGAGGCTTCCTCTTCTCGGCGAAGCCTAAAAGCCGCCGGAGAAAAGCCATGGGGGCACGTCCGTGCAGGGGACCAGGGGCCGGGGCTGGAGCTCCTCCGTGGGCACCTCCAGAGCCCCCACAGCCCCCACAGCCCCCGGAGCCCTCGCTCTTCCTCCCGCGGGCAGGAAGGGGCTGAGCGGGGCCCCGGACACGGAGCAGGATGTGCCAAAACAGAAGCACCAAAACAGAGATGCTTCGCTCTGTGTGTGTCACACCCCAGTCCTGGGGATTTTTGGGATGGGAGGAAGGGGCTGTGCTCACCCAAGTGTGCTGCCTGCATACCTGGGAGTTATTTCGGGGTCCCTGTGACCCTCTCTCCCAGACTGTGAAGGATGTGCCAAAATATGGGGTGCCAAAATTGGGGTACCACAATGAAGATGCTTCTCTCCACTCCTGTCATATCCCAATCCCAGGGATTTTCAGGTTGGGACAAAGGGGCTGTGCTCACCCGAGGGTCCTGCCTGCACCCCTGGCACCCCTGGGTGGGTATTTAGGGGTCTCTGGGACCTTTTGTTGTCCTTTAAGCTGCTTGTCCAAATGCACATCCCCGTGGATTTGTGCACCCATGCACACCCACACTTGGGATCAGCAGCTCCATGGATGAGCTTCAAGAGATCCTGTGGGTGCGTCCCAGAGGGGGCCATTAAGCCTTATTAGTGCCCCAGTAATTAACTCTCCATGGAAAGACCCTCATGGTCAGGCTTGGGGTGGGTTATGGCACCCCCTTGGCAGAGGGTCGGGTGGCACCTCCAGTTTCCTCTCCATGGGGGCACCCAAAGCCCACCCAGCACCCAAAAGCTGCCCCGGGCTGGGGGCTCAGCTCCCGGGGGCTCTCCCAGGGGAGTTTTCCGCATGATTACATCGGTCAGTCACGAGGCAATTAAATCCAGGCCGGCATTTTACGGCTCCACGTTCCCAGTTCCGAGGCCAGGATGGAGCTGGAGCTGCGGTTCTGTGCCAGCACCGAGGGCATCAGCCCACAGGGGGAGGGTCATTCCAACCCCAAAGCCCCCGTTGAAAGGAACCCTCTCCCTGCAGCCAAAGGGGTGCTGGTGCTGCCAGAGCTGCCGAATCCAGCGCGGCCCGAGCAGACGATCTTGCACGTTTTGGCTATTTTCCCCTCCTCTTTTTCCATCTCCTTTTTCTTCATCTCCTCCTTCTCCTTTTCTCCCTTTTCCACATCCTTTTCCTTTTCCACACCCTTTTCCTCCTCCTTTTCCATCTCCCTTCCTTCCATATCCTTCTCTCTTGTCTTTCCCATTTCCTTCTTATTCTCCTCCTTTCCCTCTTTCTCCTTCTTCTCCTTCTTTTCCTTTTTCTCCTTTTCCTCTTTCTCATTTTCCTTCTCCTCCTCCTCCTTCTCCTTTTCCATTTGCTTTTCCTCCATCTCCTGCTTCTTTTCCATTTCTTCTCCCTCCGTCTCCTTCTCCTCTTCATCCCCTTTCCCTTGTTCTTTTCTTCCTCCTCCTCCTGCTCTTCCTCCTCATTTTGGAACTGCAGCCGGCTCTGGGTTTCCCCCCTGGCTGAACCCCGACACCTTTCATTGTACTGATGGCCCCTCTCACCCCCAACACCTTCCAGCCCCAGAAATTCCCCTGTTCCTCCAGCACCTCTTCCAGGATTAAACCCTAAAATCCCCCTGGGGGAGAAGCTTTCCCTGGAGCTCCCGTTGGAGCCGTGAGGAGCTGGATCCTACCCAGGGGTGTTCAGCTCCCTCGGGACCCTGAAATCCAATGTGTTCCTGAAATCCAAAGCGTTCCTGAAATCCAATGCATCCCAGAGCCGACGGCAGGTCCCGGCACGGTGGACCCTGATCACGGGGAAACTGAGGCAGGACACCCCTCCCCAAATCCCGCCTGCCCCCCCCCCCGCCATCTCCAGACCCCTCACCCCCATCCTCCACTCTGCCCGAATAGAAACGGGAGCGGGAATAAAAACCTCGAGTGGGATTTTGTGGTTTTTTTTTGTTTATGTTACCCATTTTCGTTAAATGCCGGTGTTTTTGAGGAGAGAGGGGGAAGCCTTCCTGCAAAGAGAGGGTTTAATGTCATCTCGGATCCTTCACCCCCTTCCTGGCCCTGGGGCGGGGGGGACAGGACCCAAATGCCCCCCTTCCCCCGCTTTTGCTTTCTCTACTTTTTGTCCCAAAATGAATCACCGGGGGAATTTTTTTTCTCATTTTTCGGGACTCTTTTCGCGAGCCGAAAGGGGGGTTGGGAGAAGGGAGATCCTCGGGGGGCCGCAGTGGGGCCGAGCACCCCTGGATGGTCTCCAGCAGCCCCAGCGGGGGACAAAGGACAACACCCCCAGAGGTGGCACCCCAGGAGCAGCGACCCCCGAGGACCCCCCCCAGGAAGGGGACCGTGACCCAGCCGTGTCCCCAAACCCCGCGTGGCTCCGGGGTGGAGGTTTGGGGCTGGAAAGTCCGGCCCAGTCATTCGGGGGGTGGCGCGGAGTGAGAGCCCCAAAAAGCGCGTCCGTTCCGGTAAGGAAGGAGTCAATGGCCCGTGCGGAGCCGCCTCGGGCCGCGCACGCCACTTCCCCGAGCGGGGCTGACTCACATCCCGGCGCTCGGTCCCGCTCCGAACAGCGGCTCCCACCGCCCGCCGCTCCAGGAGCCGCTCCCGGAGCGCCCGGAGCTGCTCCTGAGCCCCTCCGTGAGTACCGGGGGTCCCGGGGGGGGGGGGGGGAGGGTTCCGTCACCCGCCCCGGCCCGGCCCCCGTCCTCGCCCGGGAACCCCGAAATCCCAAAGCCCGCGGCACCACCGAGCCCCGTCCCCGCGGGGAGACCCCAACCCGCGCCCACCCCACCGGGGCCGCCCCAAAGCCCCCTGTCCAGGCCGGGGCTCCGGCGGCGCTGCCAGCGGGATGGGAAGGGATGACTTCACCCCGTTACTCACCCGCCGTCACGGGCTGGCCCCGCTCCCGGCGCAGCCCCGCAGGCCGGGCCGGGCTCGGCTCCGTGCGGGGCGTGCGGACGGGGCGGGAGCCGCTCCGGGGCCGCGGCGGCATCCGGGGTGAGTTCGGCCGCCCGAGCGCCGTTAATTGTGATTATAATCACATTAATGAGGAATTAGAGACCCCCCCAGCCCCCCCGCTCCGGGGGTTCCCACCAGGGCGGACTGTTCAGCACCGGGATCGGCCGCTTTTCATCCCAAAAGCTCCGATGTCCCCCCGGCGGCTCCTGCGCGGCCGGAGGGGAAGGAAATCCGACAGAGGTGCCGGGAATGGGCCGGGAACCGGCCGGGAACACCCCGGAATGGCGGGGGGGACACACACGCGTGTGAACACATGTGGGCTTCACCTGCACCTACACACGCGTGTACCCGCACACACACAAACACACACACACACACGCTCACACATACGCACAGACACACACAATCACACACACACACACAATCACACACACACACACACACAATCACACACACACACACAAACACACACACACACACAATCACACACACACACGCTCTCACACACACACACACACACACACAATCACACACACACTCTCACACACACACACACACTCACACACACACACACACAATCACACACACACACGCTCTCACACACACACACACAATCACACACACACACACAA
>JAWWMP010000460.1:0-11110 GCA_035047865.1 Dendrocincla tyrannina
CAGCAGTTCTGTCTCAGGGGGCTTTCCTGTGGGCTGCAAAGGGGACAGCTTGCTTCACCACAGTCGTCACCACGGTCACAGGTGAATCATAACTCTGAGTCCTTCCCTTACACTCCGTGGGGTCCCCACCATGAGAGAGATCCTCTGCTCTCTCGTGGGTCATTTCATGGGGTGCAGTCTCTTATGAAAAGCTGGCTGTACCTGCTTAGCATGGGTTTCTCCCTCTGTGGGTCTCAGCTGCAAATCTTTTGCAAGACTCTGCTCCATCTTGGGGCCTCCCACGAGGCAGCAGCCTCTTTCATGAATCTCCCTGCTCCGGCAGGGGGGTCTTTGCACCCCGATGGATCCCATGGGCTTCGAGGTGACAGCTCATAATTACCATGGTCATCACCATGGTAGTCAGGGAATCATAACTTTAAGTCCTTTCCCTGATCCGTGGGGTCCCTCCCCCTGCTTTCTCCTCCTGCACTGACCTTGATGTCTGGGTTGTGATGTTGTTAATCAATGGCTGCAAATTTTCCCCTGCACAACAACTCCTCCATTCTTAAATATGTTTTCACGCAGGGGCGTAACTTAATGATTCAGAAGCAGGAAGTTTTCCTCAGAGCTGACCCTCATTGGCTCTGCTCTCTATAGGATAAAGGAAAACTTCAAAACTTGTAGCAGCTTCCAACAGAAGCCACACTTCCTCTTATCAAAAAAAAAAAAAACATAATCAGAGAAACCCACGACAGGCGGAGACTAGGCAGAGTTTGGGCGAAGCCTTCCAGAATCTTCTTTTGGCATCAGGATTAGGTGGTCGTTTCTGGTCTTCGGCCTCACTCCAGGGGTCTTTAGCTCCTCTTCCTCACCTTGACCTCTTCAGCCTTCATTGTTCATGACCTAGTCACTGAAGCTTACAGAAACTACTGGCTTAAGGCCATTTTGCTCTATTCAAATGTCTACATTGTCATGATTAAAGGCGCTAGGTTGATTGTATATAGTTTTCTAAGATCAGGTCTGGTGGTCTGAACAGAGCACATCTCCATGCTCTCATATTAACTCAAGCAGGGCAGGTGTTGAACACTTTCTACTAATCTAGTTAACCCCTTTTGGAGTTTATCCTTGTTTCAGTCCCCCCTTTCTTTTAGGATTTACGAATTCTTTCGTTAAGTTTTCTTTAAGGCCAGAGTTTGATATGCGTGCATCATTGCCCACAATATTTGAATTCTCTTGAATATGATACTTAGTTTGTACAGCACCCATGCATTAAGCAAGAATAGCAAAATTGAGACTATCATCAAAATCAGAATAGGACGTATCAGGTAGTGAAATGCCTGTGTTACTGTGGGAGAAAATCCTGTAAAGATGTCCCACCAATGGTGTTCTCCAACTTGATCTATCTCAGTTAGGATGGTTTTTATTCTTTCTGTGTCATGTTTCACTTGCCAAAGCATGCGCTGAGTTGTTCTGTTCACTTCCTGGACCATTTTTTCTATGTCAGGGTGTCTAAGCATTGTTTTAAAAAGATTAATGTCCATGCCGAATTGCAGTTTAGGAATATCATGATACAATGTATAATCAGCTCTGATCAGTTGTTTAGTGGTTACAGGAACAGTATAATTAAAATCACAACCTATGATTCGAGTGAAATTACACACAAAAATTGGTACCATTTGCTATCTCATGACAATTGTCAATAGCAACGTTACTACAAAGAGTTCGAACACATGCACATCCGTTGCCTATATAATATATTTATGATTGAGCTTTAACATGTGGAAGCATTTCAAATGTGCACACACTGTCCTTAGTATCTAAACATAAATCTTCATTTTCCACTGTAGTGTTTTTGCAAACATATCCTAATGGTCCTCTGGGAATGCAAGCCTCTGTGCTAATTGATTGCCATTTACCTTGGTTGTGACTATAGCTTGCCCAAGCATTACGCCCTATTGGCCTAACTACTACGTTCTGATGTATAGCTCCTCATGTCAAGACAGGAAAGATAGTTTGTTCTTTGGCTGCACTAATAGTGAGTACATATGCTTCAATCTGTTCCTGTTGTGAATTATAAGTGAAATTCACTAGTTGCCCCCAAGCCTGATGGTTTTTTTCAAACTGGGTAGTGGAACTGATTTTAGCTATTATTTTTCTTGTTTCCTGGGATAGTATCCCTGATGTTCCTTCTTTAAGTATTCCTGCAGCTACAAATTGTACCCATTGCTAGGTTTGGATACACTGGATAGCAAGTGCAACCTTTCTGCTGATGCCACCAGTATAGTCAGCAATTTGGATAAAATCTTCATCAGTGTGATTGGCTACTAATGTTAGTAGTTTGACTGCTATAGTGATTGGGTTTCTGCCGATGTGAGCAAGGATGATCTCAGGGGAATTTTGAAGTTTCCTATGTCAGAAGTGAAAGCACTGAGCTTGTTAACTAATACTTCTTGATCTATAGTGCTTAATACACCTAATCCTGTTCCAAACCAACCAGCTGCATCTCTTTGAGTTCTGGTGTGGTGAGACCTAGTTGCTAGCCATGCATTCTACCCTTTGAGACTTTGTTGTATGTAAGGCTCACAGTCTTTTTGTAAGTGAGATATATTTGCCTGAATGTTTATCTGGACTCTTTTTAGTGAGTATGTGGGATCTAACAAGAGCTTCTGCTCATTGGATTGCCTGATTACATATGGTCCAATGAAGGTCAAATTGTGAACATTTTCACAGCCTGGAGGAAGAGTTGTAGGAATGTTTATGGCTCCCATAGTTGTTTCGATGGGTGGCTTGGTAGTAGGGTTTTCTTTAAGTTTAATGATAAACATATCAGTAGGAAGCCTGTTCTTGCTCACCCACCAACACGCAACTGAAACTGAGTGATCTAGCAACAATTTCAGTTCACATTGGGCCTCATCCTTTTTGTTTTTCTCATTGTTAGTCCACAAACAGGAAGCTGGGTGTTTCCTTTTAATCCAGTGTTTGTTTCCTATGTGACTAAATTTAAGCGATTGGTTATTCGTAGGTGTTACTTCTAGCCAGACTTGTCTTGTTTGTGCTGACTCATTAACAGCTTTACACCCTATCTGGATCTCATCTCCTGCTTTTCCTGTCAAGGTTGCTAGTGAGCCTGGGGTTTTGTTCCAATCTTGCTGTGTATACGACTCATTATTACGCAAAACATAAATGGCTAAACTTGGTTTGGGCCCTGGACCAGTCGAGAGTGGTGAACTATCGGGGATAGATTTGACAGTGTGCGCATTAGACCATGGCCACTCTAAAGTGGGAGCTTGGGATAACGTTATATTTATCAAAAGTCCAAGGATCAGTGTTGAGAGGGCTTGAGAGTAAGTGGTTCTTGCTCTGAGGTACATGCTTTCTCAGGAGCCTTCTTGTCTCGGGAGTAGTGGACCCAAGTAGGCTTCTCTTTTACTCGAACTGCTGTGAAGGTGGTCAGCAACACCTGGAAGGGTCCATCCCACTTTTCTTGCAGAGGGACACATGAAAAATTCTTAACATATACCCAATCACCAGGACTGAATGAATGCAGTTTACAATCAGGTTGCTTAGGCTGGTGTTCTAACACCACAGTAGCATTTTTACCCCATTGTTTTCCCACAGTTATAACATAGTCATAAACATACTGATTGCCTAGCTGGTCTAAGGCTTTGCTGTTGACTGTACTGATTGCATAAGGTCTTCATAACAAAATTTCAAATGGACTTAATTTTTCTTTTGACCTTGACTTGACTCTTATTCGAATTAGAGCAATAGGTAAAGCTTGATACCAATGCAAATTTGTTTCTTGACATTTTTTAGCTATTTGATGTTCGATAAGATGATTCATCTTTTCCACTTGCCCACTTGCCTGAGGTCTGTATGGGGTATGCAACTGCCAATTGATTTTCAGCGCTTTACTTATTGCTTGCACAATTTGTGCACAAAAAGTGCGATCCTCTATCTGAGGATATGCTCTGGGATACCCCAAACCGTGGCATTATCTCGTTCAACAAGATTTTAACCACTTCTCTGCATTTATTTGTTCTGCATGGATATGCTTCAGGCCATCCAGAAAAGGTATCTGTTAAAACCAAAAGGTAGCGGTGACCCCCCTTTCTCGGGAGTTCCAAAAAATCAATTTGCCAAATCTCACCTGGGAAGTGCCCTTTGGTTATTGGTCCTTGGTGTACTTTAGTTCCAGTGTTTGGGTTATTTTTCAAACAGAGGTCACATTGTGATGTGACTTGTTTTATTGTGGTGAACAAATTTGGTCCTGCTACTCTAGTTCTCAAATGCTGATACAGAGAATCTAATCCCCAATGTGTTTTATCATGTTCTGCTTTTACAAAATGCCATACTAATTTTTCTGGCAGCACTAATTGACCTGTTTTCAACTGGCCCCATCCACTATCTAGCAGCTTGCCTCTATTTTCATGTATCCACTTGTAGTTTGATTCTTGGTACTCTACATGTTTATCTGTATCTAGTTTTCCTGGTACTAAGGCTGCCACTGGTAGCTCTTTGCTCCTTGCAGCAGCTAACTTAGCTTCAGCATCAGCTTTCCTGTTTCCTATCTCTGGAACAGTGTTACCTTTCAGGTGTCCCCTGCAGTGCATTATAGCCACTTGTGATGGGAGTTGGATGGCTTCTAGCAATCGTAGAATGTCTTCGGCATACTTGAGAGCTTTCCCTCGAGCAGTTAGTAGTCCTTGCTCTTTCCAGATAGCTCCATGAGCATGTACAATAGCAAAGGCATATTTGGAATCAGTCCAAATGTTAATTCGTTTTCCTTTTGCCAGTTCAAGAGCTCGAATAAAAGCTATCAGTTCTGCTTTCTGGGTTGATGTTCCTGTAGGTAAAGGATTTGATTCAATTCCCTGTTCTGTTGTGGTTACTGCATACCCAGCCATCCTCACACCTTGTTTGACGAAACTGCTGCCATCAGACAACCAATCTTCTGCTTCTTGAAGTTGTTCATCCTTAAGATCTGGGTGACTGGAATACACTGCTTTGATGGTTTCTAAGCAGTCATGTACAAGAGGTTCAGCTGAGGTTTTTCCTTCTAGGAATGAAACTGGGTTGATATTAGTCACTTGAATGGTTATGTCATCTGATTCAGCCAGAATTGCCTGATACTTCAGGAATTGAGAGGGTGACAGCCAGTGATTTCCTTTCTGCTTCAATACAGCTGTCACTGTATGGGATACTGTCTTAGTTCATGAGAGAACTAAGATATTATGCTGGTCAAGAAATAATCCCTCTCCTTTAAATTTAGAAAACAGAACTTTAATTAGGAAAAATATGCATATATAGAAAAAAAGGTTACAGTTCTTAACCACTATATATATATATATACCCAGAAAAGAACCAAACAACAACAGTTTGTAATAAAACGCCTCAACCCCCCAAATAACTAGGCAAAAC
Source organism: Dendrocincla tyrannina (assembly GCA_035047865.1). Classification (NCBI taxonomy): domain Eukaryota; kingdom Metazoa; phylum Chordata; class Aves; order Passeriformes; family Dendrocolaptidae; genus Dendrocincla; species Dendrocincla tyrannina. The sequence goes on from JAWWMP010000460.1 coordinate 5,401, forward strand.
AGTCAAAAAGGTCTTTTTTGGCTACCCCCAAAGGGGAAATGCAATTATATCCATGGACAGCAGGTGGCGCTGTGGCACCTCCGCCGCTGGCCTCGCTCTCCCAGGGGTTGCAGTAATATTTATGGACAGCAGGTGGTGATGTCACGCCCGGCCAGCTGGGCTCCCTCAGGGTGGTGGAAGTTAGTTCTCCGATTGGTTCCCATGAGGAAAATGGGAAGGCAGAAGCAGCAACAATCCTGTCTCCGCAGGGGTGGGAAGCTGGGGCGTTCTTCCTCTTTTTCCTCACGGTAATTTTGTGGTGTTTATAATCGCTCATGGATGAAAAATGGCCGAGTTAGAGAAGGGAAGAGGAACACCATCCAATATCCAGTGATGCCGAGATCGCAGTGTCTGTGTCCCCGTCCTCCTTGCTCCGCCGAGAGCTGAGTTCCTGCCTTGCGCAGGAAAACCAGAAAAACCAGTTCCTTCCCCCAACTGCAGCCAGTCTTTCCCCTCCCAGACTGGGGGAAAATCAGAACAAAAAGCTGTGATTAAGGCAGATAACATCAGCAGTATGCATGTCTTCTGGCTCCTTTGTTAAACATCTTTACCGATACTAAAGCGTTGGGTCCAAGCTTTTTGGAAGGAATTCCAACTTAGATTTGAAACTCTAACAGATATCAATACAGTAATTTTTTGTCCCAGTGTAAATTTTCTAGCTTCTTCTATGTTTATGATCACTGCTATTGCTCTTAGACAACCGGGCCAACCCTTGCTTACCTCATCCAATTGCTTGGAGAAATAGGCTACTCCTCTTTTGTATGGCCCCAACTGTTGAGCCAGGACCCCTAAGGCCATTTGCTGCCTTTCATGAGAGAATAACCAAAAGGGTTATTTTTCACCCTTTGTCTTTGTCACATCAGGTAAACTCAATGCGGGAGCCCTGTCGAGTTCTTGCTTCAGCAAGTTTAAAGGCCTTATCTCCTTCAGGGTTCCAGGCTATGATGTCTTTAGTAGCCTTTAGTACATTGCACAGTGGCTTTGCAATTAGTCCATACTGATATATCAACAAATGACATCAACCTGTCATTCCCAGGAAGGCTCGAAGTTCTCTCACCGTCTGTGGTCGAGGCATCTGGGAGATGGCTTTTATTCCGGCTGCTCTTAGGGAATGTTGTCCTCCAGATACTTCATATCCCAGGTACACCACTTTCTGCTGGACCAGCTGAGCTTTCTGTTGGGAGACTCAGTAACCACTTAAACCCAGAAAGTTCAAGAATGATATTGTCCATTGAACACATTCCCCTTCTGTTTCAGTTGCTATCAGCAAATCATCTACATATTGTAGAAGAACATCCTCTCCCAGTGGCTGCTGCCATTGTTCTAATTCTTTAGCCAATTGATTTCCAAATAAAGTGGGACTGTTTTTGAAACCCTGTGGTACCACTGTCCAGGTTAGTTGCACCTTTCTCCTACTGGTGACAGATTCCCACTCAAAAGCAAATATCTTTTGGCTCTCCTGTGCTAAAGGTAAACAGAAGAATGCATCTTTTAAATCCAACACTGTAAACCAAATTAAGTTGTCTTTCAGTTTCATCAAAAGTGTATAGGGATTTGCAACAAGTGGATGCATCGTTTTAGCTATTTCATTTACTGCTCTTAAATCCTGAACCAACCTGTAGGTTCCATTCGGCTTCTTGACTGGTAAGACTGGAGTATTAAAATCTGATTCACACTCTATCAAAAGTCCTGATTTTAAAAGGTTTTCAATTATTGGTTCAATTCCTTTTCTGTCTTCTAACCTCAGGGGATACTGCTTTATAGCTACTGGTTTTGCTCCTAGTTGTAATTATATTTGAATAGGAATTGCCCATTTTGATTTGCCTGGTGTGTTGGTAGCCCAAACTAAGGGATACACTTGATTTAGAATTTGATTAATGTTTTGTTTGTCCTGATTTTGTTTTACACAGCTTATAGCCAAGCTCAAAGCTGCTATTAATTGCTCTTCTTTAAATTCAATTTTACCTCGTTCAAATTTCATTATTGCTGAATTTTCCAACAAGTCTCTGCCTAATAAAGACTTTGGTGGACTTGGTAAATACAAGAATTGATGTATTCCCATTTATTTTCCAATTTTATACTTGAGGGGTTTCAAAAAGAAAGCTCTTCCTGCTTGGCCTGTTGCTCCTGTGACCTGAACAAATTTATCAATTTTAGGTACCAGTTCCTGATTTAAAACAGAAAATGTAGCTCCGGTGTTGATCAAAAAGTCTAATTTTTCTTTTTCTTCCCCTAGGTCAATTTTTACCAGAGGGTCTGCTAGGGGTAGACCAGCCAGTGGGATTCATTTGGTATCTTGATAAGCAATGACAGGCCCTTCTGCATTTTTATGCAATAGTTCAGGGCAGTCTCACTTCCAATGGCCAGATTTCTTGCAATATGCACACTGGTCCTGGCTTAGTGTCACCTGTCGGGAAAGCAAACCCCATTTCCTCCGTGTCGCTTGTCCTCGGCCACAACCCCTAACATTTTGTCCCGGTGTCTGTTTGTCCCAGTGCTTGTGTTTATCCCGGTGCCTGTGTTATAGCTGCTATAATTACTTTTGCCAGCTTTTTATCTTCATTCTTCTCTTGATTATTGTACACCCTCCAGGCTTCCCCCATCAATACCTCTAGAACTCTATTAGCAGGGTCTCTAACCTTCTGCAATCTTTTTCTAATATCTGGATCACTTTGTCCCATTAGTAAACCCACCAGTTGTTGTTTACCTGCATCTGAAGATAGGTCTGTGGTAGTATATTTTCTCATAGCAGTTCTAAGCCTGTCCAAGAATGCAGTTGGGTTTTTTTTTTAACTTAAGTTTCCTCCAGGGATTCCTCCAAGGTCCCTCCAGTGCTTTAATATGTACCCCAGAGGAGTCTTAGCATTAATATCTTTACAAAGCTTGCTTCCCATTATCAAAATCCAGGTGTTCTGTGAGCAACTATATACTAATTTCCATAACAATTTATCGTTCACTCAGTCACGCATTCAATTCTTCAAAACTGCCAGCCAAATCTTTTGTTCCTCTAAATTTCCTAGCTAAATCTTCTGAACTTCTGCCACAAGAACGCACCTGACTTTCACAGCACGCCTGTACGATCACACAAAACCACTACATTACCCTTCTACAACAGCTCTCAAAACCACAAACCTATGAGTGTGGCAACAGTAAAATCGAACCCACAGAGTTTCTTCTAACCTTTGATTGAACCTGCAATGGATACAGCACAAATCTAAAGCTTTATCCAGTCTTATTTCCTGATTTCCCCTAGGTCCTAAAATATATCTGTTCCACCTGCTACAGCGAGCATGAATATTCAATGAACAATTACAAAATGAACAGATCTTAGTTCCGGGTCTTATGTGATGTGATACACTCACAGCTAGGTGCTCAGAATCACCTCCCATACAACATGAAAATATCTCTAGCAGTATGTTTCATCTATTTCAAGGTAAACATGACATTTCAGGCATACAATAACCTGTTCGAAAACACACAACACAAAACAAAATAACAATTATACATAAAACAAGCAAAATAATAAAGGCGCCCAGTCCCCAACTCATGGAGTATAAATACAAGACACTTCAAATTAAAGAAGACTAGTCATATGCAAGCAAGTCAAGAGTATACCTGTGGGAGTACTTAATACATGAACTGGAAAAAGAGGAAAGTTGAGGATGATCTAGGAGTACTTAATTACATGGAATGGAAAAAGAAGAAAGTTGAGGATTGTTGGGACCCTGAGAAGGGAGAAGGACTGGAGTTAACAATGTACCCACTCTGAAACAAGTGTCATCTCCTTACCAAAGACTGAAAGGAAGATCCTGTTTCCATGTTTATGGAGTATAATAAGACAGTTCAATATAATTGTAGTTATATTAATAATATTGTTCTTGTAAATCCTATTATGTGTCTTATGTTTTCCATTGATTCAATGTACCCCAGTTTCTGATTGGTTTATGTTTGATGCAATGCACCATATCCTTATATAGTTATCTCCTCCCTTAACTTTCCCTATTTGGTTATGTTACCTCCCCATTTATCCTTGTAGGGCTAGTCTCCACCCGGGCTCCACCCTTCTTCCAGAAGCTTCCTGCAGAACCCTTTATAAGTCTGTTTCTGCCCTCAATAAATGCCATTCCTGCATTACCCTATCCGGAGTGTGCTGTCCTTCTTCCCCTCAAGGATTGCGACGCAGACCAGTTAAGATTTGCAGCTCTTTGGAAAAGCGACCTTTTCCTTCACATCCCAGTGAGAAGGTGTCCCTTCTTCGACTTATGGGGAATAACCCAGACTGGACAAGAAAGATAAATACCTTTTTATAAATGTGCAGAGGTCCTTGTCAACCCTTGCAAGAAGTCAAGTGGGAAAGGGGAGCCTCACCAAGCAAAAACACACCTGGAGGTCTGTCAGAGGGTCCCTTGCCCTGGGACTTTACAACCAGGCAGAGAGGTCCCACTGGGGTGCCAAAATGATGATAAAAAACCTCGGTATGAAAGGAACTGCTAAGAGAGTTTGTTCTTCTAGCAGCAAAGGTATTTATTCGAGCAGAGCTGGAAAGCTAGCCAGCTCACGCTGGACAAACTAGCTTCCAATCAATAGTGCAAAATGAGCCATTTTATACATTTCACTAAGTGATTACAACATACAATTTTGCATAGTAATGAGATTACAACATCTGATTATGCCTATTAATGACTAGGCAGAGACTAGGCGGGGTTTGGGCAGAGCCTTCCAGAATCTTCTTTTGGCATCAGGATTAGGTGGTTGTTTCCAGTCTTCAGCCTCACTCTAGGAGTCTTCAACTCCTCTTCTTCACCTTGACCTCTTCAGCCTTCATTGTTCATGACCTAGTCACTGAAGCTTACAGAAACTACTGGCTTCAGGCCATTTTGCTCTATTCAAATGTCTACATTGTCATGATTAACAGCACTAGGTTGGTTGTATATAGTTTTCTAAGATCAGGACCAGTGGTTCGAACAGAACACATCTCCATGTTATCTGATAAACTCAAGCAAAGCAGGTGTTGAACAGTTTCTACTAATCCAGTTAACCATTTCTGGCGTTCATCCTTGTTTCAGTTGCAATCATCTGAGAATTGCTCCCACACAAAATATGCCAGGACAGAAAGCTTCTCCTGGCTGTTGCTATGTATCATCTGCATCTGAATCACTGGGCCTACCTACCTTCCTTTCCATGTAAAGGCTCTGGGACACATCTTCAGGGGCCTGGAATGGAAAGTTGGCTACCACCTCCAATACTGCCCAATTCCAAGAATCGCTCCTACACAAAACTGGGCTAGGAGAGAATTGTCTTGCTGGAGTTTACCTCCCCATACTGCCTTATTATCTCATCCACAAACAGTGGGACCACATCCTTTGCTTTCAAAAAAAAGACACTGTAATTCACTTCCTCAGGCCCACCCTAGAAATTTTATAGCCAATCCTCAAAAATTGTATATACTTTGATTTTTTTACACGAGAGCAGAAAGCTGGGGCTGGTCTTTATCACCATGGTTAACCTATCATCTGCACCTGAAACACTGGGCCTAGTTTTTTCCCTTTCTTTCTCCTCCTCCATTGCATTACCTTACAAACCACTGTGGTAGCTTAGTTTTCTTGGTTTTGGTTTAGGCCTTCCTTGGTAGCAAGGTTGTAACTAAGGAAGTATTCCACACCGTTCCTTC
>JAWWMP010000462.1:0-11101 GCA_035047865.1 Dendrocincla tyrannina
GGGAGCCAGAGCTGGACCCAGCACTGCAGATGTGGCTCCCAGGGCTGAGCAGAGGGGCAGGAGCACTCCCTGACCTGGGAATGCTCCTCCTCATGCCCCCAGGATCCCATTGATTGCTGGTCAGGGAAAGTTTGTTGCCCACTGGGACTCCCAGGTCCTTCCCAGCAGGTTGCCCCAACCTGTGCTGGTGTCTGAGGCTGTTCCTGCCCAGGTGCAGGACCTGTATTTGCCCCGTTGAATTTCCAAAGGCTCTCTGCCCATCTCTCCAAACTCCTCCTGTTCCTTTTCCCAGGGGTTGTTGGTGCCCTCCCACCACCAACACACCTTGCAGTCCCTCAGCCCTGCCTGAAATCCCACCCAGGCTGAAGGTCCAGGCAGGGGGAGGGGTGTCCTTGGCCTGGGGATCGGTCCCCAGCTGTGCTTTGTTTCAGAAAATCACCACGAAAAATGCATTTGGTTTGCATCTCATTGACTACATGACTGAGATCCTGAAGCAGAAGAACTCTGAGCTCACCAACTTCAAGGTGAGAGGCGTTTGTTTCCATCTGGCACTTTATTTATTTCCGTCTGGATTTAACCTGATTCATACCAAACACCAAATAATGCTCAGGTAGCTGGGCCTGTTCCTGCCACCAGAAATCCCTGGGAGAGGCAGCACAGTTGCTTCTTGCAGTTTAAGGCTCTGAATCCTTTTGTACCACAGAAATTAATCTCTGAATTCTCTGTTATGGCCCTTCAGAAGGAAATCTTGTTTAAAAGTAAGACTTGTTAATATTGAGTGTTAAGACCAGGAGCAAAACAAGGCTGGAAAAGAAAAGAATTTTTTGCAGGTCTGATTTCAATCCAGGATGGATCAGAATTGGAACTTACCAAGGAAAAGACAAACTTTAATAGTTGACTGATGCTGAGAGGGAAAACTTGGATGAAGGCACAAGTGATGTGGCCTCAAGAAATCCCTGGACCAGCTAGTTGTGGATTCACGGAACTGAGGGAAGGGTGGGAAAGGATTTAAGGGGTTTTTTTCCAGCAGGGTTTGTGATGGGAAAAGGAATTTGGCATCTAGTGTTCTTCACCCCTTGACTTCATAATTTGGGAAAACAGAATGGTACCAGTGGGGTGACCCTAAAGGAGGCACAAAGAGGAGGTGGAGAAGAGATTTTTGCTTCTCCCCACTGCTTAATCTTGGCAACTTTTAAAGTATTTTAATGTGTGATCCCAAAAGATGAAGCAAACCAGGAAATCACACCCTGGCCCCTCCTGGGGGTCCCTTGACTTTCAGAATAAATCCTTTTCCAGCTGTTCTCAGTTTTTCTTGTGATGCAGAGCATTCAGGAGGTCAGCCCTGTATCTTCTAGATGACACTTTCCCCTTCCCAACTGCGAATTCTGTTCCTGATGCCAGGTTGCAGCGGGGACGTTGGATGCCAGTGCCAAGATCTACTCTGTGCGTGTGGACACGGTCCATGCAGACACCTACAAGGTCCTTGGGGGCTTGGGCAAGGACTCAGCACCTGCCAAGGACCTGGACAGCCCAGAGGAAGGTGCAATTCCTTCATTCTCCCTTAAGCTGCTGCTTTTCCATCCAGGAATAAGGGGAACCTCAGTACTCAGGGAATTTTGAAGCACTTTGGAATTAATTCTTCCAACCCAAATTAGTTTCCCAGGGTGTTTGAACAGGAAGGGTTGAGGTGAGAACCTGACTCTTTGTTCAGTCCTGAATTCAGTGGTTTAGTCCATGATTTGGGTTTGGACACAAACCATAGTTGGTCTGATCTGGACCATTAACAATTAATGGCTTTGCTGTGCTTTGCTCTGGAATAAATGGGCCAAACAGAGGCAATTTGTGACCAAATGGGCAATTTGTGCCAAACGGGCAATTTGTGATGAAACAGGGGCCATTTGTGCCAAACAGAGGCAATTTGTGACCAAACAGGGGCAGTTTGTGGCCAAACAGGCAATAAAAAGCAAAGCAGCGTCCAGGCAGTGAAATATCCATGGTTCCTGCCAATAAATATCTGACTGAGGAGTTTCACTGCATATTTGTTGTATGAATTGATCTAAATGCTGTTCTATACCTCTTGGGGTATTTTAGCAAGTTTTTGAAGTGTGACTTGCTCTTTGTCAGAAGATAGTCCAGCTCCTGAAGCCGTCAAGAAAGTTCAGCCCAAGAAAAAATCCTTCAAAACCATCGAGCAGAACCTGAACAACATCAACATATCAGAGGCCAATCGCAGGTGTGAGGTGGGTTGGGGGCTGTTCTGGGGGAGGAAGGGGGTGTCACCTCATCTCCCTCAGCTCTGCTTTCCTCGCTGTTCCTTCCTCTCCTGGGCTCTGACAGTCACACACACACATCTGGAATATGCTGGTCCAGCAAAGGTGTGTCCAGTCCCGTCTGTGGGAGGGAGCTGGGAGGGCTCTTTCCTCTCTGAGAAAGATCATGAATTATGGGATGGTTTGGGCTGGAAGGGACCTTAAAGATCATCTAATTCCACCCCCTGCTGTGGGCAGGGACATCTTCCACTGCCCCATGTTGCTCCAAGCCCTGTCCAACCTGGCCTGAGACACTTCCAGGGATGGGGAGGAGATGGTTGGGTCATTCTCCATGGGATCTGTGCTTTGAAGTCTTTCACCCCCTCCATCTCCCCCATCGCTTGATTCTCCACTTCCCTGCACTCCTGCAGGTGGATCCCATGTTCCAGAAAGCAGCAGCTTCCTTTGATGAGTGCAGCACTGCTGGGATTTTCCTCACGGGGTTGCGCTCCCAGAGCTTCCACAGCGAGCTCCTCTTCGAGTCCAAGATTGTGCCCCTGCCCTCCTTGGAGACACTCCCGCTGCCGAACTCGGAGCCTGTGAAAGTGATGGATTTAAAGTGTGAGTGTTGGGCCCATCCAGACCTTTCCATGCTTTTTCATCTCCCAGGTGAACTCATTTAAGTCTCAGCCTCTTGGGCTGTGCTTTGGTTACTGCTTGGCTGCCCAGGGGCAGCAGTGCTCTGATTCTGGCCCAGCTGAGACCAGCTGCTGCGAAACCAGGACTGCAGGTTTTAGATCTTGACCTTTGTAGGTTTTAGGTCTTGACATGTAACCCAGCCTCTGGCACACCTGGCCCAGCAGGTGTTGGTCTGAGCTGTGCAGGACTTGAGATTAGTGCTCCAGGTTAAGGACTGACCTTGTCCAAGCGTGTTGAGCCAGCTTGCAGGACCAGACCCTGCTGTGACAACATTCCCAGAGTTATGGCCACTCTGGAGTTGGGGTGGGAATTGAAATCTCCCTTTCTGTTGATAAATAAGCTCTGCAAGGAAGAAGAGCTGCCCACAAATGTGGCTTTAAGATTAATTAATTAAAAAATTCTGCCTGGAACTTGCTTTTGCTGCTGGTGCTCCATCCTGGGTCTGATCCCTCCCCGTTGCCCTTTGCTTCTCCAGCCCTGCTGGCCCAGTGCGCGGAGAAACATCTCATCTGCTCTTCCCTGGCTGGGTTCCAGTTCACAAAGTGGGATGAGGAGTCCCACAACGAGGTGGGTTGGATGGCTCTAGGCTAGGTGGGATGACTGGGCTGGGTGGGATACCTGAGTTCTGTGATCACCTCTGAGATACACAGTGGGATGTTGTGCTGCAGGGCTGCTGCTATCCTGCATTTTTATCATGGAATCCCAGGCTGGTTTGGGTTGAAAGGGACCTTAAAGACCATCTCATTCCACCCCCTGCCACGGGCAGGGACACCTTCCACCATCCCAGGTTGCTCCAAGCCCTGTCCAGCCTGGCCTTGGACACTTCCAGGGATGGAGCAGCCCCAGCTTCTCTTGGAATTCCATCCCAGCCCCTTCTCACCCTCCCAGGGAAGAATTCCTCCTCAGTATCCCATCTAAATCCCCGCTCCTTCAGCTTAAGGCCATTAAGTTGAATTTCCTGAGCTTCAAACACCTTCCTGAGCTGCTCCTCCCCTCAGTCAGTGTCGGCCCTGCTGGAAAAGTTCCGGCAGAGCGAGCAAGTGTTCGACCCCGACGCGGAGCTGGAGAGCGACGGCGAGGGCGGGCCCCCCGCCCTGCCCCAGGACGACTTCCACTCGGATTCCCCCCGGAGCACAGCCTTGGAAAAGCTTGGGGAGTTCACAGATAACATCAACTCCTTCGGGACAGTCAGCCAGAGCCAGAGCAAGGGGTGAGTGCTCACGGAAAATCTGTCTGTGCTCTGATGGCCCGTGACAACTCCTGGCAGCTCTCTGGGAAATCTTTCATTCCCTGCTGCTTCTTCCAGTTCTGGGTAAATCCAGGGATGTGTTTTGGGGATATCTCTGCCTTCCAAGGGGAACTTTGGCAAATCCACCTCTTTTTTGTAGCAGCCTTGCAGAATTCAGACACTGCAGCACCCCTAGCTCTGGGTCAGGACCAGGATCCTGCCCTGCTGGCACAGGGAACGGGAATGCCTGTCCAGGGCTGCTCTGGGTATTCCATGGCCCCAGGAATGCCAAAGGAACGGTTCCACAGAGTGCACATTTGCTCTTTGCAGGCCTTTTGGAGAGGGAGACATTGAGACCATGTGCCTTCACCTCTCCGTGAATCCAGGGGAATATTCCTACTTCAGCCCCCGACTTCTGTCCATGTGGGCTGGCCCTGAGCACTGGCGCTTCCGACCCCAAAACAGGTGTAGGTATTTGGGGCCTGATCCTGGGGATCAGAGAATCATGGAATGGGAGGGGTTGGAAGGGATGTCAAAGCCCATCCAGTGTCACCCCTTGACATGGGTAGGCACACCTTTCACTATCCCAGGTTGCTCCAACCTGGCCTTGGACATTTCCAGGGATGGGGCAGCCACAGCTTCTCTGGGCATTCCATTCCAGCCTCTTTGCACCCTCACAGGGAAGAATTCCATCCCAATATTCCATCTCAACCCACCTTTGTTTAGCTTAAGACCATTAGGACTAAATTAGACTTTCTGCTTCCATAAAAAGACACCAGCCCCTGGGAAACTCGAGTCTGGAAACAACCTCTTGCTTTCCCCACACGAAGGGTGGGATCCGTCCCCGCAGATGCGTCTGTGTGGGGCAGATGATGCCCACGGTGGGAGTGGCTGCCTGGCCCGGCTCTGTCACAGGGCACCAGCACTTCCCTGCACTTCCCTTCCCTCCTCCAGCCGACACCAACTCTGAAAAGGAGCCCAAGAAAAGGAACGTGAGGAAAGTGTTTGAGCTGAACTTCGATGAGGACATTGACTTTGAGGCCTATTTCCTTCAGACCAAGGTACCTACTGAGCTTCTGCCTCTTCCTGCCCTTGCTTTTTCTGGATTCTTCCTGATTTACACCTCTCATGTCCAGCTGGGTGTCCCAGGGTGCTGAATGAGTGCACTGGATGGACCAGTGTGGAATTCCTCCTTGGAGGCATCCCAGACCTTGCCCCCTTTTGGGCAAAGACCTGTGTTCCAAGCAGTGATTTGTGCCTGGAAAGATCCTGGCTGATGGCATTTCCCACCCTTTTCCAGGCATCTGTAACTCTTGCCAAATCCATCCTGGAAAGCCAGAACGTGAGGAGCACCACGCTCCCTGCTGACTTCAACTATGACCCCCAGAACATCCTCCAGCTGTTCCTCAAACCTCTTGTTAAGGTAAGAGCCGTCTCCAAAAGCCTCCCAGCAATAACTCCAGACACAAAACCTCCAATGTTCTTGAGATTACGGAGTGTTTGGGCATACTCCTTCAGGCCAACGTGTGGCATGGAACTGGCCCGCTGTGGATGCCACAGCTGTGGTAGGGGCTTGCTGGAGGTGTGTGAGGAGGAGGAAGAGCTGGAAGGGGAAAAAGAGGATGAAGGAGCACGGCACAGGCATTGCTTGGAGAAATATTCTGTGTTTTTCCTCCCCTGGTCTGTCCCTATAGCTCAGCAGGACGTCGCAGCCGGTCACCACATTGGGCAGTGAAGCTGAGATTGGGGACTACGACTACAACAACCCCAATGACACCTCCAACTTCTGCCCTGCCCTGCAGGTAAGGAGCAGGGAGAGTCTCTTTGTGTTTGATATGTAAAGGGATTGCTTTCCAATATCCCATCCCAACCCATTCCCTGCCAGTTGAAATCCATTCAAGGGCCAGTTTAACCCCAAGTCTTTCAGCTGCCTCTGGGCTGGAGCTGAGGAGGGTCTGAGACCCCCAGAGCTGCTGGTGGGATGGAGCTGGAGCTGCCAGCAAGAGCTCTGGAATGGGTTGGGATGGAGGGACCTTGAAGATCACCCAGTGCCACCCCTGCTATGGGCAGGGACACCTCCACTAGCCCAGGGTGCTCCAACCTGGCCTTGGACACTCCCAGAACACAGGATGTTCTGGGATATTCTGGGTTTTGATATTCTGCTCTCTAGACCTGCCTTGGGTCCAGCGTTAGGGAGGCTGAAGAAGCCCTTGTTCCATGAGGAACTGGAACTGCCAGCCCTGGAAGGCTTCTCTGGGGCGTCTCTGGTGGTGTCAGGACCATGTCCCTCCTCCAGGTCGCAGACAGTGACGATGACAACGACCCTGCTGAGCTGCTGGGCCAGGCAGGGGAGTTCAATCCCGAGGGGCCGGAGCTGAGCGGGGCCCTCCCTGGGCCGGGCGGCGCCGCAGGCAGGGAGCTGAACCTGCTCATGGAGCAGGAGCTGGATCTCATTGCAGAGCCCTTGAAGGTGAGCAGGGCATGGATTCCAAATGGGAGCATTGATATGGAAGGGTTCCCACATAAAGATGGAAGTTGCTTAAAGTTAAAAGTTTCTTAAAACTAGACGTTCCTTAAAATTTATATTAAACTTAAAAATTTCTTAAAATTAAAAGTTTCTTAAAATTTACTTTCTTATAATTAAAATTTTCTTAAAATTTGAAGTTTCTTGAAATGAAAAGTTTTTTAAAATTGGAAGTTCCTTAAAAGTTTCTAAAAATTAGAAGCTTCTTAAAATTTGAAGTTTATTGAAATTGAAAGTTTCTCAGAATTAAGTGTCTTAAAATTACAAGTTCCTTGAAATTAAGTTTCCTAAGATTAAAAGTTTCTTAAAATTTCAAGTGTCTTGAAATTAAAACCTTCTTAGACTTTCAAGTTTCCCTAAGTTTGGAGGTGTCTGGGGATCAGGGCTCCCAACCCCCTTTCCCTGGCGCGGGATCTCCGGGATTGCTGCTGGACACTATTCCTGGGTGATGCCCTGGAAGGGGGGGGAGGGAATCAAACAGCTGAGGCCATTCCCACGGAATGGTTATCCTGTGATCCCACCTGTGCTTCCCTCAGATCAACAGGATTGCGGTTCAGTACGCCAGGACTGCCAAGAAGATGGACATGAGGAGGCTGAAGGAGAACATGTGGGAACTCCTGAGCGAGGGGCAGCGCAGGGGCACGGTGGGGCAGGTGGGTGCAGGGGCTGGATTCCTGTGGAGGTTCTTCAGCAATCCCTGTCTTGGTCACGTGGGATAAAGGGAAATTTTGGGGAGAAAATTTTGTCTCTTGATTTGTGCCGAGCAGGGGGGAGATGGTGACAAAGAGAAGGACATGTCGGTGGTGGCAGGAGAGAAGATTCTGAGCGACATCACCAAGGACCTGCTGCATAGGTAGGGACCCTAAACCAGGCTGGACTGAAGGTAGGCCAGACTTTAGGGCAGTTTGGGCAAGAACAGCCCCTCTGTGTCTGTCACAGCCCTTCCCTTGCTCCAGGTTTTCCCAGGGGAGCCTTGGGTTCATCCAGCCCACCAAATCCTTTGCCAGTGGGAGGGGGAAATGCAGAAAAGCAGGTCCCTGGGAAGCCACTGAGCTTTGGTGACTTGGTGGGCTCTGTCCGTCCTAATTCCGGTCTCCCTTCCCTTCCACAGGCTTCCTGCTGCCATGGCAACCAACCTGTCTGTGCCCTTGGCCTTCGTGTGCCTCCTGCACTTGGCAAATGAGAAGGTGAGTGCACACTCAGGGCAGGGATGTTTCTTCCTCAGGCAGGAGTTCTGGACTTTTCCCACACTGGCGTTGACACTGATGGGCTAGGAACAGTGTTATTCCCAGCTGGATGCTGCCAGTCCTTCCCTGTCCTTGGACCTGGCAGCACTTTGCTTCTCAGAGTTGTTCCAAGTTCTGTGAGTGTTCCAGACTCTGACTCGTGGAATAGAATCATGGACTCTTTGAGGCTGGAAAAGACCTCCAAGGTCATCCAGTCCAATCTTTGACCTCGTCCTCCAGCCCAGAGCACTGAGTGCCATGTCCAGTCATTCCCTGGACACCTCCAGGGACGGGGACTCCACCACCTCCCTGGACAGTTCCAATGCCTGACCACCCTTTCCATGGAAAAATTCCTCCTGATGTCCAACATGAACCTGCCCTGGCACAGCTTGAGGCCGTATCATCCTGTTCCTTGTCCCCTGGGACAGCCATGGCCTTGCGGTGGTTGCAGGAGGGGCTGGGCGTGCTCTGAACCTCCATCCTGTGGGGTGCCTTCAGACTCTGAGGGGAACAGTCTGGCTTTGTTAAACCCAGCCTTTGCTTTGTATTCCCAGAATCTGAAGCTGGAGAGCACAGAGGACCTGTCTGATGTCCTGGTCACACAGGGAACTAAGCCATGCGTGGAGCAGCCTGTGGAATGACCCCTGGCCAGACCTCGGCATTCCAGCTCTGGACTCTCATCAGTGGCAGATGTTTCTCCTCCCAGCTGAGGAATCCCACTGATCTCTGCACCTCAGGAAGACCTTTAAGTCAGGGATGTCCTGCCTGACCACAGGACCTGCACAGATGGCTGGTTGAGGCTCAGCCTTTCTGCCTCTGATCCATCAGCTCTTTCCTGGGAATGGGTAGGAGAGTTCCTCCATCTCACTGTGAACCGCCAGTGCCTAAAGCAAAAGGCTCTTCTGTGTGTCCCAAAAGATTCTTCTGTGTGTCCCAAAAGATTCTTCTGTGTGTCCCAAAAGATTCCACTGTGTGTCCCAAAAGATTCTTCTGTCTGTTCCAAAAGGCTCCTCTGTGTGTCCTTCCCTGTGTGTCCTTCCCTGTCTGTAATTCCCAGTTCCTGGACTGACTGTTACTCCTGTCCCCAGTTGTGTCCTGTTTACCCATGATAGGATTTACCTTTTACACTGTTTGAAAACAATAAATTGCTCCAGACTTTGCAGATGGGCCTTTGGAGGAGTGTCTAAACCAGGAGAGAGGCTGGAATGACACAGGAGTGTTAGGGGGCTGGCAGGGTGGGGCAGCTCCCTGAAAAAGGGGTTCACTGAGATCTGGAGATGGTGACCAGGTTCAACCAAGAGCTGAGATCACCAGGAAGGTTCCTGGTGCTGAGGCAGGTCCAGAAACAACCTGGGAAGTCGGTCTGTAGGTCAGGATTTAGGTCCAAGCTTGCAGGTCAGGGCTGAGTCCAGGTCTGCAGGTCAGGATTGGTCCAAGTTGACCAGAGCTCCCAGCCAGGTTTGGGCAGGGACCGGAGCCCTTGGGTTGAGCCTCTGGAGCTCCTGGGCCATGGGTGGGGTCAGGACCTCTGGAGAGGCTGGTGAAGGTCACTGAGGGTTAATTAGTGCCCTCGGGAGCCTGGGGAGAGCCTGAACCTTGCTCAAGTGCCCCGAGGTCATCTCTGGGGTGGGCGGGGCTGGGCAGGGACCCCCTTCCCAAGAGTTCTGGGGGGCAGGAGGGGCACAGGATGGGAATTTTTAAGGAATACAGGCACAAACGGGCGTCATTCCAGAAAGGCTGTATTTCCATGAGTTGCAGTTCACTGAGGAGAGATCCGCACAGGAAGAGCCAAATCCCGGTATCCGCAGCCTACGGATCCAGGGGGGAGAAGTCCCGAGGGGCTGCCCGGCTGGAAGGCTCAGCATTCCCTGGAATCCAAGGGCTCGACATTCCCGGGGGCTCAGCATTCCCGGGACAGCTGCCCCTCAAGTTGCCTTTGAGACCCTTCAGTCCTCCGTGGGTCGGTCCCAGGCATCTCGCTGTCTCTCATTCCCAAAAATCCCGGTGTCAGGATGGGCTGTGGAAGAGGTGGCTGGTCCCGGTGCTGCCGTGGGCTCCGGGAACCCCTCCCGGCCGCTGCCCCGGCAGCGAATTCCCCAGTTCCTCCTCCAGCATCTGGCAGAGAGAAGCAGCGATGCCACGTCCCGTGTCCCAAATCCCAACCCTCCGGCTCATCCCGGGGTGGTGAGATGTCTCAGGCTGCAGGAAAACCGACCTCCTTGCGGGCTGCCAGACGCTGCTTCCACTCGCTGAGCTCCAGCCCGTGCTCCCGGTCCAGCCGCTCCAGCTGCCGCCGCTCCTGCTCCGCCAGGAGCTGCATCTTCTCCCTCTGGGAGAGGAGACACGGAGAGGGGTGGAAAGGGCATGGGAAGGGCCGGAGGAGCGGGAGCACGGGGTGGGAAGCGCCCGGAACGGGCAGGTTGGAGGTGGTTCCCGGACCTGCATTTGCTCCAGCTCTTGCAGGTTCACAGCCTGTCGCTGCTGCAGGAGCTGCAGCTCCTTCTCCTGCTGCTCCCGCTGCTCCCGCAGCTCCTCCCGCTGCCGCTTCTCCTCCTGCTGCAGGAACTGCGGGGACAGCCCATGGCAACTCCCCTTCCCTAAAAAGCACGCCCGACGGCTTTCGGGGTCCTTTCCCTGGCCCAGGCAGGTCCTTGTACCTCCTTGGTCCTCTCCCTGTGCCTGGCCCCGCTGCCCTCCTGGCCCCGGAGGTTTTCCTTAAGCAGCGCCAGGCGGGTTTTGGTGTCTCCTCGCAGCGTTTTCAGCAGCTGAGCCCGTTCCTGCTCCTGCTGGTTCCGCAGGTCCTCCAGCAGGAGCTGGTGGAAGCGGCTCATCCGTTCCCTTTCCTGGTGTCACCCAACATAAAAGAGGAATATCTCTTTTAAAAGGATTTTATGCAGCAGTAGGGAAGATGTTGGAAAATTCTAACTTTAACACCGTAAACGTTTGATGCATAAATCAGTGATTAATAGCTTTGTGCCAGCTCTTGCTGCCTTAATTATCTGGGCTGGTGATTAATTAATTACCATGGACTGGAGATGTCTCAGTTTGGGGAACACTTTGTGTGTCAGAGCAGGGAATGATCAGAGAAAGGGCCCCATGGCCTGACCGTGTGTTTGAGATGCTCTCAAGGAGAGAAGATTCATCAGAAGGTCCAGCACCATGAAAGGGAAATTTG
>JAWWMP010000463.1:0-11081 GCA_035047865.1 Dendrocincla tyrannina
CCAGGGACACCTTGGAGCCAATTCCAGAGCCTGAGGGGATCTTGGGAAGGGATTGTTGGGTGGGAGGGTGGGGAGGGGCTGGGCTGGAATTGCCAGAGAAGCTGTGGCTGCTCCTGGATCCAGTCCTGGGAATGTCCAAGGATTCCCTGGGCTGGTGGGAGGTGTCCCTGTCCATGGCAGGGGGTGACACTGGATGGGCTTTAAGGTCCCTTCCCACCCAAACCATTCTGTGTTTGCCATTAAAACCTGCTTGTTCCAGAGTGTTTATCCCTAAATGCCTTGAGGATGGATAAGTCTTGCAGGATTTGGGGAATTTCAGGCCTCTGTTGCCATCCCATTACTTCTGCATTGCCTCTTTTTTGCCAGGCCCAACTTTTAACTGCTGTGATTTATGTTATTTGGGAGATATCTCAGTGAAAGTCATTTCAGCAGATCCTAATCTCGTTATGGTTCATCCTTTTTCCTCCTGCAGCTGTGGGATGGGATTGCTTCTCCAGTTATCTGTCCTATTACTGTTTCTTCTTCATGTGGAGTATTTGGGATTCAACACAGACCACTGGGGATGAGGAAGCCATTCCCACACATTCCTGTGCCTGGGCTGTTATGTGACTTTGGGTTTTCTGAGGCAGATGCTGAACCCAAATGTATTTCCCCCCTGAGGATTAGGAGGTGTCAGTGTTTATTCACAGCAGGAGCTGCAGCCACACCGTATTTAACAATGTTTGTAAATGCTCTTGATCCCTGTTTCATCCCAGGCTGCTGGAAAGGATGATGGTCTTAGAGGTCATGACATTGTCACAGCTAAATAATGAATTTCCCTGCCTTCTTCTGTACATTTTGCAGCAAATTGCTGCTGAACACCTGCCAGAGGGAATTCTTCTCTCCTTTCTGCTGCTCTGCTGCCGTGCCCGTGGCGTTTGGCAGCAATAACAAGTTCTCTGGTGACCTGCACTAAAATGTTAATGGTGGGATGGGATCCCAGTGGTCAGCTGGGACTGGGAACTGGACATGGAGCTTGATTTGTCACTTGCTCACCCGTTCAGGCAAACCCAGCCTGATTATTACCCAGCTCTGGATCAAATTACTTGGTAATGGCACAAATTAAAAGTGCTGTGTGTAAAGAAGCTTGCTGGGTTAATCTCCCCATCATTGACACCATCCTGTGCATTTCAGGTTGAATTCTGATTTTCCAAGCAGGCACAAGCTCCCGTATCAATGATTTCCTTGCACTCCCTGAGGATCCTAGGCTGACATTCCCATACCCTGGAGAGCTAATGTGGGACCTGCACTCCCCTTTTCTTCCTCCTTTCAGCAGAGATTGCTCTGCAGCCCAAATTGAAACGAGCTGGTAAGAGGAGAGATGTGGTTTATGGTTCCCTCAGCTGTGCTGTGCTTGCCTCATTGATATTGTAAACTGAGATCCTCAGCCTTTCAACAGCGCCAAATTAATTCGAAAGAAAACTCATTTTCTGGTAACATGGTGGGTGCAACAGGCATGGAAAAGGAAAAAAAAAAGGCAGGTTTAATTTTCCTCCTCTCTAGAGGGATGTCAAGGAGTGGTTTTGCTGTGGCTTTCGGGAAGGATGTGCCAGGCAGAGCAGGGGCTGTTTGCCCTTGAAATGCATCCTGGTGGCAACAAATGTGCCCTGGGAGTCGGTGCCTCCTCATGGCCCGTGGGTTTGGGAAGCTGGAGACTCAAAAGCTGGGGGTGTTTGTACAGCCTTGACTTGCTCACTGTCTGTCTGGGCCTCGGGTTGTACAATATCCTCCTTTTCTAACTCTTTCTCCCAGACCTTTGCCTGGTTCATCTCCAGAAATGGTTCTAAAAACTCCACTTTTAGTGGGAAGGGCCTTTGTTCCTTGGGTGTAAATGGCATTTCCCCCTTGTGTGGCAGGTCTGAGGGGGAGTGTGGGCTCAGCTTGTGACAGCTCAGGCCAGATGCCCCTGTGTGAACTGGGTGCCTGATGTCCCCTTAGAGCTGGTGGAGGTGCAGTCAGTGGGCAGGGATGCAGCTCCTGCTGGTTCTGGGTCTCTCTGGGCTCTGCTGCCCAGGCCCCACTGCTGAGCTCAGCTCCCTGTGGGTCTTGGCATCCCTGAGCTGGATCCCACACCGAGAGTCCTGGCTCTGTTGTGGGCTGGGACAGGAGGCCATTTCTCCTTCTCTAACTCCTGTCTCCTTGAGCTCCTGGTGCTGGTTCTGGTTGCAGCACAGCTTTGTGCAAGATACTCCTCCTTCTTCCACTGTTGGGTTTTGGCTCCAGCCTTCTTTCCAGATCGTGGAATCATGGAATAGTTAGGTTTGGAAAGGACCTTTAAGATCATGGAGTCCAACCATCAAACAGCACCCCCACCCTGTTCACCACTAACCCATGTCCCCAAATGCCACAGCCACAGGGATTTTAAATCCCTCCAGGGATGGGGACTCCACACTGCCCTGGGCAGTCTGTGCCAATGCTTTACAGCCCTTTCCATGAGGGATTGTTCCCGTTATCCAATCTAAACTCCACCTGGAACAACTTGAGGCTGTTTCCCCTTGTTCCCTGGATCCATCAGGGACTTGCAGAGCCAGAAGGTCCCCCCTGAGCCTCCTTTTCTCCAGGCTGAGCCCCCCCAGCTCCCTCAGCCCCTTCCCAGCCCCGTTCCCTTCCCTGCACACGCTCCAGCCCCTCAGGGTCTCCTGTCTGAGGGTCCCAGAAGTGCCCCCAGGATTTGAGAAGGACCAGGTTGTGCCGTTCACAAAAAACCTTTGACTTCATTCCCTACCAGGAACCTGCTCCTTGGGACCAGCCCGTCCTCCCTGCAGCTGCCAGGGCTGTCTGTGCTTGGGCAGGATGCAGTTTTAAGCTTCTGTGGCAGCCAAAAGCTGAAATAATTCTCCAAACAGTGAGTCAGCCACCATTAAAAGCTGAGTGGAATCACAGAATCCCGGGTTGGTTTGGGATGGAAGGGACCTTGAAGCTCATCCCATGGGCAGGAACACCTTCCCTATCCCAGGTTTTGGCACCCTGGAGACACACCAGGCAGCAAATGGAGCTGGGGAAGTGGCACCCCCAGTTCCTGTAGATCCTGCAGGGAACCTGAGGGTGTGTTTTCACAGATGAGGAGCCAACAACCCCGGGGTGATTTCGTGGCCCTGTTTGCAGAGCGATGATATCGCAGCTTTATAGGTGAGGGACTTGCTTTGGCAGGAGAGCAAGATGAGCTCAACCACAGCTCTGCACTGGCAGTTTGGGCTGATGGCTGCTTTTTATTAGCTCTCTATAATTTTATTGGTGCCATTCCTTTGTTTCCTCAGAGCAGCAATCAGGCTGTTTTCCCTCCTCGAGTGTTTTTACCTCGGGGTCAGACGGGGACGAGCTGGATCCCGTTTAAGGGGTGGATGAAGGAACCACAAAGCAAGGGCCGTGCTGGGCACCCTCTTTGTGCACCAAGGCTCTCAGGGCCTTGGGTTTTCAGAGCTATTTCTCTCAGGAACACCTAAAAATTGGTTGTTACTAAGAATATACAACTTTCCTTAGGCCACAGTGAGTCAATACCGGGAGGGAAGTGGGAGCTGGGTTTTTTAAAGGACGTAGCAGTCTCCCCTTGTTCTGTCTCTCTCATCAAGTGGAGCGAGGAAAACTCGAATTTCAGTTTGGATTTAATAAAAGAGCCCGTCGTGTCATTTCCCTCCTCGTTTTAGATGGAAGGATTTCTTCCCCCCACGTCTCCCACTCCATATTGACTGTGCCCTGGTAAACTGTCTCTGTAATTATGACCTAATGGTTGATCATATTGATTTGGCAGCAGACAGTGAAATTGTTGTTCTTTTCAAGTTTTCCTGAAGTAATTGCGTGGCAAAGCTGGGAGAAATCAAGGGCAGATCTTTGGGCATCTCCTCGTGGGAGTTTGATTCCCTGTCTTTGTCTCGCTGTCTGGGGCAGGTTGAGGAGCTGATGTGCTCGGGTGTCACGGTGGGGACACGGTTTGTTGTCCATGGGATGTGTTCTCTGCCTCTGTACACTTGGATAAAGAGAGAAAGGGATGGGGGAGTCAAACCTGCCCCCTGGGAACAGCTCACATCGATTTCCTGGTAGAGGTGGAATTGAACTAAAGGTCAAAGAAAATTGTGCTGGAATGCACAGAAGGAACAGCTGAAGTGGGACTAAAAGCTGCTTCTTTTCACGTGTTTTATTTCTTGGTGAAGCAAAGAGACTCTGTTTAGTGTTAATCCTGGATTGCTCCTCTCTGAGGGTGGGGAGAGGCTGGGCTGGAATTCCCAGAGAAGCTGTGGCTGCCCCTGGATCCAGCCCTGGCAGTGTCCAAGGCCAGGCTGGAGCAACCTGGGATAGTGGGAGGTGTTGGGGTTGGAGTGGGATGATCTTTAAGGTTCTTTCAACCCAAACCACTCTGGGGTTCTGTGATTGCAAGGAGCTGGATGGTGCTGCTGGCCGGGATGGCTCCAGGAGGGATTCTCAGCAAACAGTCCCTGTGGGATGCAGCTCCAAGGGATTAAAGGAAAACACTGAGCTCCAGGGAGAGCTGAGAGCCCCTTGCAGAGCCCAAAGGGGCTCCAGGAGAGCTGGGGAGGGACTGGGGACAAGGGATGGAGGGACAGGACACAGGGAGTGGCTTCCCAGTGCCAGAGGGCAGGGCTGGGTGGGAGATTGGGAAGGGATTGTTGGGTGGGAGGGTGGGGAGGGATGGGCTGGAATTGCCAGAGAAGCTGTGGCTGCCCCTGGATCCATCCCTGGCAGTGCCCAAGGCCGGGCTGGATTCCCTGGGCTGGTGGGAAGTGTCCCTGCCCATGGAATGGGGTGGCACTGGATAATCTTTAAGGTCCCCTCCAATCCAACCCATTCCAGGATTCTGTGACTCCCTGAAATTCCCAAACTGTTACTGAGAAATGCAGCTTTTCCCCAGGCTTTTCTTCTGTGCCATGAACTGACAGGTGGCTTTGCAAGTGATCCTGTTTGGGGTTGATAACCCTCCCACGTGGGGGTTTTCCCCACTTTAGTGTGGGTTTGGTGTCACTGATGGGACAAGGTTTAGTGGTGGACTTGGCACTGCTGGGTGAATGGTTGGATTTGACCCCATAGGGCTTTTCCAACCTGAACAAGTGTAGGATTCTGTGATTCCAGGGAGGAGAGGAGCTGCAGTTTGGCCCAGTAAATCTCACCCTCTTCTGTAGCAAGCCCAGAGTTTGCTGTGCCTTCAAACCTGTGCTGCTCTGACCCTCTTCCTCCCTTTTTGTAGCTTCACCACGTCCTTCAGGAGGACAATCACGGCTTCTTTTCTTTGGTCGTCCTCGCCAAGTGCTACCAGTGGCAATTAAAGGGGATGGAAAGCCTGTAGGAGTGTCCTGGGAGCAAGGACAGGAGTTTGGGAATGGCTGGTGGAGCTGGTGGGGACCATCCTGCCGTTTCATCCATGATCTCTTTGTCTTGGCTGCTGCAATGCCCAGGGTGGTGTGTTTGACCACCTGTACCTTCCACAGAGAAGATGAATAGTTGACACTGATATCAAAATTTAGAGAATGGGACACTTTGCAGGGACGTGACATCCTTTTTCCTTTCACAGATCTTGGGGAAGGTTGTGTTTTGCTGATGTGTTGTATTTATTGGGGTAAGGTTTGGTTTTCTTTCGCTGCTAAAAGCCCAAAGCACCCCCCTCTTTATGCAGATGGAGTCCTTGTTTCCATAGAACTCCCTTCCGTGGGATGGGAGATGAATTCCTGTCCTCTGGCTATGGGAAATGGGCTGGTTTCAATGACACACTGTGCTTTGCTTTGGAGCATTTGATAAATACCTGTAACTTTGCCTGTGTTTTCAGCTCCTTCGCATTGTGGGAATAAGAGTGGAGGCTCTGCATGCAGAAATAATGGAAAGGTGTTAGGAGGAGGAATAAATGATCAATTAACACAGCAGAGAAAGTCATTAGTGGTGTCCCAGAGGAATCTGGGCTGGGGTAACTTGTTTTGGCCATGCTGGGTGAGCGGGGAAGGGGCAGGAGGAAATTCAGGGCGATGCAAAGCAAGGTTTGTAAGATTTTCCTGCAGAAAAAACAGTCTCCAAGTTGGCTGGTGCTGCTCAGGAATCACCTTTTTGAAGGTAACTGTGAGAAACACGGGCTTGATGCTCAGTATTGGTTGAGAAACCAGCTCAGGGTGAGGAATTGTGATGAAGGGAACGGGGAGCAAAGTGGGAAGGGGTGTTGTGTTCAGCAGTGCCTTCACAGCTTGAACCTGCCTTCAGAAATAACAGAGTGGGGAGGGGAAATGGTGCTGTGGATCCAGGGAAATGGCACTTCAGAGTGATAAAATACAGAGCTGTGAAGCCCCGAGCAGATATAAAAAAAAGGATAAATGTTGGGTGTCTTCAATGCCACGACAGCGAGGGGCGAATGGGAGTTAAAACCAAAGCAGTCGCTTCTTTGTACTTGGGCTGAGGGGTGAGCAAACACATCCAGGGGAAAACACCTAGGGAGAGCTGCCAAGGCCTGAAGACACCTCCCTGTCCCACCAAAGGCATCCCCTCTGGCTCGGGGAGTCCCTGGAGGGGAAATCATTGGCAGTGCCAAGGTTTTCCAGGAAAATCCCACTGCTCTGGGCTGAGCATCGGCACCAGCCGTGGGGGGACGAGCTGATGGGACAAACACACCTTTGGGCTTGCAGAGCCCTCCTCCCACCTCCAGCCCAGTCCTTGGTGGCCCTCCAGCTGCCATCTGAAGGGACTGATGCCATCGTGGAGCACCCTGAGCTGGGAGGGACCCACAAGTCCAGTTCCACCCTCTGAGCTTCGGCGTGGGGGACTTGGGACCCTGTGCTTGGGACCCTTTGGTCCTTTTTGGACCCTATAATTGGGCCCTGCTCCCTGGGACAGGCTGGAGAAGGGCAAAGAGAGGAGGAGATAAGCCCTGCCTTGCCTAAATTCCCCTTGTTTTAGCTTTTTTCCCCCCCCTCTTAACCTTTATTTTAAAAAAACAAAGAGGCTGCAGCTCGTGCCCCGCTGGAGCCGCGCGTTTCTGTGGTTTGAATTATTTCACTCCAGCACACGTTCATTCATCCTGCTCTTCTCACTTCCAGCTTGCTCATCATTTGTAGCTGAAATAAAAAACACCCCTGTGTTGCCTTTGCCTTGAACTTGATGGATGGGAGCCCAGGAAACAAGCTGGCAGTGCTGGAAGGTCCTGTCAGGGTTTTCTGTTCAGTGTCCTGGGGTTTTGGGGGGTTTTTTTGGCCCCCTGAGTTAAGGCAGGACCTGCTTGGACACCCTTTGGGAGCAGGCAGTGATTATTTGGGGATAAGGGGCTGTCAGGAATGGCAGGATCCCTCTGTCAGCGCTTGGAATGGTAGAAAATGATATGAAAATGATATAAAAATGATATTAAAATAAACCAACCAGCCCTCCCACCCCCTCCCCTCTCCAGCCAGGGTTGTCCCCTCCTTGTCATTACAGCCAGGCTGTTAATTAGCCCGTGCAAACTGCCTTGATTAGGCCTGAAGTGCCTCCTGACTGTGCTCTTTCCTTGGGAGGCTTTTCAGATCCATTCCTTGGGGTTCCAACGAGGTAAACAAATTAAGGAAGAGAGAAAAACGGTGTGTTTTAGGTTTGTGGGGTATTTTTTCCACCTCAAAAATCCGATTCTGAGCACGGATTTGGAGCCGAAAGTGGCACAGCAGGGGGGAGCAGAATTACGTGTGTGACTTGTCTGTTTGGTGGCATTTCATAGGGGGGGAAAAATTGTTCTCCCTTATCTTTTCCCAGGCAGAAATACTGTTAATTTATCACAATGGGAAAGGTGTATTTCAGGCAATAAATGGCTGTATTTTAACTGGCTGCAGAGGGGGGTTTTTTTTAGTCAATAAATGGCTGTATTTTAACCATGTAAGGTTTTTAGGTATTAAATGGCTGTATTTTAACTATGCAAGGTGTTTTTAGGCATTAAATAGTTGTATTTTAACTATGTAAGGTGTTTTTAGGCATTGAATAGCTGTATTTTAACTATGTAAGGTGTTTTTAGTCAATAAATGGCTGTATTTTAACCATGTAAGGTTTTTAGGTATTAAATGGCTGTATTTTAACTATGCAAGGTGTTTTTAGGCATTAAATAGCTGTATTTTAACTATGTAAGGTGTTTTAGTCAATAAATGGCTGTATTTTAATCGTGTAAGGTGTTTTTAGGCATTAAATAGTTGTATTTTAACTGTGTAAGGTGTTTATAGGCATTAAATAGCTGTATTTTAACTATGTAAGGTGTTTTTAGTCAATAAATGGCTGTATTTTAACTATGTAAGGTGTTTTTAGGCATTAAATAGTTGTATTTTAAATATGTAAGGTGTTTATAGGCATTAAATAGTTGTATTTTAACTATGTAAGGTGTTTTTAGGCGTTAAATAGCTGTATTTTAACTATGTAAGGTGTTTTTAGGCATTGAATAGCTGTATTTTAACTATGCAAGGTGTTTTTAGTCAATAAATGGCTGTATTTTAACTGTGTAAGGTTTTTAGGCATTATCTGGCTGTATTTTAACTAATTCTAAAGGTTTTTCCAGTGTTTTGAAAGCAGAACCTTGGGAAAGTGATGCTGCTAAGAAACCAGACCATTGTGTCATCCTCCTGGTGATAAAGCAAGCACTGAAATGTCGTAATAAAAAAGGGGCTGCACAAAAGCCAAATAAGTGGGGTTTGAGCTTTCAGAACTGCCTGCTCTGGGCAGTGACCTGGTGTGTAACTTTGGGATGGGTGAGGTGCCACCTGGAAATTGTAGGTACTGCGTTAATTATTGCTGGCTGGGTGTTTTGGGGGCTGTTGTGGTAGAGCAGGAGGTCATTTGGGTCCTGGGAGAGGGCATGGTACAGGAGATACTCGTGGGTTACATCCAGTTTCCACTCCAGGAGCCAGGAGTGTCCCTTCTTGTCTTCATTCCATGAGTATGGATGTCACAGTGTGTCCTGGACACGAGGGATTGTGTTACACCTAGCCCTGTGCTGCTCGAGTCAAGGGCATGGCAAGGGGTTATTATCATGGTGTTAGTTTGCCTGGAATGCTGGATGCTCCCAGTCCCTGGTGGTCCCAGTCCCTGGTGGTCCCAGTGTTTGGTGGTCCCAGTCCCTGATGTTCCCCGTGTTTGGTGTTCCCGGTTTTGGCTGTTCCCAGTCCCTGGTGTTCCCAGCCTCAGGTGTTCCCAGTCCCGGGTGATCCCGGTTTTGGCTGCTCCCAGTCCCGGGTGTTCCCAGTCCCGGGTGTTCCCAGTCCCGGGTGTTCCCGGTCCCGGGTATTCCCAGTCTCGGGTGTTCCCGGTCCCTGGTGTTTCCCGGTCCCTGGTGATCCGAGTCCCTGGTGTTCCCAGTCTTCGGTGATCCCAGTCTTTGGTGATCCCAGTTTTGGCTGTTCCCAGTCCCTGATAATTCTGAGTCCCTCGTGTTCCCAGTCTATGGTGATCCTGGTTTTGGCTGTTCCCAGTCCCTGTTGTTCCCGGTCTCGGGTGTTCCCAGTCCCGGGTGATCCCAGTCTTTGCTGTTCCCAGTCTTTGGTGTTCCCAAAGTTAATTCCATAAACCTTTGGCCTCTTTTGGTTGCTCATTAAAATTCCTGATTTTCCTACCCAAGCCCTCCAACTTTCCACAAGATTCCAAGCACTTTTTTTGGGGGGACAGGCTAAAGGTGGATGGGCAGTGGTGCCTTCCCTTCCCAACCAGGCTGTGACCTCTCAGCGTGGTGTGTTTGGGTTGGGACCACCACATTTTATGGAACTTGCTGCCATCAGATAATCCATTTGCAACGATGGAACATGAACATCTTCACCATCTATTCCATCTTTGCCTTTGAGAAGGTTTTCTTTGGCTTATGAATCAGAGTCCCAGGATGGTTTGGGTGGGAAGGGACCTCAAAGCTCATCCCATCCCACCCCCTACCATGGACAGGGACACCTCCCACTACCCCAGGTTGCTCCAAGCCCTGTCCAACCTGGCCTTGGACACTTCCAGGGATGGGGCAGTGCTGGAATGTCCTTTGGGGGCTCTTGGGTTGGATGAGCTGGTTTAGATCCTTCCCCTCTTTCCATGCAGGCAGGAGCACCTAAAACCCTTCCTGCCCTTGGTGTTTGCCTCTCTTTGAGCCTCCTGTCCTTGGAGCTTCTGCTGCTTCTTGTGCCTCCTTCTGCTCTTCTGTTTGTCCTCTTTCCGTGCTCTGCTACCCCGTGTGAAACAGAGAAATGGTTTAAAGGTGACTGTTCAAACCCACCTGCTCTCTCCTTGGAGCTCCTCTTGCCTGGCCTTGCTGGGACAAGACATCCCGTGCTGTCTGGCTTCCTGCCACCCTGCTCCCCACTGGGGACCTCGGGAGCTGCCAGAGGAGGGCTGGAAATAATTGAGTCTTTGATCTTCAGGTCTCTGAGCCGACGAGGCTTTTGTCTGGAGACCGGAGTTTAATGGAGAGGCTTTGTGAAATGAGTTGTTCCGTGCCAGGGCTGTGCTGGCTGCTTTGGCTCTAAGTGAGAAGGATTTGAGGCCCTGTGTGTGTCTGGTGGAGAGGTGGGTGCCTTTTTGATCTAAAAGGAAAAAGAAAGAACGAGCTTATTCAAGAGGCAGACTCTGATTTGGAGGACTGGTTAATGGAGCAGCTTTCTCCGTGAATTCAGTCAAATATTCTCCAGCGATTAAAATTAATTATCTCTCCTTTTCTCCTCCCTGTTTCAGGCAGTCCTGTAATCACTGGCTTCACAATGTCTGTGTCTGTGCAAATCTTCGGGCTTCTCTGGATCTCCTTTGCCTCATTTGCATGGCTCAGCAGCTGTTTTCGTTTGCATAATGCACCTCTGTGGCTGGGCTGGTGTTAAAAGTGCCCCTCTGTCACCACCTCCTGCTCCCTGCTCTGGAGTCCTGACGGTCCCCCTCAGGATGTGGGGGATCCCCAGCGCTGCTGTGGGATAAATGACAAAGAATTCTGTCCCAGGGAGGGAGGAGAAACACTCCAAGGGGTTTGGTGGTGCTGGAGAGGATAAAATCCAACTCCTGTGGAGACGGGGAGAAGAGAAGGATCCAGGGAGACCTGAGAGCCCCTTGCAGGGCCTGAAGGGGCTCCAGGAGAGCTGGAGAGGGAC
>JAWWMP010000464.1:0-11066 GCA_035047865.1 Dendrocincla tyrannina
CTCCAGGGAACAGGGACAGGAGCAGAGGGAACGGGCTCAGGGGGGACAGGGCAGGGCCAGGGGGGACATGGGGAGGGATTTGTGCCTGGACAGGGTGGCCAGGCTTTGGCAGGGGCTGCCCAGGGAGGTGGCTGAACACTCAGTGCTCTGGGCAGGTTGGAGCTCTGGCACAGGCTGGACTTGATGATCCGGGAGGTCTTTTCCAGTCTTCAATGGTTCTGTGATTCTTTACACAACAAACTCTCCTCTTTCCTGGCAAATCAAAGTGCTGAGCAATGAAACACCCCAACACTTCCCATGTGTTTGGGGACTGTGTCTGCAGAGCTCTTCAGCCTGAAGCTTCTGGTGGATGTTTCCAAACTGCACTTGCTCGTTTTAAAACAGGGAGCAGTGGGCTGGGCTGACAGCACTGGCTGTGTATATTTGGCATCAATATTAGCGAGCTGCTGCTGCTTGGCAATTATTTTCATCGTGCTCCATATGGTGAGGAAAATGTTTTTGTTCACCCACGTACAACTCAAGTTTTGCTGAGAACCTTGTGCTGTGAGCAGCTCTCCTGCTCTGAGGGCTGGTTAAGCCAACCATGGCCCCAAAGAAGCACATGCCCTTCTGCCAGGCTGAAGGGTCCGAGCTTGGAAGGAATATCTGGTGTGTGAGCAGCATTTCTGTGCTGCCTCTGTGTTAAAAAGCCTGCTTTATGAGGGACTGGGACAACACTGCTCTTCCTCGTGCCTCTCTAGAGGCTAAAGAAGAAATTGTTCCACTACTTAATTTCTTCATGAAAGAGTTGTTAAATGTTAAAACAGGCTGCCCAGGGCTATGGTGGAGTCCCCATCCCTGGTGGGATTTAAAAGCTGTGTGGATGTGGCACTTGGGGACAGGGCTCAGTGGTGGCTCTGGCAGTGCTGGGGGAATGGGTGGACTCGATGGTCAGGGAGGCTCTTCCAGCTGGAATGATTCTGGGAGTGATGGGTACAAGGTGGAGGTGGCTCCTGCCTCATGGCTTGCTGTGTGTGCTGCTGCTCCTGCAGCATGTTTGTCCTCCCACTGGGTTGGGGATGTGTCTCAGACAGGAGAGAATCCAGCACAGTGACGTTCTGAGCGCCTTGTGTCTGGGAATGGTATAATTAGAACCTGTGTTTTATAAATAGGCACCCCTGGATTGGCTCTTCCTTTGAGAATTCCTTGTTATCTGTGTTTTCTGCTCTCTGATATGGGCTGAATGTGTTCTGCAGCCTTGTTCTGTCAACTCAAAACACAGAATCAGGCAACAACTCCAATTTGTGGAAATCAGGACTTCATTCATCCCTGTGCTAGGAGAATTCCCAGCTTACAGCCTGGAGGTGCCAGCTTAAAGGGTGTTGTACCAGGATTCTCCCAGGTCTTGAAGTATGGGGAATGGTTTCATGTTTTACTGTGCAATTCTCGACATAGTCACGGCACAGACTATGCAGAGAATGAAAAATGCATTTTATGGACATTGTGGCTTCTGCTTTCAATCCTATTAACAAAAAACCCCACCTTCATGTCAGGAATTCTGAGGTCATCTGGGATAGAGACACTTTGTTAAAATGAAATTTCTGTGGATTTCAATGCTTGACAAAATAATTAGTTTTTTATTTTTCGTGTATGAGAGGTTTAAGTAATACAAAGCAGGTGTTGGAAGGGACACTGACAAAAGCTATTTTTAAATGTCCGTGCTGGGTCTGTGTCTTCTGAGGTTTTCCCTTGGCTTACCTGCACCCCAACCCCTCTTCCAAATGAAGTTTTCAGGGAATGCCTTTTGCCAAGTCCTTTCCTGATGTAACTGGTGATCTGATGGGATTGGTCTGGATGAGCTCATGTACATAACTCCTGCAGACCCATCAGAAATTGCTCTTTGAAAACTAAAGCTGACAAATTATTTGGCTGCATTGAGTTGTTTGTTCAAGTTTTAGGCAACTTGAGACACTGTTTAAGAACATTAAACAATGGCTGGGTTCTCCTTGGAAGCGTTTGTTCTACAGCACAGGAATTCAGTTGTCTTTATTTGTTATTTTTATGCAATGAGAGGGAAAAGTAAAATGCAGATATGTTAGAGATTATTACCTGAGAATTCTTAAGCTAATAGGAATTACTACTTATTTTTTCTTAAAGATATAAAAAATTAAAAACTAGTTTGACCTCTGGGGAGCATTTTATGCTTTACATCTATGATTCCACAGTTCTTTGGTCATAGGAAAAATGCTTAAAAATTTAAAAGTTTTTGGGAATTTGGACATAAAACTCTTAAAATTCTGTGTTGTGGTAGGGTTTTTATGTTCTTATTGTTGTGTCCCATCCTTGTCCTGTTGTCTCATGTGTCACAAGTGTTGTTCCCCCAGTCTCATTCTCAGGGCAGTCTCATGCCAAACCTCAGCTTGCCCTTCAGATCCCATGGGTTATGCTAACCAATGTGCTTTGGCAACTAAATGGGAATTCTGAAACTTTCAGAAATTTGTATCTCAAAAGCAAACTACTGCATGGGTGGAAATTGCCATTTCATTCTCAGAGCTCTGTAAAAAGATTTTAATTAGACCCATTATCAAATCATCAGGGCAGGCTGTCATCTGTCCCCACAGCAGGATTGATTTTGAGGCTGAGACAGAATCCCAGACTGGTTTGGATTGGAAGGGACCTTAAAGATCATCCAGCTCCACTCCTGCCTTGGACAGGGACACCTCCCACCAGCCCAGGGTGCTCCAAGCCCCGTCCAGCCTGGCCTTGGACACTCCCAGGGATCCAGGGGCAGCCACAGCTTCTGTGCCCAACCTGGGCCAGGGCCTGCCCACCCTGCCAGGGAAGGATTCCTGCCCAATCTCCCATCCAGCCCTGCCCTCTGGCACTGGGAACCCATTCCCCCTTGTCGTGGAACCTCAGGATAACCAGTTGCCGAGATCATCTCCTCTCATTTTGATGAAGGCATTGGTTTTTCTGCAAATCATTTAATCTCCAATCTAATTAGCTAATGCTAGTGCTGTAAGCAAAAGGAGTGAGCTGGACAAGCCAGAAGGACTTTTGCTGAATTCCATCCTGATATATTTCTCTCCAGCTCCAAATGTGGTTTGTAATTTGTCAATAAGGTCAAGCCCAACAAATCCTGCTTGTTCAAAGACACAGAGGAATTAAAGAGGCAGAGAAGGTGTCCCTGGGATACAGGACATCTAAACAACAACATCACTGGCTCAGTGCAAGGTTTCATCATTTGAGGACAAGAAACCAGAGAGTCTTAGCAGACATGCACAGCTGGTGCTTCTCTTATCAAACTGTTCCTATCTCAACCCAGGGGTCTTTCCCCCTCCCATTTTCCTCCCCATACCCTGGGAGAAGGGAGTGAGTGAAGGGCAGGGCTGTTTGGCCAGGGGCAGGGTCAACCTTCTAGCCTGGCCACGGACATTTGGATGTGCATCCTGCCCCATTCTGTCCTCTCTGGCTCTACTGCAGTGAGTCCCTGGGCTGGGTCAAAGGTTGGAACAGGCACAGGGAGGCTCCAGGCACAAGTGAGACCAGGAAAAAAAATGCCACGTGCTCCAGTTCCTGCACATCCCCCTGCCCAATACATGGAGCTGCACAAACGTGTCTCTTGGGGTGAGGCATCACTCAACCTGTGCAATACCCAGCAGTGCTGCTGCCCAAAGCTGGGCTGTGCTGAAACACAACCACAGCAGCTGCCTTTCCATAGGGAAAATTCCCTGTGGAAAATGGGCTGAGGCAGGTGGATGTCAACCGAGAGAGTGTTTGGATTCTACGTTTTATTTGATCTTGATTTCCTTTTAGCACGACATCTTTCTAGGAGCTATTTTTTTTCCCCACCCAACTTTCAGATCTGCCCCTCTGAGCAGGTGTTGAGCAGGTGCTGTTCAACTTCACAACAGCTTTGCAGTCCTGACACACAACAGCTCCATCTTACATAAACGCTCACAGTTCACAGGCAACGAAAATCAGGGGGGGAAAGGTGGGGACGAGCCCCTGTGTCTGTACTGATTAGCCTAAGGCACTGTGTGTTTATCAGCCCCAGTGTCTGAGCGGTGCTGAGCAAGCTGAGGGTGTTTGACAGCTTCTGTAGCCTCATCTGCTCTTTTCAAGGTGATATAAAAGCCCTGGGATGGAAGGTGGATGTATGTCAGGGATGTGTCTAACTCTGCCTACCCTTTGTTCTCAGCAAGGCTGGCCTCAAGGGCTCGGAGGGACAACTTGTGCACAGGCACCATAAAATTGATGGTCCCCTCTTCTGCCTGGGACACAAACCCAAGGTCCACCATGTGGAGCTCTAGTTTGGCTGTACATTTATTGAATGATGTTAAAAAATGTTAAAAATACAGCCTCATCCATCTGGAGCTTCTCTTGGGATCCAGCAGACATCAGGTGAACTCGCCAGCTGGTGGATCCCGACTCCCTCTGACTGAAGTTTGTCTTTGCAGAGGTCCCTGGGGCTCAGCAGCAGCTGCTGAGGAAAAACTGACTGGGCTGATGTGCAGGGAAGGAACGAGGGTAGGGTGCAGGCACATGAGCCCAGCTTGGCCCAGGGAAGGCAGGCAAGAGAAGGGGACTGGCTCCTTCAGGTGAGGGATGTTGGGATCCCTGGGGGATCCCTGGGAGTGGCTGGGGCTGTAGGTCAGGTGAGCGTGTGGGCTTTGCAAGAGCCAGGTGAATTTGCTGGTTATTTCACTGTGCCAGGGGCTGCCTGAACCCTGCCAAGGGAGTGGCACTTCCTCTGACCCAGGAGAGAATAAAAGGGTGGTGTGGCCCTAACTGAGGCTCTGTGCACCAGTCTGGCTCCAAGGGTTGCACTGGTGGGTATCTCCACCCTGTAGGAAAGCATGAGGGCTCCAGGTCAGACGATTCCTTCCCATTAGGGGTGGGTTTCAGCAAAGCCAGCTCTTGTTTCATTGCTGGTGTAATAATCCTAGGGCAAGGCCCAGCTGGTGCCTTCATCCCTTTCTCAAACGGGTAATTGAATTAATCTGAACCTTTAAAGAGTAAAAAAATTAATCTGAATTTGGAATGGAGGTGTCAGTCCAGCAATAGGGTGGGAATCTCCTGGGTTCTTGGCCAGAGCTCCACGTGGGTGGTTACCAGCTGAAGTTTGGGGGTGAGGAGCTCTGAACCCTGAGCATGTGGCTGTTCCCTTGGGACTTGATGGTTCCCTCACTCAGCATCCTCCCCTCCCATTCTGGAGGGACCTTCAGGGCCAGGATGGGGCAGGAATGATAAAGGAAGGCTTGGTTTTGTCCCCAGGAGAGCCAGAGAGCAGGTGGTAATGCTGCCAAAACACCTGGAGAAGGGTGGGTTTGGGGCAGCTGGGGACTCCATGGATGGGGTCCCTTCCCACTCAGGATATTCAGTGATTAAGAGAAGGGGGGAACAGGGACCTTACCAGTGCAAGGAACCTGCCAGCACTGGTGTGAGGTGACACCCCTGGCACAGCAGGGCTCTCAGACCCCGTGGAGGGGGGACAATCAGCAGGGAAAGTAGTTGTTGAAGGGTACAGGGATGTCTCCAAGCAAGCTTAGTGTGCTCCAAGCTCAGGTGAAACCTGTGCTGCCACTCAAGACAAGTGGCCTTTGTATGGCAAGAAAACTCAGGAATCCTTCTCAGGAACAACAGGGAGCAGCACAGGCATCTCCAAGTGGGATTGGCAAAACAGGGTGAGGGCTGGACCAGTTGGGAGACAGCTGAGGAAAGGGGGATCAGGCTGATGGGAAATGCTCTTGTGTTCCTCAAAGGCAGCCTGGGAGTGGCAAAGGTGGGAAAGGGGCACTCGGGGACAATAGGGCTGTGAAGACATAGAAACATGGAATTATGAAGGTTGGACAAGGCATCTAAGATCATAATAGTGAGTGTGTCACCCTCCCCTCCTGGAAGCACTGGAGACATCACTCTGAGGGTGCTCTGCAGCAGGGGCTTCTCAGAGGAGCAGCTCACTGCAGTGACACTGCCCAGCTGGGATCCAGTGGCATCACTCGAGAATCCTGCAGGAATTCGGCTCTGGGAGGCTGCAGAATTCCCAGCCAGGGGCTGGAACCCCTCCCTGTGAACTCCTGCCATGCCAGGCAGCCACAGGGAAGGGCTCAGGGGGTTCCTTGGAAAGGGCTCAGGGGGTTCCTTGGAAAGGGCTCAGTGGATTCCTTGAGGTTGTGCCATAAAGCCAGTCCCCTTGGTGACTGGGAAGGGAAGCAGCAGGGAAATTTCCCGGCTTGGGGATGGTGCTGAGCAATCCTGGGCAGTCAGGTGTTTTGCTGACAGTGAGAAAATCCATCTGGGGATGGAGAGAAAATCTCTCACCCTGGGGTGAAAGGGTAAATTGGGGCAGAGGAAGGGCAGTGTAGATAAACACCATCAGTGCATGTAAGAACAGCAGCAGCAGCAGGTTCCACAGGGGCAGATGTGTTTGGGATCGAGGGCATCTCCCTAGGATGGACCTTAAACATGGCCAGGCTCGTGTGCTGGCCAGAAAGAGTTCTCCCAGTGGCAGCACCTTGATGGTGTCCCAAATGGCATCACTCCCAAAGGCTGGAGCCCCAGCCCTGCCCCTGGGCAGGGGAGGCAGAGCCCTGCCTGCAGCAGCAGGGATCCTGGCAGCAGCTGGCAGCACCCAGCGTGCCACTTGTGCCCGGCAAACTCCCTCCAGGACATTCACGCCTGGCAGGCGTGGTATCTGAGCCCGGATTTGGGAACCCTGCTGCACTGGTGATGATTGCTGGGAATGTGCCACCTCCCAGCTTGTGCTGGGAGCCTGCAGAAGCACCAGACACACCCATGGGACTGAACACTGCACGCAGAGAAATGAAGTTATTGCCCCCACTGCTGCTGCTGGGTGGCTTCTGCAGGCACTAATCAAACCATATAAATCTGATTTTGCTACTCCAAGAGCTGTATCACTGCACCAAGAATTAATTTCAGATGCATTAGCGGGCTCAGGGAGTGTGAGCATGTAGCAATCCTTGAGCAGTGGCTTGAATCTGTGGCTTTAACTCCTGACTAAAAGGTGTTGTCATAATCAGCACTCCCAAGGATGGGATCCATTAACTTCTGTTTTCCTGATCAGAGAAAAGATAAACTAGGTCATGCTCCTTACCAACCCTGGCAGTTTCCTTGTGTGTTGTAAATTACCTGAGTTTTGGAGAAAGATTTCCTTCTTACATCCCCTACTTCTTTATTTCTTAGTCATAATATGTACACAATAACACCACAGCCATAATGTGGCACTGCAGTTTAACATAAAGCAACCTTTTAAGTCCCTTATCAGCTATGTATAACCTATTATACAGGCTCTAATATATATATATAATACAGTAATAAAAAGCAATAGCAGCTAGAACACCTGTAACTGCTATGAGTTACCTTATGAGCTATAATTATTAGTTATGAACCACAATTATAGAATCATAGAACAGCTTGGGTTGGAAGGACCTTAAAGATGACCTTTTTCCAACCCCTGTCACAGGCAGGGGCACCCCCCACCAGCCCAGGTTGCTGAGCAATTCTTTCTGCTTTCACCCTTTTCTAGCCTTCATATTTCTTGTAACAAGCCCCCCAGTGAAACAGAAGAAACAATTTGTTTTTCAGGATTATTGCAAGCAGGGTGCACTGCTGGACAAGACACACATCACTCCCTTGCCAGGATCCAAACCCTTTTAAGGGGAAAAGTTGCCTGTAACAGCAGTATCAGTTTCTTAAAGTACATGGCTCTTACCCATGTACAGCCTGGGGCTGGGAGGGTGTTCTGACTCGCCAGAAACAAGGGAGAAATAATAGTATCAGAGTCAAACTGTCATGCAGTGCTCTGTAAACTCGTGTACATATAAACACCTAAGCAAGTCCCTCGCTTGGAGGGTCAAGTTTCTTAAACTTTAGGGCTTTACATTTCTACACGTACAAACAAATAGGAAAAAAATCAAATAGTTGGCACGGGGAGAATGTGGGATTTTCCTCAGTGGCTGATAAACAGTGTATCCTGCTGTTTAACCAACAAAATCAATTAACACTTCAAAGACAAGTGCAGACTGACTTCTGCTGCCATTTGCATCAGGACTGGAAGTGCCAGTGGTTCCTCAGCAAGGCTGTTCCATAGAATCATTACCACTGGAGAAGACCTCCAAAATCATCAACCCACTGTGTTTCTTGTGTCCCTTCTGGTGCTGGCACTGACGGCAATGGAATCAGCTTGAGAGGAGATGCCAAAAGGTCCTCCAAAAGGGGATGAGCAGAGCTGTCAAAGGAGGGGGACAGGACGCACTTCCCAGACTTGTTGTCCTGCCAGACATCTCACACTGGGTCAAATGGAGAGGGTTTGTGAGGAGGAAACATGCTGGGTTTGTTTCTCAGCTCCTCCTCCTCCAACAGCACCTTCCTCAAGGCACTGGCATAATAATTGTCTCTACCACAGAATTCCTGCTTTGATGGGGCAAAAATCCTAGTGTAGGCCCTCTGATGGGAAAGAAAAATCTTGGCTGCAAGGTTTTTTTTTGTAGGGTTGGATCCCTATAGTATTTTTCCTTCCCAAAGTTGCTTTTCTGCTCCAGAACCCTGGCGAGAGACACAGCCTTGGGGAGGACACGGGAGGATTTTCTCCAGTGACACTTGAGGTTCTTCATCTGGCAACGAATGGCAGAGGAAGAGATCAAATCCATGAAATAGCATGGTTTTCCTGGGATTTCTTTCCTCCCTGCCTGCAGTGCACACAGAGCAAGCCATCCAAAAACCAACCTGCAGGGAGAATAATAGGGATGAGAGGAAAAGGAGACAGGGAGCATTTAATGCCCCAACCCTCCTCCGAGGGAGTTCAGTGTGGGCTTTTCTTGATCAAAGTTCCTACCCCACAATCTATTGTAATTTATGTGTGTTGGAGGCATGCAATAATGCTGAGCTAATGTGGTTTTGTACTTAAGTAAACATGTTTTTGGAGTTCCTAATGCATGACAGAAAGGGCTGGATCGAAGGCTCTCCTGAATTAGGAGAAGAAAGGAAAGCAGCTTTGTGAAAGGAGCAGTGTGTCCTGCTGAGGAATGCATCAGGAGCTCTGAAAATCAGTATTTTGGTCTTGGAAGAGGAGCTATTTCTTGTCATTTTGGGGCTGAGGACCAAGCATCCCAGTGCACAGGCTCATCTCACTCTACCTGGGCTCATCCCACTCTACCTGGGCTCATCCCATTTTATCTGGGCTCATCCCATTGTTCCTGGACTCATCCCACTGTCCCTGGGCTCATCCCATTTTTCCTGGGCTCATCCCACTCTACTTGGGCTCATCCCACTGTCCCTGGGCTCATCCCATTGTACCTGGGCTCATCCCACTCTACCTGGGCTCATCCCACTCTACCTGGGCTCATCCCACTGTCCCTGGACTCATCCCACTGTCCCTGGACTCATCCCAATTTACCTGGTCTCTCCTGCAGAGCACACAGCTCCTGCCTTGGAACTTCTCATCCTCTTTCTTAGAGCACTCAAAGTCATATTCTCTCTTTGGACGGTAAAATGCAAACATCTCAAATGGGTTTGAAATGAGGGAAAAGCCCACCAAAAAGTTCCCCTGAGCTGAAAGGATAAGCAGTGACATGACCTGTCATGGATAGGATAGAAATGAGTTATTTTTCTACCTAAACTCCGACTGTGCAGCTGAGTAACATCATTAAGCTGAAATGACATGTTTTTTGTCATTCTAAACCATATTTTTATAAGGTTTCTTTGGAGTCCTCTTTGGGTAAGGGAACTTCTCTGGAACACCAACACAAAGCCCAAGTCCTTATCAGTGCTGGTGCTTTCCTTCCACTGCCTCAAACCGAGATAGGGAGCTAAAATAATGATTTTGTTTGATGAATTTTTAATGCCTGTTCTAAAGGAGATCGTCTGATAAACTATCATGAGAAAGGGACCTTCCCCAGCATTTCCTAACACAGCACATGGTTTTGATCTCGGAAGTAAACCACAATAAGCAAACCACGTGTTAACAGCGTGGGAACACCAAGGAGAGAGACCTTTCTTGCTGTGTTTTGAACACGCTGAGATTTCGAGATAGTTTTGCCCCACCGACGTCTCTTTCCTCAACGAGCCACATCCCAGAGCTTGGCTGGACTAACAAAAGCAACTGGAACCAGGAACATTCGAAAACGTGTGCGTGTGTGAAAACCAAAGTGCTCATGTATCTCACAGCTCTCAGAGCAGAAATCCAAGGGGCAGGAGCTCTGCTTCCACAGGAGATTGGATTGCATTTAGGATCCAGATATCCAGAGGCATCAGAAATACTCCTTGGACAATTTGGTGTTGAGTAATGCTGTGATCCTGCCAGTGGAAGGTGCCCTGCCCATGGCAGGGGGTGGAACGAGAAGGTCTAAGGTCCCTTCCAACCCAAGCCACTCTGGGATTCTACAATTATGGTAAATAATTAATAATTACAGTTCATGAGCTAATTCACAGCACTTGCAGGTGTTTAAAAGCACCAGACTTTTGAAATACAAGTCCACCTTGTGCAAAGGTAACATTCAACCTCCATATGACCAGAGGAAAGGGAAGAGTATTTTGGGGAGCTATCACTGTTTGCTCAGCCTGATCGATATTCTGCTGAAGGCAGGAGAAATGGACTTCACAGACCTCAAGGACTTGTTCTTATCTTTTCTCCTAAGCAGAATTGTGAAGACAAGTTACAGCTCAAGAAAGGGGTGAAAGAAAACAGAGTGGGTGATGGCCAAGATAGTGTTCTCCTCAGTTCCTCCTGGTGCCAGCTGTGACAGGGCATCTTGTGACAACAGAAAACCTCCTAGTTATAGAAAAGGGAAAAAAAGAACTTCCTAAACACGCATACCCAAAGTACAGTCAACTGATGCAAGTACATGGGCCACAACATTTGCCACTGCTGTCGAAGGGACTGAGTTCAACAAGTTATCACAGATGATGCTGAGCTGGCAGGGACCCACAGGGACCACCCAGCCCAACCCTGGCCCTGTCTGGCCCTGCACAGACACCCCAACATCCCCGCCTGTGCCCCAGAGCATCACCCAACCCCTCCTGCAGCTCTGGCAGCCTTGGGGCCGTGCCCACTGCCCTGGGGAGCC
>JAWWMP010000465.1:0-11044 GCA_035047865.1 Dendrocincla tyrannina
TTCCAGGGATCCAGGGGCAGCCCCAGCTTCTCTGGGCACCCTGTGCCAGGGCCTGCCCACCCTCCCAGGGAAGGATTGTGTCCCAGACCTGGCAAAGTGTTCAATCAGACCTCAATAAATTACATATGCAATCCACAGCCTAGAAAATCCATGTATTAAAATGAAGTAGTAGATGATAAAATGGCTTCTGTAGGGTACAACTGCATAATATTCAGAGCAAACGTAAAATACTGCTTTTAAAAATCATTTTTAAAGCTTTAAGTAGGCTTGCATATTTATGGGCAGCCATTCCTCAGCCCTCTGTCCTATAACACATTCCACTGGCATCTCTGGGACATTTTCAGCTCCCCACAAAATGCCTGTTTCCAGGAGTTCCACCACGTTTCTGTTCACAGGCACTGGATGAATCAAAGTTCAGGCAGAAACAATTCTGCTGCTTTCATTTATGCCTTTGAGAAATCAGGCTTTTGTGAGAGCCATGCTTTCACTAGTCTCAGAAAAAAAAACCCGGGCCAAGCATTGTCCCCTGAGCTGGGCTTTGCCATCCAGCTTTCCTGAGCCTGGGGATGCAGGAGGAGGCTCCAACCCCACCCAGCCCCTCCTGGCTGGTGAGGCTGAGTGACCCACCTTCCTCCCCTGCTAAAATGAACATCACAAGGCCTGAAGCACTTGAAGGAAGCCTTTAAAATGACAAGCCTGAGTGCCCACCTGAGCCTGACACAAGCAGAACTTCAGCAGCAGTGGTTTAGACAGTCTAAATCACTTAAGCTGGAATAGGATCACTCAGCTGCCTCCCAGTTAACCACCCACTCAGTGCCTGGTTAAACTGTGCCTCAATCCTGGTCCAAACCGTGCTCTTCTGGAGCTCTGGGAGCTCCAGAGAACATAAAACACATGCCAAGCCTCACAAAGCCCCAGGCGTGCTCACACAAGTGTGATCCTGCAACTGAGCAACACATTCATGGGTTTAGCACTTTTGTTTTCATGTTCTGGGTCCTTGAAAGTGTAAAATATGGCTGGAACTTACTATTAGGTTGTTGTTATTGAGTTGCTCTATTGCTCAGATGGTTTTTTAAGAATAAAAGGCTCATGTGACCACTGCATTCAAAGGTTCTACTTTACAGTGATGCCAGGTATCACAAAACTGACAAGAAAGGCCTAGAAATGGCAACATGGGGAAATAAATACAGAAAGGGATCCTGGAAGGCCTGAAATCTCAGTGTTCATCTGCCTAGATAAACACCTTAAGCTGGCTGTGTGTGCACGAGCAGCCAATTTAGGGGAGAACAAGATGGACACGAGGGATGAACGAGACGAATTTCCTGAAGAAAAGCTATTTCTGTTTAACAGGAGAATGAGATCAGCAGAGCAAAACCCCTTTGATCTTTACCCAGTGCTTGAAGTCTTTTAGATATATTTGGTGTTTATGTTCCTTGTGCTAACAAGGTCTTCACAGCAGGTCTTTCCTACCTCTGTTTGTGCAGTAGCTGGCACAGCAGGACCACCTGAGGTCACAGTGGGGCTTGGAAGAGCTGTGGGAATACTCCTATTTTTAGTTCTATCCCAGCAATATCCGAGCAGGAATGCCCATGCAAAGATCATAATTCACTCTGCAGTGAAAGCAGAGGCCTGAGACGTCTCTGAATGATATCATGACACTAATCAGGATAGAATCAAGAGCAGCTCCCATTCATTTCAAATATAAACATTTTAAATGAGCATAATGAGCAACAGTGTGCAAGAACGTGGTAACACCATGAAAGCATCACCTGGCACAATGGGCAAGGACTTCAGAGGGTCTGAGCAAAGTGGTGACCAAACTGTGACTGGGCAGGACATGCTGCTCAACAGAGGTGACTGTCAAACCCAAAACCCAAG
The DNA here is from genome assembly GCA_035047865.1 of Dendrocincla tyrannina. NCBI lineage: Eukaryota > Metazoa > Chordata > Aves > Passeriformes > Dendrocolaptidae > Dendrocincla > Dendrocincla tyrannina. The sequence continues at coordinate 1,879 of JAWWMP010000465.1, forward strand.
AAGAGCAGCACAGGCAGGAGATGGAAACACCCTTCTGGGTGTGGGAAAGCAGCATCAACCCATCAGTATTGATTTCCATAGAGGAGATGGAAAACCAACCCACTCCAATCCTAGTTTCTCTCTTCAAAGACCTCTCTGACTTGTTTTTGTCTACTAAGACCACCAAGGACCACAGCCCTCTCAGGAAACTAGATGTGATATTTTATAGCCTGGGAGAGTAACAGTGTTAAAGATCAACAGCTCTGTACATGTAGTGCCAGTGTTAAATCCCAGAATCCCGGAATCCCTGAGGCTGGAAAAGCTGCTCAGGGTCTAATTTTGACCACCTAGAACTGGAGCTTGGATGCTCCTTGGGTTGGGTACATGTCCCCAGTGAAAGGCTGCACGTGTGACCTCATGCACTGGTGCATCACATCACCTTGCAGATTTCTGTGGCTACACAGCCATAAAATTCCTAATTTGGTGGCACAAATCACCAGGGAAACACTGCCAGGGCCTGTTTTATTCTTCAGGATGAACCACTGCTGCTGGACTCGCAGCCCATTTGCTTATGGGTTACTCCCAAGTGTATTGCAGCAAGAGCAAAGTGTGCAACCCATCTGTACTTCTAATGAAAGGGATAATCGAATCATGTAAGTTATTTTCACACTTTAAATGATGTATCAGATATCAGCTGGCTCAGACAGCTTTTCTTGGAATAAAAACAACTGCCCTGCTCCCTGTGGTTCCTCTGGAGGGATCATATATGAACACCCAGCAGGGAACTACAGAGGCTCTTCTTAGCTTCCTTCCAGTAATAGGAGTTCTCAGAATTCACAGTGAAAATCTGCCTTAAAATACGTGTGGATATTCAAATGACCACAAGCAATAAGAAAAACACAACTGTCTCAGCTTTGATAAAAAGGCTGTAAAAACTGGAAGTGGCCAAATTCATCCCTCTCCATGAACAGGGCCAGGGCTGCCTGTGGTTGTAAATCAGCTCGAAATGAGAAGGGACATTAAACACTGCATGATCTCTTCACAGTAAAACACAATAGCTCTATATTAAGCACGGAGTAAATAAGCATCTGTGACTTCCAGGCTCATTTCATGCATGTTTTGGGGTTTTTTTAAAGTTATTCATAGAATCTTTAAATGTATTAGATATTTCTGTCTCTTGGAAGCTGCTGGGGAATTCTGCTGCGCTCCTTGAAGTGAATTAAACATTCCTGTGCTGAAATATTAAAAAGAAAATAAGGAACAATGCATTGGGCAAAATCCTCCCACCACAAAGGGTTCTACGAGGAGTAGAGGAGTGTTTTAATCCTTCAGCATTTGCTTTCAGTCCTATGGAAAGCTTGGTAGAATCTGGCCTTAAAAAAAAAAACAACAAATACGTCAGGTTTGAGCCATGTCCAGAGATTTAGGCAATTTTGCTTTTTCCAGAAGACAATGAATTATACATGCCTGTCCTTTCTTCCAGGAATTTAATCCCATATTCATGACACCTGGCACAACCAGCTGGTCTTCTACTCTTCTCTCTTCATTGCTATAAAATTGTCCCTTCCCTTTTCCAGTCACTAACTGTGAGTAGCCCTAAATGCCAACTGCTGGTCTATTGGCCAAACCTGTTATTAAGAATCATCACCTACAACCCTGGCAAAAAGGCTGAGAATGGCCACCAAGCACGCAGGAAAACCAGGTGACAGCGCAGAGGAATGCTGGCAGTGTTACCCAGAACAGAGGAATGCTGGCAGTGTTACCCAGGACACACTGCAAGGAACTCCGAGATGGAAAACAGGAGGGAAACATCTTCTGTCTGCCATCAGGCAATCACAGGCACCAGAAGGCTTCACAAAGATCTGCTTTGCTTGCCAATCCTCACCTTCTGTTTAGCCACGCTGAGAGCCTTTCCCAGGTAGAAATGGCTGAGGAAGTTTCAGGATTTGATTCCATCCAGCAGCTCCTCACTGATTCTTCCTCCCTCCCTCCCTCCCTCCCTCCCAGTGGGATGGGGAGAGAATCAGAAGGGTTGGCTAAAGGCTGCAAGACAGGGAAAGCAAAAGCCACACACACAAGCAGTGGAAAACAAGGAATTCATTCCTCACTTCCAAGGGCAGCAGGGGTTCAGCCACCCCCAGGAAAGCTGGGTCCCATCACATGTCACAGTGACTTGGGAAAACAAGAGCCCAAACTCCAAATGCCCTGCTCTCCCTCCTTCTTCCCGCAGCTTTAAGTGCAGAGCACGATGCCATCTGACCTGGAATCTCCCTTGGATCAGCTGTCCTGGCTGTTTCCACCCTCCCAGCCCCTGTGTCCCCCAGCCCCTCGCTGGTGGGGTGGCTGAGGAGCAGAGACAGCCTTGGCTCTGTGCAGGCACCTCGCAGTGTTGCCATCCCAGCCCAAATCCAGAGCTCAGCCCCATGGCAGCCTCTGGGAGGAGAATCAGCTCGAGCCCAGCCAAACCCAGCTCAGCTAGGTCTGGTTTTAAGGGGAATCTCTTCTCTCTGTGTCCCTGCAGAGCACCCAGCGGTGCAGGCTGCCAGAGATCTGGGACCGGGAGCACCGCAGGGCTTAATTCTTGCTGCCCTTGTAGTGCAGTGACTGCAGAACCCACACCCTGTGTTCCCTCAGCTCGTTTTAAACACTCAAAATGAATACATATTTACACTGACAATTTGAAGTCTGGCAGGAGGGTGGGCCTTGATATCTCTTCAGGTTTCTGAATGTTTCTGTTTCTCATCTATTTATTTTTTTTTTCTCAGCACAGCCTGTCCCTGGCTTGCTGCCCAATATACATAAAGCAAAAGCTCCATGCCAGTCACTCATCCCCCCATACCAACTCACATATACTTTCAACCCAATCCAAATAATTTTTAAAAAAATGAAAAAAAGGACTTGTTCTGCTCTTTTTTTTTAAAAAAAAAAAAAAGGCTTGTGGGAGGGAAAATGTGTAAGTGTGAAACAACTGAGGACTGTAATAAGTGCAGACAGAGGGAGAGAATGAAACTTGCAGAGAAAACATCACTAAACTCACTTTGGAGCCAGAAATATATTCTTTCCAGGTAATTTTGGAGGCTATAACATGTAGCTAGAGCTAGAAGAGAGAGTATTTCCCGGGAGTAAAAAAAAGATAAAGTAAATTGATATTTTGTTCTTATGGCATCTACTTTATCTTAATAGGCACATTAACATATGTACTTGAAGCCAAACCGACCAGAGCAACTTTGTGTCTTATAAAGAAACAAACATTTAAGAGTGAACAACAGTATTTGCTTTTCTGCACATTAAGCAGGTTAGAAAATAACACCCTTTTCTTTTTTCCTCCAGGATCTAGTAACAGTAGAATATATTTAGGTTATCATTGACTGCAGCACGAGTTTTAACTGGAACTTTTTAGAAAGCTCCAGAAATCCTCAGCAGCTTTCCATAAAAGCTCTCCTGAAAATGTTTTAGGGCATGTTTAGCAGGAATCTTCCTCCTGTTCGTGCCCTTGCTGCCTGTGGCATTGCTGGAGATTTACAGGTGGAATGAAGAGGAGAAGTCCCTTTCCAAGGCAGCCCTCGGCATGTGTTTTCCAGCACAACCCAGGGAGAAGGGATTGCTTTAAACAGGGCATTTCTCTATTCCCAGTCCCCTCACCTTTCTGCCCGTGTCTGAATTAACATATATGCAAATCACCAGCTGGGGATGGGCACTAGAGATGCATTTCAGGGAGTTTTATCTTGGACCAGCTTTGTAGCCCAAATACCCTTTAAGGGCTGGAGTATTTCAGTGTCTCCTCCAGTTTAGCTTCATCCAAAAGGTTCCTTTTTCGAAGTGATTATAAATAAAACACTGAAAACCCTTTAAAGTGTGCTCCTGCCTTGTGGTATCTTTTATCTAAGAATACCAGAACTGACTCATCTCATAAAAGGCATGAACTGAGAATTGCAGTGAAGTCTTGGCTGATGCTGATTTTTGATGTGATTGTGGTCAAGATCCCCTTAGGGTCAGCTCTGAAGTTGTATAAGCTGCTACTGGAAGCCTGACTTAGCAGCACAGGCTAAAGGAGTCAGGTTTGAAATGCTTAGTAATATTTCACCTCACACATTTCTAGGCAGAGGCAACTCCAGGGGCTTGGGAGGCAAACCACGCTGGACAAATCCCTGCTCCTCTTCCAGCCTTCCTTGCAGGACACTGGCAGAATATATCTGAATTTGCCACAAAGTGGCTTTCACAGGCTGGACTCCCTGAGCTGTGATCATGAGAGAAAATGAGGAGTTTAACAGGAGAAACATCCAGTCATGGCTTAACCCCAAAATGGTGGTGTTTAGTCATTGAGGCCATTGATTAAATGGATTTATAAACTCTAATTGAGTGTCCTCATTCCACAGGAGGCTCAAAGCCCCAGGGAGGTTGGTCTGTGTTCACATCACTCCCCTCACCCCCATCACTGCCACGGGCTGGCAGATCCCACATGGGCAAAATTAATTTATTGCCAATTAAACTAAGTCTGGACAGTAAGAAACAAAGCCAAAATACCCCCAGCACCTCCCACACTGTCCCCTCTCCACAGGATCCTCCATGCCCACTGCGGGACCAGGGCCACTGGCCAGTTGGTCACAGCAACTCTGGACATCTCCTGGATCCTCTGGACAGCTCCTGGACTCTCTGGACAGCTCCTGGGTCCTCTGGACAGCTCCTGGATCCTGTGAGCAGCTCCTGGGACTCTCTGGACAGCTCCTGGGTCCTCTGGACAGCTCCTGGATCCTCTAAGCAGCTCCTGGGACTCTCTGGACAGCTCCTGGATCCTCTGGACAGCTCCTGGATCCTCTAAACAGCTCCTGGGACTCTCTGGACAGCTCCTGGATCCTCTAAGCAGCTCCTGGGACTCTCTGGACAGCTCCTGGATCCTCTAAGCAGCTCCTGGGACTCTCTGGACAGCTCCTGAACCCTCTGGACATCTCCTGGATCCTCTGGACAGCTCCTGGACTCTCTGGACAGCTCCTGAACCCTCTGGACAGCTCCTGGATCCTCTGGACAGCTCCTGGACCCTCTGGGCAGCTCCTGGGTCTTCTGAACAGCTCCTGGGTCCTCTGAACAGCTCCTGGACTCTTTGATCAGCTCCTGGAACTCTCTGGACAGCTCCTGGGTCTTCTGGACAGCTCCTGGACTCTCTGGACAGCTCCTGGATCCTCTGGACAGCTCCTGGATCCTCTGGACAGCTCCTGGATCCTCTTGACAGCCCCTGGGCTCTCTGGACAGCTCCTGGGTTCTCTGGACAGCCCCTGGGCTCTCTGGACAGCTCCTGGGTCCTCTGGACAGCTCCTGAACCCTCTGGACAGCTCCTGGATCCTCTGGACAGCTCCTGGATCCTCTGGACGGCTCCTGGACTCTCTGGACAGCTCCTGGATCCTCTGGACGGCTCCTGGACTCTCTGGACAGCTCCTGGAACCTCTGGACAGCTCCTGGATCCTCTGGACAGCTCCTGGGTTCTCTGGACAGCTCCTGGACTCTCTGGATAGCTCCTGAGTCCTCTGGACAACTCATGGATCCACTGAACTGCTTCTGGATCATCGGGACAGCTCCTGGATCCTCTGGGCAGCTCCTGGATACTCTGGACAGCTCCTGGATGCACTGGACTGCTCCTGGATGCACTGGACTGCTCCTGGATCCTCTGGACAGCTCCTGGATCCTCTGGGCAGTTCCTAGATCCACTGGATAGCTCCTGGATCCTCTGGACAGCTCCTGGATTCTCCCTTCATGGTCCCACCACCCCACACTTCCAGCTCCTTCCTAAAACACCCAATATCCGCTCTTTGGGAAAACTGTCATTTCCCAAACACATAGAATTGATGAGCAACCTGATAAAGGACGTGTGATTGGGAAAAAAATTAACATTTTTGTGTAAGTCATTAATGGCAAAAACATCTTCCACCCTCCCTCCGATGATGGCTGACCGGGGAAAGGCACGACAGCAACTCATTCCTGGTTCCTCATGGATTTTTTTTCCCCCCTCAGTTCCTCACATTTAAAGTCAGAAAAAAAAGGGTGGATAAGGATAGGATATATAGGATATATGTTTATCTCACCTGGATGAGCTTAACACACACAGGGAAATACCCCTAAACGCAGTATTTACGTGTGGTTTTCAACGCTTGGGCCTCAATATTTCCTTCTTGCCTTGTCTGAGATGAAACCATTTCCAGAAGCCATAAGGAATGCCATCAGCAAAGAGGAAGCAAATCAGGGAGCACAGTTGGCTTCCCAGATGAAAATCTGCAGTATATTTGCCAGCTCTAATTGGCTGGGCTCACTCATCTAAAATCGAGATAAGGAGTTGCCTAAAGCTCGCCAAGGAGCTGATGGGGTTTTGCCTGTGCTAATAAAGTGGCTGCTACACTCAGATGGTATTAGAGGACTCTGGTTTTAAATCTGAGTGCAGAGCTGTTTTCACTTTTCAAGTGGCTTGGGCTCCCTTTCACTTCTTGAAGAGCTTAATGTAAGTAACCTTAAAGAACGTGGCTCTCTGTAGGGAAAAGAGCCTCAGGAATCCATCAGATGATCCAAAATTCAAGTGCCTTAGAGTTGTTTGTCCCTTTTGAGCAAACAAAAGGCCTGTTGTGAAACTTAATCTCTGACATGCAAACTTCCTATTACTAGCAAGAAAGTCCCCGAAAACTTTTCACTGGGGGACAATGTGCTGGTTTGAGATGCCTCACAGTGCTAAGATATATGATTCCAGAGCTCTACATTATCCAATTATATGGTCCTGAAATGAAGATGTTAAAAAAGAGAAAAATGGTCATTTTATAGTTTCCCTGTCTGACAAATTAGCCCGATATTCACTCTCATTTATAACATTTATATGCAGAGAGCTGTGTACTCCAGTGTTTCATGTTCCATTTTGGGTCAGTTTTATAATCAGAATAAAGGCAGAAAGCCTGTTACTGTGGGGTTGGTTTTCAAGGCATTTTGGGGATGTAAATGACTCCATGTCATTAATCTTTGACAGACCTGGGCACCTTAGAAAGCTTCCCCATATATAATGGGTAATTACTCTGGAAGATGAAGTTTCCTTCCTCCTCCTTCATTTTTTTCACAGGGTCAGTCATTACTTTATGCTCCCTGCCAGTGTGTAGGAAGACACAACAAACCTAAGCCTCTATCCAGGATTCTAGGGAATTGCAATGACTCTAGTAGGACTTCTAATAATGAAATCTTGCATTTAATTGTGCACTACTGTAAGTTTGTCACTGTCCTGTAACTCTATGTCATTTGTAGCCCTAATAGTCACCTGTGAGGTAGCTAAATTCAGAATACAGTGACCTGAGATGTTTAGAGGTCACATCTCCTCATACAGCCAAAGAAAATGCTGCCTCATTCAAGGCTTGCATGCAGGCTGACAGTGCAAGGATCCAGCACTTGCTGCCCACTGAACCCTTCAAACATCCTGAGCCAGAGATGTTTCCTTTAGCTCCAGAACAAGGTGGCTGTGCTGTTTTACAGGCAGAAGAAATGATTCAGGCAGCAAAATAAAGCAACTTCCAGGCAGCTGAAAATGCCTCCTCCTCGTGGCCATTGCTCTCATATCCAACAGCAATGTGATACCAGCGCTGGGGATGAGAGGCTCTGGTGTTCCCTCCTGTGCTCCAGGGCTGACCCCTGGGCAGTGACACCTTCACCCCATGGCCAGTAGTGACTGTGGCCTTTGTAGGTGCAGAATCATGAGGTTTGGGGGCAGTTCTGGTGTGGGATACACATCCCAGCATTTTGCTGAACTCTGCCTTCCCATGAGCTTGGGTGTGAGCTCTGAGCTGTGCACATCCTCAGCACAGGACTGCCCGCTCTCCCCAGCCTCTGACCCCTCTGTGTCTGTCTCTGAAGGCTATTCAAAAGGAAAAGTCCAAATGGTCCCTTGTTGTACTTGCTTGTCATGACTCTGCCTGCTTTCCTACTTCCAGTGAAGGGAGTTTCCAGTGGGATTCCCTGCAGAAGCCTGACAGTTCACGAGGCAGGCTGTGCTAAGTGTGTTTTTGCCCCCTGGCTCCTGGCCATGGTGCTGTGCCCTTCTCACACCTGACTCCTCATTCTCTTTGTCCTCACTCTCTGCATGTTCTTCCCTCAGTTGTTCCGACTCCACTGTCTCTGTTCCCATTTCAAACCACTCCATAAAAATCCTTTTCTCCCCTGAATACTCCTTTTTATTCTGCATCTCATGGAGTTGTGTCTCAGCCTGTGCCCACCACACTCTGTGGCCACGTCCTTGAACTCCTGAGCTCAGTGGGCACATTTTAAGTGGAGGCGTTGCAGGGTCCTAGGAAATATTTTAAGACGAAGTAAAACACTCTAGAACAACACCTTGTCTTCCTTTAAAATATTTTCCCATTAAAATGACATGCACAGCTATATGTGAATGCTAATTTTAGGCATGGTTGTTTATGAGAAACACCAATAAAACCATATTAAATCAGCTTGTTATTGAATTAATGGCTTGATTCTTTCAGGACCTGAGCAGAGGTTTCAAAGAAAGGTGCATGAATATATTTTTATACCAGCCATGACATAGCCAACTACCTGAGGGAGCCTTCTTTAAATACACAGCCAATTACTGCAGATTATCCCTTTCCAAAAGCAAAGCCCTACAGCTATACTTATTCTATTTCCCCTTCTTTTTGCTGCATAAGCTCAAAGATTCTAATAAGTGGTCACTAACAATATATCTACTGTGACACGAGGTGATAAATAATGTTTGGAGTCTTATTTAGTGTTTTACAGCCTATTTATCTTATTCTAGAAAAACACAATGTTGCAGGCTGTAAAATGAGAACCTATTCCAGTTTAACAGCAACACTTGGGATACTTCCCAGTTAAAGGTGTCTTGCTCTGATGCTTGGGCAGACAATCTCAATTCCCTGAGTTTTGCTCATTTTCTTTGAGCACCATGAATAACCAGCCTCAGGTGTGGAAACTTTTACACATTATAGTCTCCAGTGAAGTTGAATGCATATTTAACAGAAAGTTAGTCCCGAGGGGCAGCTCCATCTCTGCTCTGTGTGACAGGGACAGCACCCAGGGAAGGGCTGGAGCTGTGCCAGGGCAGGGTCAGGAGGGATCTCAGGACAAGACTCTTCCCCCAGAGGGTGGTGGGCACTGCCCAGGCTCCCCAGGGCAGTGGGCACGGCCCCAAGGCTGCCAGAGCTGC
>JAWWMP010000466.1:0-11027 GCA_035047865.1 Dendrocincla tyrannina
CAGGTTCATGCAAAATGTAAATTTGACTCCTGACACTAGTGACTAGTAGGTGGTGAATAAATTTTCTTAGAGGGTAGCTAGTCACCAATCCAGACAGAAAAAAAAAACAAACTATCATACCTATTACCATTAACACAGAAATGATTTTTGGTGGGGAAGAGAAAGAGGGCCTTCTTCAAGGCTAAAGTTACAAGTCTCTGAAGTGATGAAAGCAAATCATAGAGGGAGTGAACTTGGGCATCAGAACATTACCTCCCTTCCCTTCTTGCCCTTCGGTGTCACAGAGTCTGTCTGTAATGAAAACTGAATTTACTTCATTTCTGCTGATGTTCAATAGAATGCTGCTGGCTTTAAGAAATACATCAATCTGTTTATATGATGAACTGCTACAAGTACTGTTACAGTAAGACACTTACACTGTACCAAATAATAGTCTGAAATGTCCAGTGATGAATAATTGATCATAGCTCATTATATTCCAGGATACTTTTTAGCAGATTTGTTAGTCTGTAACAGGATTTAGGAGTCTGATGAATGAATGCGGTTTGCTCATCAGACAAGCCAGACTTGGGTTATTTGATGCCTATAACAGGTTTTAAAAGTTTATTCATTAAAAGCTTGCTGCATATACACATTTTAGCATTTAAGTAGTAGTCTAGAAAAAAAAAAAAAGGAAAAAAGGTTGACAACATTATTTGATTGTGCAACTCTACTGATAACCCTTTAAGACATCAGATAAGGCATCTTGAATCTCTCACAGGGGGATTTTTCCTGGACTGTTTAGTTGCTAAAAATGGGTCTGAAGAGGGGTTATGTATTCTGAATATGTCTAATGCACAGCAGTGATGATTTCTTTTCTAAGCTCTTCTAAGCACATGCAGACATAAGTGAGAACAAGAGGGCACAGAGAGCCAACTCTCCTGTGAATGTATGTTAAATATGTTCTTTTCTCTTGTGGTGATTTTAACATCACAAAAGAGTAAAGCTGAGCTCAGCAAAGCCAGCAGTACCCATTCAACTGTATCACCAAGTCCAGGATGATGGAAGGAACATTTGACCATTGTACCTGTCCTGTAAATTTTATTCATGTACCTTCAAAACTCCCTTCTTAATCTCTCCCAATTACAATTTTCTTGTAAGCTTCAGAAGAAATTACAGACAGGTATGGAAAGCAAGTGTGCAACTCTGGTGCACATGGCTTCATACAAGAATTTTTGTATTTTTTCTGTCTCACCGTGTTAATTTCATAAATCACAAGTTGCAACTTACCCACATTCCTTACATAAGGAAGCTGTGACAGGGGATACAGTTACAATAACGAAACAGGTATTATCTTTTTTTTTCTTGCCAGTTAGTGCTTGTATTATGAAGAAAGAATCTTCCAAGCCGTCTGCTATTGTCACAGTTCTTTTCCTCACATTACACTTCTTAGATGCTTAACTCTTCTGAGAAACTTATCATACATGATAAGAATTTCAATTAGTGTATGCTATTGCAGTTCACTGGTTTCAAATGTTATTTGTCCCACTTTCTCGGTATCTGTTTCTTAGGTAGTTGAAATATCACATCAACTTTTTTTCTAAATAGTAAAAACAACAACAGTCACTTAATGAAAAACATCAGAAAGGTGGGGAAAATAAACAAATCCAAACACAAGAACTGAAAGTGGATTTTTACTTCTACTAGGATAGACAAATGAAAAATCATATTGTTAAAATTCTAAAGAAAGCGGGGACTTCTTTTATTTTGTTTTTTATCCTGCATTACCTTCAGTCTGTCATGTTATAGAAAACATTCCATAGGTTCTGAAGCCAGTTTCTTTTTTCAGCTAAATGCTTTTCTGCAATCCTGTACCCTTTCTGTGGTCCAACACAGCTCTAAGTCTCAAAGTGAAATGTATATTTATGAAATGAAAGTGCACATCTAAGTTGAGTCCTAATGTTTACCACATACTCTGTCTACAGCTGACACTTTTGCTGTCATTATTCCTGGAAAAGGGATGTCCATGCTCCTTTCATTCCATTTAGAGAAATGCCAATGAAAAAAATAGTGTTCATCTGCAACAATCATCCCAGTGTCGCTGCAGAAGAGGAGGCTTAGGGCCAAAAGCCCACTCGCTACCCTGAGCTCCTTAAAGAGTCCCTGGACGGCAAGTTAAGGGGCAGTGCCCTGCAACTTCTGCTCTCCCTTAGCCAGGCAGAAAACCAGGAAGGAGGGTTCCCTTTTCAAGTGTATCTCAAACAAAGCAAAGGAAGCAGCCACAGGAAAAATATTAGACCCTAAATGAACCTGTGTACTGTTGCTACCAGTACTGTTACTACCAATACCTGTAGCAGTCCATTCCTTATCCACTGAGACAGCTTCTTCTACTTTGGAGTGAATTTAATTGCTCTCTGCTGCAGACATCAAACCTTCTGATATTACAGCTGCTGTGAAGGCAGAACATCCATGAGGAGAACTGAGCTGTCACCAGTGCTCTTTCAATTTAGTCTCAGGAAAGAGGTAAAATATTGAGTTGAAAAATAAAAAAAATTAAATTTACAGTTTGGCAAGAAGAAAATGTCTCATACCCAAAGTTAGCCTCTCAAAGTTTGAGTCAACAAGGAATATAGAATCAGTTTAATTATACTGTAATTTTCACTGTGAATACAAAAAGCTTATGTGGCACAATATACTAGATATATCTAAACACTAAATCACCAGAAACATGTCATTTAGTGTTGACAATAACAACTTGTAAGAAGTTGTAATAAAGATGCATAAGTATTATTTCAATTTCTTCCCATGTAAGGCTTAGTGTACCAGCTTGAACTGACATATTATAATTCTACCTAAAGAATGTCATGACACTCACCTGCTCCATATAATCAAAATTTCACATCTTTTTGTGAGTAAATTCTGGTATTTCCTTCTCTGAATATAGCCAGGTATCTTAAGTGCCAGACCTAGCCCAAATTCAGGTCAACCACCTATAGAGTCTGACAGTATTTTTAAATTATGTGTATGAACTGTTGAGACTACTAAGTTTCCCCACAAAGAAATTTGCCAATAAAACTAATGTCAACTAATTCAAAGTCCAAGAAACAAGGTGAAATATCTCTGCCCACTATGAGAAGGTGTTTGGTTTGTTTGACTTTTTTTCTAGGGGAGATTTGCTCACACTCTGTGTGAGACAGAGATGCCTAAATTCTATCAATGAGCTTACAATTCAGGCTTACCTAAATTTCAGTGATTTGAAAATACACCTTCTAATGACTAATGAATGGTATGCTCAGGCTTCACTTAGTATGTCAACTGTCTAAAGAAAACTAGCCACAGTTATATATAGAGTTAGGATTATTTACAAGATTTCCTCACCTGCAATGACTTGGCACAAGAAAGAAGTAAAAACTCAGTGGAAGGGAGTCACAGAGTGACCTGTTTCTTTAAAGAGAGTAAAGGCTCCACACTGAAACCTACATGGAAAAAAAAACCATGAGAGTTTCTGAACTGGAGAGACTTCTTGGGCTTTTTAAGCTTTTAAAAAAGGTAGTAGTTATGATATGTTTTCCTTTAGCTTTGAAACTTAGCTCTGCTGTACAACTGTTTTGAGATCACATTCCTGTTGACCTAAGAAACCACAGTCAGTTACAAGCTACTATGAAGCAAAGAGTAGAGCTGAAGTGTGAAGAAATGAATGGAGCTGAGATGGGAAGAGGGACAGTTAAATGTACAAAACACATCAGTAAGACCTTGCTTATCCAACATATTAACTTCATCTGTTTCTGTCAGATATGTGATTGTAACTTTGATCATGTCATTCTCCTAGTCAAGGCCTGAAGGCCTCACAAAACTACTTTTTCACTCTGAGCAACTCACCCTGAAGAACAGTACATGACAAGAAATGAGCAACCATGTCATGAGTCATCAGCTCTGTTGCCAAGGCATCCTAGTGGGTTAGTAAAGTCATCTAAATATAAATATATTTTTTCCAAACTTCCTTTTTTCCTCCTTTCTTTCTCTGTCATAGCTTTATGTGGTTTAAGTCCTTAGTATTTTTCCTTGTGGGTGAAGAAAGCATTTTTGTGATGAGATTGCATAATATTCTTCTGTTTCTCATTGAAGATCAGTTCAATGTCCATTTCTGCAATGTATATGTATACATTTTAAATTCCATATGTTTGCAAAAAAATTGCTTACTCTGTGTATATTTCCAAGAATTCTACTACTATTTTACTACTATTAGGTTGCATTTCTTTACTTATTTTTAGCGTGCAATAACCAAAGGCAACCACAACATTGGACATAGGATGCAATTGCTATCATCTTAGTTTTACTGTTAGAGAAATTGCAGGAAAATTTTTCAGTTCTTTGCTTCAAGACCTTTTTTTTTTTTTTTTTTGAGAGAGGTATAGTAGATTTTTTTGTTTTGAGTTATTTAATTAGGTTACTAGCATTATACACCATAATCATTAATATTGTTCATCTTTAAAAAAAGTTCAAGTTTTTGTAATGTTTTATCTTTGGGAAAAGAAATTTGTTTTTAGTTCAGTACCTGAACATAATGTCTTTGATCTTGTGGGGGTTTTAACCAATCAGTGGGCATGCAGGTTTTTGCCATTGACAGAGCTGAATGATCAGATGGAGTTCTAGGTTCAAGGAAAACTCTTTCATTATCTTGACTAATCAGCTTTTATGATGACAATAACAGTGCAATGATAGCATAGTCAGAGCATAATTCATATATGTCTTTTCTACCATACGGCTTCAAAGAACTGTTCCTCTCTGATGTTATCAAAGAATCCCTCTGAAGTTAATGACAGTGTTCAAGTTATACAGTTTTTTTTTTAATAGGTCCAAGCTTTTCAAAAAAAAATCCAGCAGCTGTTCCTCCATTTTATCACATTACTTTCCTCAAAGTTTTTGAGGTTTGGGGTTGAGTATACCAACTACTGCTACCATTTAAAACAGTTAATGTAATATGGTGACTTCTTTTATGGGGCATGTACCACAAATTCAATTATTCTGTTTTTCTAGAGTCTTGTTTTCTGATATACATTTATTTTAATGATGTTGACTTTTGGTATACCAATGTGAAATATCAGTTATTTCAACCAGAATGTTAGACAAGGTCTGGGGCAGGGATTTCAACCTTTGAAAGGGTACTCACATACATTAGTCTTACTTTGATTACCTCAGGAACTAAAATGCTTACATTTTTTCACAAGACCTGAATTTAAATGTAATTTAGTATAGCTTCTTCTCAAAGGTGAAACAGCAAAGCAGTACTGATTTTATCGATTCATTTTATCATCATGTACTCACCTTCAGTCTTTCCTTATTGCTTATTTTTACCTAGACACCCCAGAGTCTTAATCTAAGTGCTTTCTTCACAAAGTTTTGCCTTTGCATTGGAGATGCAAGCTACAATTATGGCAGCCTCAGAAAACGGTCGAAGAAAAATTCAATGAAGTAAAACTTTACCTAAGTTTTATTGCCAAAATGAAAGGGTTCTTGAGCAAAAACTAGCTCTTTACCTTAATCTGAAACATTTCTGGCTTAAACAGTTTAAAAATTTGTAGTTGGAATTGTGATTTTTTTTAAGACCTACGCTCAGTATTATGGCAATAATAAATGCCCTGTAAGAAGCTATAATACAAACTATTTAAAGTTATGTTAAATATTTGTAATTGCTTTTGAAATTTCCATTTATGGTCATAGTTTTCCCTTATTTGATAGCCTTTTTTTCCTCCTGCAGTACTGCTATAACAGGAGTTGAAGCAGAGTCAAGGCACTTAAGTATTGTGATATGAAACGTCTGCAGAGTTGTCACTGCCATTGCACACTCCAGATAGAAGGAATGAATTCTCAGCATGTCTCAGCTTATGGAGCTTTCAGTATTTAGTAATGGTTTCATGTTAAGAAGAAGGACAGCATAAGGTATAGGTACTCCTAACTTCCTGAATTACATTCGTTATCCTGCTCTCCTATTTTTTAAATACCAATTGTTATTGTGCGCTACTTTTTGGAAACTAAAACACTTAAAAAAATATTTTTTACTCTTATCCTCACTGGTCCTCAGACCCCTCAAAGTAAATCAGAACATGAAAAGTATTAAATCATACTAATTTTATGATAAAATAATTGCCAAACAACAAGAGAAAATTACAGTTGTCAGATCATCTCACACTAAAAAAAACCCCACAATCATTTATGGTGAACTCTGAGTATGCAGAAAAATAGCTTCAAATATATTAGGAGTGAAGAAATTCTCTTATGCTTATTGCAAATGTTTTAGGGTCATTTGAGCCTTTGCATTTAAAATTAATATCCTTCTTCATAGGACTCAGATAGGTCTGACAGGTATAGACAGTTATGAATATTGTGCAAAAGCTAATAGAAGACACATTTTTATTAGTCTTGTTTACTTCAAAAGGAATGCAGGGGAAAATAATGCATAAACATTCTTCAGTCCTTTGACAAGATCATAGTGCTGTACATTTGAAACATTCATGGAAAACACCTCCACTTTTGTGTGCTTATGAATTATTTCTTCCTCATTTTTTTCTCATCACTTGAAAAATAATACATTTGCTTAGAAATACTTTCAGCATAGGATACATGACAACATCTTTGTCTAAATCCACTATGACATCCGTGAGGCAGTGAAAACCATCTACACATGGGCTGAGGAGAGTGTACCCAAGCAAAAGAAGAGGTGAGGTGAGGTGAGGAAGAAGGAGTATCTGCACATTTCAAGGAGTTAGAAGAACCAAATGAAACCCATCCTAGTGGTTACGTGTCCATCAGTTGCACTGAGGACTGATATGTAGAAGGCGTCTACAGTAAATCCTGGATGGCAATGGACATCTACATATGACTTTGCTCCAGTTCATTAATGGTTTTGCTATTATTGCAACATTATATAGGACCACTGAGTGTAAAAAGAAATGCTGTTTTATAGCCAAAATAACTGATAAACAGTGCAGCTGCACCTCTTTTGAGGCTGACAGATTCAGAAACTAATGCCCATTGGTTTTACCTGGCATATGGTACAACACAAAATCCTCCCAGACTCTTTGGGATTTCTGAGTCACCTTAGGGGTCCCTCAGGCCGAGGCAAAGGGATGACATCAGAGGTACCACCTGTCATTAACCACCTGCAGTGATTTCTGCTATTCAGAGAAGGAGAAAAAGTGCTTCTCTGCATTGAGCATGATAAAAATTTATGCTGTGTCAGACTGGACAAAAGATACAGACTATTGCCACTGCCATGGTCAGAAAATGCCAGTCTCTTACATCATTTGCTCACTGACATTCTAGTGCCTAATGAAGCACAAACCATGAATAACCTCCGTGGGGTAAGCATAGCCCTTCCCTTGCAGGCACTGCTTGCAAGCAGAGTCCTGAGGTCTACGTGGATGGCCACATCACCAGCAGTCACCCCCCAAAGGCAGCTTAAGGGATTAAATACATATTTTGTACCAGCAGCCTAGAAGAGCTTACCTAAGAAAGGTTTTTTAGAAACAGCATCTCTGCTACCTTCATACCCAGAGGTGTCTCATCCCACCTGGGCAGCACTGCCACTTGATTAAAGTGCTCCTATATCTTTCTGCAGGCTTCTCCTGCCTCCAACACCCACCATTCCAACATTTTCTCACTGAACCTTCTCTCTTTTGGATTGTCTCCATGACTCTCAGCAGAAAGTGCAAGGGCTACCCCAAAACCCATGGATTAAACACACTCAGTCACTCTTGCTGAAGAACATCCCAGGCTGTTATTGCCTTCTAGATGCACTGCAAGAAACACACTGTGCTGCATACCAGGATATCTGTGCAGATCCAAGCCAATTACTTTGTGTTGCATTATCTTTCTGTCTGATCCAACAAGTCTGAAGAAGTGTACTAAGCAAAGACACCCAGTTACTACACTCCAATATGGCTTAACTAATATTGCTGAAGACAGATAGACCTGAAGACAGGTCATTGGGTTTAAATTACACCTTTAAATCCACCAAATTGGTTCAAAAGTAGGGGAGGTGACATAAGCATTTTTCAAATACCAGTAAACACTGATTTGTATCAGTGAATACATGTATGTAAATCTCAGCTTATGTATGACTGGAACTGAACTTTAGGAAGCAAAATCACTGGAACATGGTTAAGAGGTGGTCAGTCTATTTATGGTTGTTTCTTAATAATTTGCTACCCTCTTTCAAACATTGTTAATTATTTGAATATAAACCTGCCATGTCCAGACTACTATTGTGGTTTAGATACTTATTGCAAATATTTCATGCTCTGTTTTGTTAGACTATAAGAAAAGTCTAAATATTTCTGATGGAGCTCTGCATGTGTCACTATATGCTTCACCATCTACAGTTCTTATTCCGCAATAGTCTACTGTGCATGTTCACTGTAATCTAGAGGAAAATAACTATCACTTAAGAGGTAGGACCAGACACTCCAGAAGGAAAAAAAAACAGATTGTTAAGATGAGCTAAGAACTTGACTCACAGAGGATCATATTTACCATGTGTTCTCTATTCTTCTAATAGTCTACTGCTTGTAAATATTCAGGGGAAAAAAGTGTTAAAAAAAGTCAGTAAAGCCTTCTGAAAAAAAACATTTATCATCACTATCTCCATCACATCAGAGAACTGCTTCCAGGTTACCCAACAGTTACTCAAAGTATGATAAACAGAAGAAAAACTCTTGTATTTAATTTTAATTTGCTACCTTAGGAGAATACTGAATATCCTCAATTCTGAGACACCTATTATAGTAGCTGTGTCACTGTAATGGTACATACTCTAAGGGGAAAAATAACTACCGGGACTTTTGGGGGATTTCTGCTAGGACTCAACCAGAAAGTCTACTAATTTCCTTTTCCCAACCATTTCATCTTGTAGCAGATGTATTAACTGACTCTACCACTACTAGTTACAACCTCTGTGGAGATTATGCATACAATCAATTCATGTAATCTAAGGAAAAGCAATTAATGAGAAGTGGTCCAAGATGATACACGACTCACCCTATGTTTCTCCATTTCTAGTCCAGTACTGAACCAAAAATGCTCTCTACCACTTACCAAAGTGCATCAAGTGGCCAATAATGATAACTATACAGTGATAAATCACTAACATTTCTGTCATGACATTTTGTAATTCTGTTGCATTTTTACTGCTATGACTCCTATTTTGTGAATGGAATAAGCATCTCTTAATGGAATAACATTTTTCTGTGATTGTGGTAGGTACTATGTGGTGTACCTTTCTTATCTCAGACATGCACAGTTTGAAAGTCTCAAATCATTTTTGGTCCTTTTGCTTATAAATCAAGGAAATATTTTCAAGGTCAAAAATGCCAAAGAAAGTGGCTGCTCTGTAAAATAATTTCCATTGTCACTGATTATTTCCAAGTCACTCAAAAAGTTCACCTTTCTAATGACCTTTTCCATATTCCATTTGTGCCTAGAGGTGAACACTTTAGAAACAGTTAAGTAAAAACTAGTCCACTTTCTGAGAGAATAGATGTGGTCTTTGCTTCTTTTCTGGATTCTTTATTTCTACCTCCTGGACTACCAACATTATTACATCATATTATCACATTATACAAGGCCGTCTCTTCTTTTCAAGAATATTAGAAACAGAGTAGCTTCATGCTTTTGCTTTCAAAAAATAAAAATTAAGAAACTGAAATAATTTTATCTCAGGAAACTACATAACTAATCAAAACAATAATCTATTATTCGTAGTAACACTTGTCTTGAGAAGAAAGAAGGATTGTGTATGTTCATTTCAAACTTGTTCAGTCAGCTTTGCAGAGTTTCTTATCTAAATGTTTACTGGTTAAGGGAATCAAGAACAGAAATTTTCTTTTCCTTTATCCTTCCAATTGTAGGCAATATTGGAAGAACCAGGAAGGCTCAGCTGATGAACACCTGGCTCTGAGACTTGGGTCAACTGCAATATTTGTGGGGTTTTGATCACAGACCAGTCTACATGACACTAAACATCTTGGCAGTAGATGAGGTATCCAACTTTGGTAAAGGGGAAAGGATCTTTGGACAGGAGTTAGCAGGAAAAGAACTGCTGTGTAGCTAAAACTCACTGAAAGAGCTTTAAATTAAATTTGAAGGAGGAAAGAGATAAAATGAGTCTGAGAAGAGGCGAGCCTGGGAGTGGCATGCCAGTGTTTGAGGAACAGTTTGATAGTGAGGTTATCCTTCAGGCTGACTGTCATGGGTTTCTCTGATTAGGTTTTTTTTTCCTTTTTTTTATTAGAGGAAGATTGGCTTCTGTTGGAAGCCTCTGGAAGTTTCCCTCCATCCTATAGAGCAGAGCCAATGAGGGCCAGCTCCGAGGAAAACTTCCTGCTTTTGAACCACTAGGTTACGCCCCTGCGTGAAAACATATTTAAGAAGTTGTTGCACAGTTAGAAATGGGCAGCCATGGATTAACAACATCACAATGCAGACGTCAAGGTCGTCAGTGCAGGAGGAGAAGAGGAGTAGGAGGGGGAGGGACCCCATGGATCAGGGAGAGGACTTAAAACTATTATTCCCTGAATACGTGGTGATGACTATGGCGATTACGAGTTGTCCCCTCGAAGCCCATGGGATCAATCAGGGTGCAAAGACCCCCCTGTTGGAGCAGGGGGGAGCAAGAAAGAGGTTGCTGCTTAGCAGGAGTCCCCCAGGGTGGAGCAGTCCCTTACAAAGAATTGCAGCCAGGACCCACGAAGGGAGAAACCCATGCTTAGCAGGTATAGCCAGCTTTTCATGAGAGACTGTATCCCATGGAATGACCCACGAGAGAGCAGAGGATCTCTCTTGTGGGGGGAACTTCATGGAAGACAGGGGAAGGACTCAGAGTTGTGATTCGCCTCTGACCGTGGTGATGACTGTGGTGAAGCGAGCTGTCCCCTTTGCAGCCCACAGGAAAGGCCCTGAGACAGAACTGTTGTTTAAGTTTTGGACTTACATCTGTGAATGGCTGACCCAACAACAGGCTGTAAACCTTCCATTCCCTGTCCCCCACACCA
>JAWWMP010000467.1:0-11025 GCA_035047865.1 Dendrocincla tyrannina
CTTCCTGGACACAATCCTGTGCCATGTGCTCTGGGATGGCCCTGCTGGAGCAGGAGGGGGGACCAGGTGACCCACTGTGGTCCCTCCCAGCCTGAACCATTCTGGGATGCTGTGAACTTTGTACGTGTCTTACAGCATATGATGAATTGAAGTCTACCTGTATTTGTATTCCATGAACCTATTTTAATTTGGTAAAAAGAAATCTTTTCTTTTACCATGCAAAACCAAGTTGTTAAGGTTGGAAAAGTCCAGGGTCATGGGGTCTGTCAGAGGGGAATAACACAAAACTAACACCACAGAATATTATTGATTTTTTTTGTTCAGAATTATTTATGTTTAGATAATTATACTCCTTTGTTCAGGGCTTATCAGAGATTCTTGGGTCTGCTGTCAGGATTGCTTTACTTTTGTGATTCCACAGGGCAAGTAATATTTAATAAAAGGAGAGACCGTAGGCTTTAAGATGTGATACAGCCAGAAGAGTGGTCAACACAGCAATGATGGAATTCAGGTAAACTGGAACTTGGCCACAGCTCTGAGTGATGCTCCCAGCTCATCCTTGTCGTCTTTAAAACTTTACCTTCATGTGGGCAGGCAGAAACACTGGAATGTAGAGCTGAGTATGTTAAACATGACCTCTTCTTTTACAAATTAGGTTCCTAATTTGTGGTGCAGCACTCGTGTTATTGTAGCAGCAGGTTCTGGAGCTTCACCACTGCTTTAAACTAATAAAACTGTGTCAGTGCAGAAGGAAACTGTGTACATGTTGTTAGCACACTGCAGGATAAATAGTATTTATGCTTTCAGATGGATGAATAGCCAAATGAATGTATATTTGACCATGTCATCTCAATGAGACCTTGGATAGTTGAATCCTCTCTTGCTAAACATATTAAAGAGAAGATGAGTCAGAAAATAATGCCCAGAGGAACCTATAAAAGAACAACTATTTTAAATCGTATAGCTGTAAAATTATTAATGTGTTTAAATAATTAAAACCATGTAGTCCAGGGTTTAATGCCAGGTGAAGCTTCTCCTGAGTAGCTGACCCCTTTTCTGTGCTCCCCTACAGACTCCCCAGTGCAGACCTTCTAGAATGAAGAGAAATCAAAATAATTATTAAGTACAGACACCCTTCTATAGGCAGGGAATTACTGTAGCAGCTATGTGATTTTTTATTTTCACAAAAAAACCCAGAATATCCAATAATATCTGTCGTGGTTTATATTTGTTTAACTTCATTAATTTAAAAATAGGCACTGAGGTGCTTGAGCTCTACATAGGGGTAGCTTCGACCTCCTGTTTCATTTAAGACATATATACAGATCATATTTCCCTTGCTATTTCTTCCACATAAAATCTGGTTGACCTTTTCTTCATCTAGGGGAAAAAAAAAGGAAAAAAGAGAGAATGCTTAATTTGGGGTTTTTCCGTCCCCTCCTTCAATTCCTTCCTTTTAATGACAGATTTCAGAGCTTAAAAAAGGATTTTACTGGTAGCTAAGATGTCTAAATTAGGAACATTTTGATTTTTTTTGGTGTCACTTGAAAACAAAACAAAAAACCCAACCCAAACCAACAAACAAAAAAAACCACAAAAAACCCCAAACAAACCAAAACAAAAACCCCAACCCACAATCCACTACAGAGTATCTAACCTACTTCTCCTATGCTAGAAAAAAAATTAAAAAACCCTAAATTATACAATCTTTTGCTGACAAAACAGTGAAATCAGTCCTGGAAGGAAGTGCTAAAATATTCTGCCTTGTTTACCTTTTTATGTGTGTCATAAAGGTAAAGTAGTAAACAATCAGACATTCAAAACTGGGTCATATTTTTGTAGCTGAAGCATTGCAGAATTGAAAGGTCTTTCATTTAACTGCATGGAACAATCCTTTCATGACCTGTTTCAATACTGCGATGGCTTTTTTCCTTTTTTCAAATTATTATGTCTTAAGAATCTTCCTATTTCACTTTGTAAATCCCACTTGCTGCTTTCATTCCTTCTTTTGAACAAGCCTCAGTTAACATATTCTTTTTTCCTTATGCAGTGACAGCATCACTTTGAAACCACTGCTAAAATACTTTTGAATTTTATAACTATTAGAACTGAAACTCTGTGGAATGATTTACCTACATGTTGCATTTGCAAGAGACTTTATGTTGAGGTCTAAAAATAGAGCGATTAGTCAAAAATAAGAATCAAAATTGCCTCTTAAATGGCTGCAATACTCTTTATATACATTGATATTTTACAGATGAGAATAGATATGGACATCATAACTGTGTACTTATTTCGTTTTTATTGAGAATAAACTTAGAATAAATCCATTTTATCTGTTTTTGCTTACTAGCTATTATTTTTTGTTTACCAAATTATATCAAATCACTGCCTAAAGGGTGGGAAAAAAAGGAAGTTAGGCCAATGAATCTAATTTCCTGGCCTGATCTAATGCTTTAAAGAAATAATTAAAGTTTCCATGTGAAAACAAGAGCATCAAAAACAAACAAAAGAGACTTGTCAGAAGCAAGAAAGACATGGGCAGAGAAAAAAACAGGTAGATTGAATAAAAACCCAGATGTTTCCTACCTGATTTAAATAATGCTTTTGAAACAGTCTCAAATGACATTATTTTAAGTAAGAAAAATAATCCCAGTCCAGACTAAAATATTGTATTATTTATTTCATTTGCAGATTAATGCTAATCTGGAGGTAGCACAACTACACTGAAGGACAGGATGGGAGTTCAGAATGGTCAGATAAGTTAGGTAAATGGTAAAAAGGAAAAAAGCAAAGGTAAAAACAATCAATCAAACAAAAAGAGCACACAGCTGAATAAATTGAAATACAAGTGAGTTCATGTTTAGGTGGCACTCTTGTAGGAAAAGAATAGAGTGTATTAGAATGCTATAAACTAAAGTGAGTAATAAAATCCGTACTCTTTGGGAAACTACCCTTTAGTCTATGCATGTTACTGATTTGGGGCTGCAGGATGAATGAGTGTCCTCTCTGATCGGCATGGGCACAGCTCAGCTACAGAATTGTTTTGAGCTTTGAGCACTTCACTTGAACAAGAGATCAGGCCAGTAGAAAGAATCAAGGCAACAAGAACAAGTGAAGAGCTGAAAAGTCTGAAAAAAAACACAGGCTGGTTTAGTGAGGGAGTAACAAAAGCCAGAATGACACTCTTCAAACTCTTCAAAGCATATAAGAAGATGCTTGAAGCAACAAAATTGGGGAGAGATGTTTAAAATGCATAAAGGGGGGTTCCTTTTGGGTGTTTGCCCAACTTCTCAGTGGTAAATGACTGGCATCTGCAGCAGGTCACCTGCAGCTCTGCACAATTCCTGTACTCTAGGCTCAGGTTAAACGGTCCATTTGTCGACCATACAGGCTGTGTTTGGGTTTTCCCTTTGCTTTACAGCAGAGAGGATTAATCAAATGAATTTCCAGGGCCTGTTCTAAAAATGGTGTTAAACTAAATCTATGGTGAAGATAGTGGAGAAATTTACCAAAGGAAGACTGGGCACTCACTGAAAATGTGAAGATGGGGTTCAGTCCAGTGGGGAAGAGGGAAGAGCTGAGAAGTCAGAGAGAAGGAGCTCCTGTGGACAGAAAAATCTCTGTCAGCACTAATCAAACAGGTTTATGCAGGGTAAGGCCAGAAAGGAGGAGGCAGTAATAAATAAGGTGCAAAATTGGACTCGTGGAATCAGTTTTGCATTTGAGTAGACATTACAGGTGAATGTACTTCTGGGGAAGTTACAAAACTGAGCAAGACAAAATTTATAGAGCATAGTGTGTTGCTTTGGGGTTTTGGTTTGGTGCATTTTTTGTGGGGGTTTGGGGTTTTGTTTGTTTGTTTGTTTTCCCATGGAGGAAGAGGATTAGTTGAAGAGGATGAGTCCAAAACCTCATTTTTTACAGTATTTATTTTAACATAACAAACACATACAGGAAGATGTCAGAAGGACAGGGTGATCTATGAGACTTATTGAAGGAGAACAGTGTATCAGAAATGAGTGGTGTTTAAGAGTCATCAAAATACAGACAGGAGGCCACTCAGATGCCTCAGCTCCTTCAAAACCTGAGTTCCATTCTGGCCCATTTTCCATAGGACTTATACAGGGGCACCTTTGGATCTATTTTGTAATTTGCCTTTTTAAAGGTGGAACAAAAAGAGGAAAGATTGAAATGCATTTCACAGCCATGCCATTCAACAGGTTTGTAACTTCACAATTTAACCTTTTCCAGTATTTTCCTATTGTGCTCTGCCACATTTAAAAAGGTGTTCGTGTTTGGCATGGTGCAAATTAGTGGTGGTAAGAAGTCAGGTGAGAGCATTTGCCCTCTTGTCAGAATGGGTTATATCAAATTAATACTGAAAAGATGCATATGTTTAACAAGTAAGGAACTTGGTTTTACAGAGCAAGTCAGTTTGATGTAGGTTGGAACTTGAGGTAATTAGGCCAGGAGTAAGAAAAAAGCATCCTGTAACTCTATGTATCCCAAATACTCCAATCTGGGCACTCTGGTCGTGTAAACAGTGCCTGACAATTAACACTGAAAAGACAGGGTTGTGTCCCTGAAATGCATGAAAGCACAAATTCTTTAATGGTATCATGAAACAAAGCAATATCAACAACAACAAGCAAATAATACAAAGCAAGCAGAAAAACTCCATCCTACCAGAAAACCCTCTAACACAAGTATTTTCTTTTATATCAAGTATAACTAACTTTAAGACAAAACTTTCTGTGTGACATGACCACCCTAAATAGACTCAACTCCCCTCTTGCTGTAGAAGGAAAATAACATGACAGCAGTTTGGATAGCAGCATTAAGAATTACAAAATTAGTTTTTTAAACACGACATTCGCTGTAATTTGTACTTTTAATACACCCATGCAGTGCTTTTAGTGATTCAAGTAATGAATTGCTGAGAATTTTTTAACCTCAAATGTGGCCATTGAGAGACATTTTTTGCACTGTAAGAAATTATTTACACCCAACAAGTCTATTTGAGTTGGATCCTGCATTACCAAAGTGATTGTCTATGCTTTTATTTTGTTTCAAAATGCAAAAATAGTATGATTGCATTACTTAAAACTAACCTCCACTTAAAACTCCACTAACTTAAAACTACAGTAAAGGACAGAAAATAACTGCTAATTATAAAAACTGAGGGTTTGGACTTGTCCTCTTAAAGTAATCCTCTTCCTTCAGGGCAAAAGAAAAAGTAAATCACACAGAAAACGCGTGGATTAAAAAATAATCTCCACTATGAGCTTTTCTCTGGAAATATTTTCTGTTTGTAGATGTACACTTGCAGGTTTCCTGAATATCCACTACATGTAACATTTTGATCAATTTTTATTGGAATTGGTTAGACTTGCAGTGGAAGTTCAGCAAGAGCAAAACAGGCATCATTCATCCTTCTGCATCAGTTACATGATGTCAACATACCATGATATCCCCTGTGAAAGAAGCTTTTCTATTTAATAACAGATAGGGAACAGGATGGGAAAGAATCTCGGGGATCAGCAAATTCAAATGCTTTTCCAGAGCTGGGAAATGTAACCTACAGTATCTTTCCTAAAGAAATCTAGTTTCATCCCAAAAGTAATTACAGTTTTAGGTTCTGCTTTTTCTAATGCAGAGCTGTGTTCCTATATTAAGAAACTCTTACTTGTAGCTCTAATTTATTACATTATACTTCTTTTCTATTACTTTCCTTCAATATTTTTAAGAGAACTGCTGTTAGCTAAAAAACCCAAACCTTTTAGCACTTATTTTCTGTCCTTTACTGTAGTAGTGGCCTTTATGGACACTTTATGGACAGCTATTCCAGTTGTAACACATCTAGTTCCAATGTTAATGATCAGAACAGTGTAATTATTTTAGATCATGTCCAATCTGTGGTTTGTGCCTATAAAAAGCACTTCTGTTTCCCTTTCTAACAAAGACACCTTTCTTGGTAACCATTAATTTCTATGCACACTTACACAAAGCATTTTTATTGCAAACTTATCAAAAATAAGACACCTTGCCATTGAATTTTTTGTAGTTTTATGTAGTTTTATGTGTCTGTTCCTTTCAAAGATCTAGAAAGGGGCTACTGATCTTCTGGTTTGAGTGCAAGGAGGTCTCTTGAGTCTTAAAAATCACTTTTCAAATCACTAGTAGCTGCTGACTTTGCTTTTGTTCCTGTGCTCTATATCTAGTGTTTCAAAGTATGTATCTCTTGGCCTTAAACCATAACTTCTCCCCCTCCCCTAATTTCTAGCCCACCCCTGCTGTGTAATTGCTTAACTTTGTTTGGTTTTGTTTCTGGGGTTTTGTTTGGTTTTGGTTTTGTTATTTGTTTCATAGCTTTTTTTTTTTTCCTCCCCTTTAAGATTTTCCAGAGTTGTCTTTTTCCAGATGTGCTGTGTTTAACTTCTGGGAATGGCCTCTTTATCCCTGTGACTCCTGATACCCAAGGCCCTAAGCTTATCTCTGATCAGTTCTTTCCTTTTTGTTCCTTGTAGCCTGCCTCCTTATTCCTTGCATTTTCTTCAGGTAGTTATGCACCCAAAATAGCATGGGATGCCTCTCTCTCCCTGACTTTTTTTAATAGCATTTAATTCATTACAGGTTGACAGCTTCTGTTCTGAAAAACAAAAATCTCACCTATAGTCAGGAGGTTCCTGAACTATTCTACCCAATTGTCTTCATTAAATAATTCCCTCATTAAATACCACCCTGCATTTCTCAAGATCTTTAAAGATTCAGATCCTCCCATGCACAATTACTTTTGCTAACCTTACAAAATTAAACAAAACCAGTTTCTGACCTGTGAGAACACAGATCTGTACATGGAGCCCCTACTAAAGGTACTGGACCATCAAAGGGCAGTGACTTGAACAAGAGAGTGGCTACCTGACCTCTTAGCTAGTGGGTTTTATTTCTGACATAACAAAACACAGCACCTGCCCCTCATTGCAGAATTAGAAGTGACTGATAATACACATGTGGGGTTGCATGAAGCTGTTACACGTTTTTGTTTTTAAAAAGTTTCCTGGTTGCCACAGTAAGCCAGGGGCTGTATGGTGTGGTGAGGTGTTCACCCCTGCAGCTGTTCTTCAAAGGGATGAATCTCAGATGACAAAACCCGATTGTGCCATGTTATCAGAATGACCCCCAGCCAGCACTCGGGGACTTTCAGCAGAGCTTCTGTTTGCTAAGTATTCTGGCACATCTAGGTATGCTTTTGGCCCTAAAAAGAAGCAGGAAATTAGCCAAGTTGGGTTTTTAAGATGGTTATGTAGCGAGAAACAGCAAGTGGAAAACAAATAAAACTTAGGTGTGAAGTTGCAGGAA
Source organism: Dendrocincla tyrannina (assembly GCA_035047865.1). NCBI lineage: Eukaryota > Metazoa > Chordata > Aves > Passeriformes > Dendrocolaptidae > Dendrocincla > Dendrocincla tyrannina. The sequence continues at coordinate 7,363 of JAWWMP010000467.1, forward strand.
CTACTCCTGAAGGGAACTGCGAATGTATCCAGTACCACAGGTATTTTGTTCTTGGTGCTTTTCAAGTGTTTTGGAGAAATACACCAACTTTCCGACACAAACACCACTACACGGGGCTGGACTGGTCCGGGAGGGGACTCTGGGGTCCCTCGGCTCTGCCCGGGGTTCCTGAGGCTCATCCTGTCCCCCGGGCCAGCATCTTCCTTGGCAGTGACCCCGGGTGCTTTTCCACGGGAGGGTTTTGCCGACCCATGCCCATTTCAAGGCGCATTTTCCGGAGGTTTGGGGAGGTGCGGGGCACCCCAAGGGATGCTCGGCACTCCCTCTGGAACCGGCTCTACCTGCACCGCTCCCCCTGCCCTCGGCTCTCCCTTCCCCATCCTTCCCATCCCTCCCATCCCATCCCATCCCACCATCCCCCTTTCCCGGCCCCTGCCGCAGCCCGACGTGTGCGCCCCCTCCTCCCCCTCATCCCCCTCCCCATCCCAGGACACCGGCCCCGCCTCCGGGTCTCTCCCGCTCCTCCACCCGTGTAAACCCGCCCCTGGAGCTGGGCAGAGGGTGTTCGCTCTCCCCTCGGGTTTGCCCCGGCACGTTTATTCAGGCGCGGTTCATTAGCATCCTATTTTTTTTGCGGAGCGAAGGGGGGAAACTCGCGCGGTCCTCTCGGATTTCCTGTCGCGGCGGAGGAGGAGGGCGAGGAAAACCCCAGCCTGTTCGTCTCCTTCGGCTCTTTTCAGCCCTCCCCGTCCCCCCGGGGTGTGTGGGGGTGCCCCACTGCGGGCATCTCCGAGCCGCGCTGCGCGGCGGGCAGGCTGGGCAGCGCAGGAGGAGGGATTCCGCGGCTGGAAGGGGTTTTGCAGCTGGAAGGGTCCCCGATCCCGCTGCCGGCCGTGCGGGACCGGCGGCTCCCGCCGGGATAGCCGCAGGATGGGCAGGCGGCGGTGGCTCTGCTGCTTCGCCCTCCTCCTGTGGCTGGGGGCGCAGGGGGCGGCCGGGATGCAGGAGCAGCGGCAGATGCAGCCGATGCAGCCGCAGATGCAGCAAAGGCAGATGCAGCAGATGCAGGAGCATCAGCAGCATCCGCACCGACGGGCGCTCCGCGCTCCGGGAGCATCGGACGGCGCCGGGAGCGCCTCCGGACGGGTCCGACGGAGGGGTCAGCAGGATGCTCTCCGCGGGTAGGGACGTGCCCGCACTCCCCCGCATGAAAACCTCCTTTTCCCCGCTGCCGTTTCGGTCTTTCCCCCCCTCCCACGCACACACTCGGGTATCTCCCCAGCGAGAGCCCCGTGCCTGCGCTCCCCTGGTCCTCGCGTGTGTCCCCGCCGAGCATCCTGTCTTCTCGCCCCTTTGTGTGGCTTTTGGTGGTCAGGATTGGGCTGGGCAGGGTACGTGGGCCTTGGCTGTGGGGTATGGTCTCCCGATTAGTGCGAGTTAATTAAAGCCAGACGTGTTGCGGGGTTACTTTGCAGCCAACAGATGGACCACATTGGGCTCCCCGATGCAGCGTGTTACGGCATCGAGATACTTTGTCATTCCCTGTATTTTGGCTGCTAAGAAGAAACCATTCAAAGTCTGTGGTTTCGGGAGTTCTTTGTGGCTTCATGGGCTTTAGTTGTTTTGGGTTTGGTTTTTTGTTGGTTTGGGATTTTTTTTTGTTTGCTTTCATTTGTTTTTTTGTAAGTCTTGGGGGGTTCTTGGTACTTTGAGTTACTTTATATATCTTTATCACCGAGCATCCCTTCTGTCTTGGGTCAGATGGCAGCAGGAAGCCCATTTTTACTGCAGGGCTTCTAAGACTGTGCTTGAATGCAGAACCAAACTCATCCCTTCCATGCCCTTGGTAGTTCCAAGAGGGATGAATCTGGCCTGCTCTTGCCTCATCTGCCTCTCTTTATATTAACTTTTTGAAGTGATCCAAACTAAAATGCCTTGGAACTTCTTGTAGTGTAGGAGAATTTTGTTCCTTTGGGGAAGATTTTTTTGTAGACAACTTTGCTATACACATTTTGTGTGTGTGTTTCATGCAGCTGGATTCTTCCTTTATGTCTTTATAAAACATTAAATTCTTCTTACAGTGGTTTATATTTTTGTATAGATATTGATTGGTTTGTCTGTGTTACAGACCAAATGTGTGTGGCTCTAGATTTCATTCCTATTGTTGCCCTGGATGGAAGACACTCCCTGGAGGAAATCAATGCATTGTTCGTAAGTGTCTGACTTGAGGGTCTAGGGGTAATACAGTAAATATTATAAATAAATATAAATAATAAGGTAAATGTTCCTCTATGAGTTACTGTTCTGTTCAGTATGAGAAAAGATAATTCATCTATGTCTTTCATCTTATTTTTGAAAGGAAAAATAAGATTAATTTACAGGCCTACATTCTTTGTAATTGAAAGGTTGCCCAGTTACTGTGTTTTCTTTTCTGTGCTCTTAAAAGACATATCCCCACCTAGATTTTTAAAAAGGATGTGACAGTGAAGGAAAAGGGGGAAAAAAACTTCCTTAAATAATAAACTATAGTAACAGGAAATAAAAAAGCCAGGAGGTCTTGATATAAAGCAAATCAGATCTGAAGTTCTCGGAGACTTTCGTGCTAAGCCTGCGATTACAATCAAATGGAAATGTTTTCTACTTCTGCGGTTCTTATTCTCTTGCTTGTCATCTTCAGTTGTGTTTTAATGGTTGTAAATCCTGTAGCTCTGATTGCTGCCTGGTCATGGTACTGTGCTGACAGATGTGACTGCTGGCATACGAGGCTTGGCAAAAAAAATGGCAGGGAATGAGTGCAGTACTCTGGTCAGGGGATGTTATCTACATCAAAACAGAGAATTAAGTTTAATTTTCTTTGTGTTAGATAAAAGCTGACAGTAGGCAAATGCTTCTTTCAGCCCTTAAATTTTAACGTGAGTCTGTTCTCATTCCTCCTAGCCTGTCAATGTCTCTTTTGCCAGTAAGTCTGCTCAGCTTCAGAATTCAGGTTCAAAAACATACTGCCCTTTACATAAACAGCCGAGGTCTTTGTAACATTCCATGTAATAAACTGCAGACATGGAGGAGGACAAATAGGGAAGGAAGGGGTGGTAAGCCAAGGTGTGCCAAGCTTTTGACTTTGAGTGGCTTTTGGATTGTTGCTTTTTGATTCTGGACTCTCTACCTGTTCACAGCTATTATTTTTACGTGAGTAAATTTGCATTGCTAATACTGATGATAACTGTCATGCATGCCTGATTTTTATCCGAAGTTGACCTAGGATTTCCCATGGAAGGACAACCATGTCATTCAGAGGAAGATTCTTGGATCAATGCCCCCGTGGAATAAGAGGAATTCCTCAAAATGTTCAGTTCACATTTATCAACTCTTTCAATATTGGCTTACTTTAATGTAAAACAGAACTTTTGAATAGGACCTGGGTTGCCTATTATGATGTTGATAGGTTTTCCAAATCCAGCCAGGTATCTGTCTCAAATGAAATTAGGTGCTTTCAGAAATCCTTACAAACTGCCTTTAAATTCTGACTCTCAGTGCCTCTTAAAGGCCTTGGTCTCAGGCCTGTCCACATCCAGAATAATCTTTGGCTTTTTACTGATTTATGTGCACAAAGCATGTCTTTTAGCTCCTGCTTACTTACTGGAGTCTAATTGCAGCTCTTAAACA
>JAWWMP010000468.1:0-11015 GCA_035047865.1 Dendrocincla tyrannina
GTGGTGGGATCCTCCACCTCCGCTGCCGTTGGCAGCATCCTCAGCTCTCAGGGAGTGCCCATCAGCTCTGGGGGCTCGGACCTCTCCTGCATCACCAGGCGCTATGGTGGCAGGAGGGGCCTCCCCTGCTGAAGATACTGATGAGACATCTTGAGGAACTCAGAACATGGTGCTGGGCAGAGGATCTATGTTTTGGGTGGAGTTTGCAGGATAGCTGACCAAACTTGCCTCTCTCTCCCTTTTCATTGTTTGCATTGGTTTCCCTGTGCTGCAATGTTCCTCAAAGATCAGCTTGGTTGGAAGCATCTGGTTTCTCCCCTTTTGTGGGACAGGCAGACAAATATGCAGGAATGATTGCACAGACAAGGAGCACAGACTCTCTGATGCCCTTGGTGCTCCCTGCACTGCTGACCTCCGCTTGCAGTGATTTTGTTTCCCTCTTTCTTCTCATTAAACTTCTGCTGCATTCAATTCTGGCCTATGTGTCCTTTCCTCCACCAAAGGAGAAAGGTGTTGCTCATTGGTGGAAGTCAGTGAGGGCTTAAAAAGACCCTTATCCATTCACAGAGGAATGAAATTTTGGGGTACCATGGAGAGGCAGCACTTTCGGGCACCATTCCTTGGAGCTGAGGAAGACATCCCTGGCTGCAGCTCTGCTTCCAGAGACCATCAAGCAGACCATCTTGATATGTCTCTGCCCACAAATACTCAGAAATACCCAGAAAATGCAGAGACCCTGAAACATTAGCTGCCCCATGAGCTCTGGGGGAAGAGTGTTCCTCTTGTTATGGCTGGAGCTGCACTGAGGTGGTGGGTGTGAGCCTCCTGGACATAATGTGCTCTGCAGAGTATAAGGAGTTGGAATATGAGAAGGAACGTTTGTGTTGGACCATGGCTTCCACTCCATCTTCCTCTCCCCTCCACAGTCCAATATAAAGTGAGCACAAATATCCACTGAGTGCTTTCTTTCTCCTATACTGTGTTCCTTTAGCTCAGGACATGTTGAGTTTGAGGTCTCAGCCTCTGACACAGCACCAGGCTGATAGGCTGCACTGATACATTTGGCACTGGCTTGAACATGAGGCAGTGACGTGTCTCACACCAGACAGCACTGACAAATACGGTGAGATCAAACTCACTCAGGCATAGCCTGGATGAAGCTGGCAGAACTTCTCAGCCTTTCTCTCAGTCCACAAAGCAAAACTCACACTTTTGAAGTCCCTAGATTGTGGGGAGAGCCATGTCCTGTCCTGGAGAAGTAAGGAGTAGGAACTACAAGCCATGCTTACACATTCATAATATTGTTTACACTGAATTAAACTAAGGATCCAAATGTGTGTGAAACCATCTTTTTGGGGGCCTGGAATCATCATCAGCAGTGTGAGCTTTGGAGGAGTAGGAAAAGGAGGATTGAAGATAAAGAAACTTGCCTTTCAGTGTCTGTGATGGTGAGGACAATTCTCTTCCAGGTTTGTTCTCTTGTTCAGCTGCATTGAAGTTCCTTCTGGCTACTCTGTGTAGCTTATTGAGAGTAGCAGAGAGTGACACCGCCATAAGTAGAGCAACCCCTCATGAGATGGGACAAACACACACACACACGCACATCAGAATGGAATCATGCACAAACTTTTGCTCCACTGTACATTGACACAATCCCAGCTGCACACAAGACACACGAAGTCACAACCAACACAGCTTCATGAGAGAAAAGTCCTGCTTGTCAAATCTGATTTTGTTTTATGACAAGGTAACCCACCTGTTTGATTAAGGGACACTTTCGATCCTGTCTCCTATGGGATCCTTCTGGAGAAACTGTCCAACCCACAGCTGCATAAACACATCATATGGTGGGTGAGAAATTCGTTCACAGGTAGAACACAGAGTGTAATAGTGAATGTGGTAACATCAGACTGGTGGGCTGTCACTAGTGGGGTTTCACAGGGCTCCATCCTGGCTCCTGTTCTCTTCAACATCTTCACAAATGATCTGGATGCAGGTCTGGAGCAGATACGAACAAGTTTGCAGATGATACAAAACTGGAAGGAGCTGTTGACTCCCTCGAAGCAGAGAAGCCCCACAGAGAGACCTCAGCAAATTAGAGGGCTGGGAAATGATGAACCATATGAAGTTTAATGAAAACAAGTGTCAGATTCTGCATCTGGGATGAGGCAACCCCAGATGTATGGACAGACTGGGGAATGAGATGCTGGAAAGAACTGCCAGGAAAAGGACCTGGGGGTCCTGGTCAGTGGCCAGTTGCCCATGAGTCAGCAGTGCCCTGGCAGCCAGGTGGGCCAACCCTGTCCTGGGGAGCATCAGGCCCAGTGTTGCAGGCCAGGTGAGGGAGGGAATTGTCTCACTCTGCTTTACACTGGGTTTAGGGGCAGTTTTGGGTACCACAATATAAAAAATGCATTAAGCCATTACAGAGTGTCCAAAAGAGGCCATGAGGATGGGGAAGGGCTTTAGGAAAGACCTTGAGAGGAACCCTTCTGAAAAGCAGCTGAGAGCACTTGGAGGAGACAGGGGAAACCTCATTGCAGGTACAACTTCCTTATGAGGGGAAAACAAGGGAAGGGGCAAGCACTGATCTCTTCTCTGTGGTGACCAGTGACAGGACCCAAGGGAATGGCCTGAAGTCATGTCAGGGGAGATTTAGGTTCTTCCTGCAGAAGGTGGCTGGGCACTGAACAGGATCCCCAGGGCAGTAGTCACAGCACCAAGGCTGACAGAGCTCAAGAAGCATTTGGATGATCCTCTCAGGCCCATGGTGTGACTCTTGAGGCTGTACTATGCAGGTCTAAGAGTTGGACTCCATGATCCTTGTGTGTCCCTTCCAACTCAAAATATTCTGTGAAAGAATGACAATGAACTGTGGCCTCTTCTGTGGACAGCTGGAGATGATGGTGGCAGGGCTAGAACATTCTGGAGAAGAACAAGGCCCTGGATGTGGGCCCCATACACTTCTTCCTGGTACAGAAGAAGAGAAGGAGAAGAAACAGTCCAGCAGGATTTTTCTGGGTTGGTTATTATGCAGGATAGCCCAATAACCAGGAGCTGAGCTACTTCTTCCCAACAGGGGCACCAAAGCTCCCAGAGGAGTGATCCAGACTGACATAATATGCTTTTACTAGACTCAATCAGCGTGTGAGATGAGTCCTCTGCCCACACTGATATGTTTTGCTCCAGAAATGCTCAGGCCTCTCATCTTGTCACATACACACACAAACACACCCCACCCTGCCACCCCCTTAAAAAGAGAAAAAAACAAAACATGTTCATTTGGAAATGTGCCTGAAATAAAGCAGGAAATGAAAACACAGACATTCAGGAAGGCAAACCACAACCCATAGCATTACATGGGATGTTTTGCATTTTAAATGGGATGTTTTGCAATCAAGATAAAGTTCTCAGAAAATTATCATATCTAGAAGAGTTGCCTCTGGCAGCTTGGGGAAGTAAAGGTCCATAATAAAAGCCAGCCCAGCTCTGCCACTTTTCTTGCATCCTTCTCCTCAGGAATCATGTTAGTCTGAAGCCCCTTCTTCTTCTCAGCTTTCTCTAAAGGAGATCTCACCTCCACGTGCCTCTCAGCTGATTGCAGCTCTCTTCTAGGATGGCTCTTAGGACTGCTTGTAATGGGAATGAGAAGTGGGGAGAAGGTTGGAAATGGAGGGAGGCTGAAACTGTGTTCAGATGGCATCTGGACTCAGGACTGGGCAGTAGATGGAGAGAAGTTGGTGGCTCTTGTTGGGTCCTGGCAGGATGAGGCTAACAAGCCCACATAGATCTCTGCACAGCCTCCATTTCCAGGTCTGTCTTGTGTCTTGTCTCCCTCATACATCCCCATATTTTGATTCCTTCCTGCCCTCTCTTCCCAAGCACTTCATGACCAAAGATATGTCCTGCATAGAGCAGTGCCAGCCCTGCAACCCTTGCTGCCAGCCCTGCGGCCCGACCCCGCTGGCCAACAGCTGCAACGAGTGCTGTGTCAGGCAGTGCCAGGACTCCACCATGGTCATTGAGCCACACTACAAATCCTAACATCAGCACTGCTCCTGCGAGTAAAAAGAAGAAATGGATAAGGGAAGCTGCAGAATACACAGGCTCAGCTCCAAGATTACAACGTATAGAAAGAGAGGAAGAAGAAGGAGCCTACAGACGTATCTCATCTGAAAATGTAAGAGTAGAGGAAAGGAGGGCTGAAGGAGCCTACGGACCTATTCCATCTGAAAATGTAAGAGTAGAGGAAAGGAGGGCTGCAAGAGGTGAAGAAGATGTAAGGTTAGGAGCACACCCAAAAGAAGTAAGACCACGTCTAAGGGATGAAGGAGAATCAATGGCCAGTAAACCACCGACAGCCACCAGACTACCAAGGAAAACAGCAACACCTGAATATTATCTTCTTGACTGTATATCAGAGGAGCTGGAAGAACTCCTGAAATCTCAAGCTGCTTCAACATCACAACCCAAATCCTATACGCTACCTCCACCACAGTGAGGAAGAGGCTTCAGGCTCACCTAGATTGCAAAGGGAAAGAGGAAAAGGAGGTAGATGGCAGAGCAAGGAGTTGGACTGGCTTTTGTGGTAGCTCTGACCTGCCCCAGGCCCAGAGATGGCTTCTGTGGAAGTGACTATTTCCTGGGTGTTCATGATGAATGGAAAGTATCCCAGATAATGACATGGGTTGTGTGGCTGTTCTCCCCAACACTAGCTGTTATTTTCCTGGTGTATGTTATACACATTCCCTCATAGAGGATTCTGAGAACAGGGATTGGGAGCCTCCAGGATTTCCAGGACAGGATTATTCAATGCCAGCAGAAGCCTTGTGTGAGGACATGCTGTGTCTCCCTTCTCTATCTCCCTCCCTCCGCAATGAGGATGTTACCCTGTGAAGTCTGCGTGTTGCACTCCCAAGTGCTGAGACAGCATTTGAGATCCCATTTTGGCCCCCACCCTAAAATGCAACAGGGGCAGAGGAAGTGAAAGTCCATTCCATGGCTTCCATGGAGTACTTTCATCAGTGGCACCAGGTGATCCAGAGATGGAACTAGACAATATCTAGAGGGATACAGAGGTATTTTCCCCAGGAAATACCAAATGGTAAATCTGATTTGAAATTACATATGGGGAAAATTTAGAAAGAGCTCAGAGCTACTCAGCATCAACACTGTAAGACAGCCAGAGAAGTTGCATGGTTGCTTCTTTTCCTCAACTTTTTTTTGATGGAGGTAGAGACACTGACTCATGGAACCACACGAAAGGGTATATGTGGTGGTTTAGTTTTCTTGGTTTTGGTCTAGGCCTCTCCTGGCAACAAGGTTATAACTAAGGAAGTATTCCACACCATTCCTTCATGTAATCAGCTGTATATAAGACAAGGAGGGAGATTCTTCCCTCTCTTCCTTTCAGGTGTTTGGAGGACAGCAGGTCTCGGTGTGTCGGCTTCGCTCTTATCTATATGAGTTGAGGCCTAGTCTGAGAGCTGTTGTCCCAGCTGCACAGAGGTGGAGAAACTGCTTCTCTTGAGGGGGTTTGGTGAGAATTTATTGTGTTAGTTACCTTATTGAGATTTTCCCTGAGTTTTGTATATCTGTTTTGTTTTGGTTTTACTCATTTTTGTCCCATTTCCCTTTCCCTTTTGGGGTTGTTTGGAATTCTTGTTTTGTATATTCATAGTGTTTAATTGTATAAAACTGTAATATATGTGATTATATATATATATACTTTTATTACAGTTGTCTTTGGGAACATTTTTTTCCTTCTCTCTTGGGAGGGGGGAGTCTGTGAGGCCAGCAGCTGGGTTTGGCAGGGAGCCAACCCAAACCTCCACAGTATATGACCCTGGAGAACAATGCTGACAGTTCTGTAGCTTGTTCCACAACAGCATATGCACACACAAAGCTTTACAATCAAACCCTCAGTTGTCTTGCAAGGCCAATGTCTTTGTCTTGACACAGACTCTATTACATCTCTGAGCCAGTGAGTTGGCAGGTAAGTGTTTGCCAGATGATTGTATCTTGGATTTTGTGTTATCAGGGCCTAATACCATATGGCTTCTAGCAGTCTAGAGAAAAGGGTAAATTTGAGGTTAAAGGCATCACTTTGAAGAACACAACAAATGGAGGAAAGATCAATTTTGAGGACTGAGGGATCCTGTGTTGGATCAGTTACCATGTTACACTGTCACAGTGTAAATATAGACTGCAACAACCCTAAAAATATGATGATAATGCACCACTGTATCACCAGAAACAAACAGAAGTGGGCAACAGACACCAAGGTGCCTTTGGAAGATGAAGAAGGTAATTTATGACCAAAGAGTATAGCATGAAAATTTAAAAGCCTTCTCTGTAGATTTTGGTCATGGGCATCCACTGGAAACACTCATTTTCTGCTATGCTGGAAGGCCAGAGCAACTGTGGGAAAAGTTATTTTTTAAACAGCCTTTTGGAGAACCATTTCATGAATTGGTCGAGGCTGGAACAGGCCAATGACCCTTCTAATTCAGGGCAGATAGAGCAAGTTGCTAAGATCCATGTCCTGACAGCTTTTGAAGATCTCCAAAGATGGAGACTCCAAAACTTTTCTGAGCAACTAGTTCCAGTGCTGAGGCAGTGTCTGGATGTTCCAGAGACAGTTTCCTATGCTTCATCCCGTGACCATTGCCTCTGGTCCTGCCACTGGGCACCTCTGAGAAGAATCTTCTTTGTAGTTTCCTTTCAGTTATTTATATATAAAGTGTATTTGGTTTATGTAACAAGGTTTTGGTACCAAAGGGGCTTCCAGGTGTGGTTTCTTTGAGAGGATGCCAGATATCAAAGGAAGACAATTCCAGCTGATTCCAAGGTGGACCCACCACTGGTCAGAGCTCAGCTAAGCTGTGATGTTGGTACTGCTTCCCTGATAACATTTTAAGAAGAGGTAAAAGACTGCTGTGCAACAGCAGCTGAGAAAAAGAGGGGGACTATGTGAGAGAAAACAACTCTGCAGACACCAAGGTCAGTGAAGAAGGATGTGGCATGGGAGCCCCAGGGACTGGGGTGGAGATTTCCCTGCAGCCCATGGAGGTACACAGTGGAGCAGATCCCCACCCCATGACAGAGCAGATGGATGTACCCTGAAGAAAGCTGTGATCTCATGGAGATCTGGAATAGGTTCCTGGGAGGAAGCATGGCCCTGTGGAGAGAAGTTCTTGCTGGAGCAGGATTTCTGGTAGGACCTGTGGGGAGCTCATCCTGGAGCAGTGTGTTCCTGAAAGATTGCACCCTGTGGAAAGGACCACTGCTGGAACAGTTTGTGAAGAACTGCAGCCTGTGGGAAGGTCCCATGTTGGTGAAGTTTGTGAAGGAATGTTCCCATGCTAGAGCTGAGGAAGACCATGAGGAGGAAGGAGCAGCAGAGACAAGACACTGCAACCGCCTGTCTCCCTGTGCCACTCAGTGGGAGAAGGCAGAAAAGTCAGGAGTGAAGTTGAGCCTAGGAAGAAGGCAGGGGTGGGGACAATGTGGATTTATATTTGTTCTTATTTTGCATTATCCTGTTCTAATTTCAATTAGAAAAAAATTATTTTCCTTGAGTGGAGTCTATTTTGTGAATAATGGTAAATTCTAGGTGATGTCTCCCTGTCTTTCTCTCGACTCGTGAGCCTTTTGTCATACTTTCTCCCCCTGTCTAGTTGTGGAGGGGAGTGATAGAGCATCTTAGTGGGCATATGGCAGCCAGCCAAGGTCAATCTACAGTCCACTGAAAAGATTTCCCCAGAGCCTGCTCTTCTCTAGGGTGCCTAGTTCCAGTTCTCTCAATCTGACCTCATAGATTTTCCATTTCCTCAGTTATCTTTGTGACCTTGTATTCCACTCTTTCCATCATGTCCATAGCTCCCTTGTACTAAGGATCCCAGATCTGGAATCACTACTGCAGATGTTGCCTCACCAGGGCTGAGTAGAGGGAAAGGACCACTCCCTCTCTACCTTTCTGGAAACACTCCTCTTAATGTAGCCCACGTTATCTTTGGCCTACTTTTAGGAAAGGGCACATGCCTGCCTGATGGTCAATGTGATGTCCACTAGCATGACCCAGGTAATTTTCTGCAAAAGCTGCTTTCCATCTGGGCAGCTCTCAGCACAGAAGAATGACCTTGTCCTTCATGATGGTCCTGTGGTTCTGGCAGTGTGTGGGGTCTCTGTCAGGTAAAAGTCCCCACACCACAGAGCCCCAGGGTCTGCAGATGTGGAAGGCCCTGACCTGTGTGTGGGGAGCCATGGTACTGTTAAAACCCAGGAACCACTTCAGCCCTAGGACTCCAGGAACGCTGAAGGGGTTCAGTGCCCAGGGGAAGGCATCCCAATATGTGCAATAAGGTTGGATTGGTGTGTGCCCTGTGTCATTCAGGCACTCAGAGATCTTCATGAGCACAGGACCAAGTCCGCTGTTACTGCCATGTGTCAGTGGAGCTGCAGGTATCTGCTCTCCCACAGCCCTTTCCAGAGAAGAGTGGGATTGTGGCATTTGTGGGTCCTGGGCCTAAGAAAAGCTGCTCTGTCTTTGGGGAAGAAAAGGCAGAACATTGTTGTGTGTTTTGCCATGAGACACTGTTTGCGGGCTGCCTTAACCCAAGGGGGTGTTGAGTTCACGGGGACAGGTGACTCCAGTGTGAGGCCTGCTGGATCTGATCCCACAGCTGCCTAGGGAACACCTCAGCCCTACACAAGTAGCACCAGGTTAGCCAAGCCAGAGGCTGCACTGCAGGGTGAGAGGGCTGCATGGGGAAGTTGTCCGTGCTGCTCATGACCAGGTACACTGACCAAGGCCCCTGGATCAGGTGATGAAAGGGAGATAGAGTAGAGGACTGTGGGCCATTCTCAAGGCTATTAACCCATTCCCAATTCTTGCCATTCTTTGGCAACATTTTCTTGTGAACCTCCTTGTCAGCAAGATTCACACAAAGCAGAAGGAGAACTCTTCCCAAGATCTTGTGGGACTGATGACCTCCTTGGACATTCCCACATACTCACAGTACCTCTCTAGAGGACAACAGCTCAGGGTTCTTGTTCACATGGTGGGCTGCAGGGTCAAGTGGTACTTCCGAGCAGAGATACAGCAAGGCAGTGACTGATGGCCATTTGCTTTGGAGTGACTAGAGATGTCTTCTACAGCTTCAAGAGGCAGTGTCTGAAAGAAGAGTCACGACATGTGTCTCACCCTTCAATGACTCTAGGAGGGATGAAGCATCCTCCTGTGTCCCTATGTAATTTCACCCACAAAGCAATGGCTTCCTCATTTGACAGTCAACATTTAGAAGAAGGACAACCTAAATGACATGGGAAGGATTGCAGAGAAAAATGAGGTCATTCCAAGTAGAGGGCCCAAGTGTGGGGAGCAGCAGAAGCAACCAAGAATCTATTACCTTTTCTCGTGGCAGAGTTTCCACAGAGAAATTGTGGACTAGCCCAGCAACAGAAGATAGTCTAGCATGTCCCTCCATGTTGGTTTCTGGAGTTCACACAAAATGTTTTGAATGGAACAGAAAACAACCAAAGAAAGAGCAAAAAAAGGGTGAGTGGAAGAGAGGAGAGGTAGACACTGGCAAGGTTTTCAGAGCTGTGGAGGTTTAGGTTGGCTCCCTGCCAAGCCCAACTGCCGGCCACATGGATTCTCCCCTCCCAAGAGAGAAAGGAAAACAAAATACCCAAAAAGACAATTTTCGTAAAAGTATATATATATATATATATTCACATATATTACAATTATATACAATCAAACACTATGAATCTACAGAACAAATCCCAGAACAACCCCAAAAGGGAAAAGGGGAAAAGGGAAAGGGAAATGGGACAAAAATGGGTAAAACCAAACAAAACAAATACACACACACTCGTAAACTCAGGGAAAAGCTCAATAAGTACCTAATACAATAAAATCTCACCAAATGCCCATTAAGAGAAAGCAGGTCCTTCCCCTCCATATGGCTGGGACAGCAGCTTCTCCGAGATAAGGGCTAAAGCCGACAGAGAGCTGATGTCCTCCACCACGCGAAAGGGAGAGAGAAGAGAGCAAAAGGCAAAAGGCAAAAGGAGGGAGGAAACCTTCCTCCTGTCTCTATATACACCTGATCACATGAAGGAATGGTGTGGAATACTTCCTTAGTTATGACCTTGCTACCAAGGAAGGCCCGGACCAAAACCAAGAAACCTAAACCACCACACTCATAACATTTTCCTGGTCATGCAGGTGCATCATCCTCCATCCAGTTCTGCGTTGTGGTGTTCCTTATTGTGGGAAGAGGAAGAAAAGCAAAGGTCTGACTCAAAGACTGTCTGGAACTTGCCTGAGGAGGCTCTTCATTGAAGAAATAGGCAGCAGCCCCGCTGGGCCTGGTGGCACTTTGCAGTATCATGTCTGGATGAGGCCAAGAAATTTTTTGTGTTGCTGCCCCATTTCTACCTCTCCCACATGCCCTCATGATGAGAGTCTCATGACCACAGACTGACACGTGTGTGTTCATACATGTCAGCATGAAACCAAGCAAAAATCTATATGGTCATATAAGGTCAGGAAAAACTAAGGAACTGGTATTCTTCTGTGAAGACGCTACCATGTACACTTAAATGGCAGTCCTTCGGCACATGGCAGAGAAGCAAAAGAATGGTGCCAATTTCCTGACAACTTCACCACAAACAAATCCACAGAAATGATGCAGGTGAACACCACCTGCCCACAAGGGATGTCACAAGCCCTTGATCTGCATCTTCAACCGGTATGGACATCTTTCTGCCCAAGAAATCCCTGTGCCTCTAATGTTGACACATAGAAATATGACCTATCATATATGAAAGCACTTGGCATGGGTCAGGCTATGAAAAGGCAGCATCAGTGCAGAAAAACAGGACACAGCCCTTGCCATTAGCTGGGATGGTTCATATTTGACATGAGCTGTCAGAAAATTATGCCTTCCACCAAGCTGCCTGTGGGCCTGAGGCAGCGCAGGACTGCTATAAAAGGCAGCCCAAGT
>JAWWMP010000469.1:0-11002 GCA_035047865.1 Dendrocincla tyrannina
AAGTGTGACTGCCCCTGGATCCATCCCTGGGAAACTGTGACTGCCCCTGGATCTATCCCTGGGAAACTGTGGCTGCCCCTGGATCCACCCCTGGGAAAGTGTGGCTGCCCCTGGATCCATCCCTGGGAAACTGTGGCTGCTCCTGGATCCATCCCTGGGAAACTGTGGCTGCCCCTGGATCCACCCCTGGGAAACTGTGGCTGCCCCTGGATCCATCCCTGGGAAACTGTGGCTGCCCCTGGATCCATCCCTGGGAAGCTGTGGCTGCCCCTGGATCCATCCCTGGGAAAGTGTGGCTGCCCCTGGATCCATCCCTGGCAGTGCCCAAGGCCAGGCTGGAGCACCCTGGCACAGGGGGAGGTGTCCCTGCCTATGGAAGGGCATGGAACAAGATGGTCTTTAAGGTTCCTTCCCACCCAAACCATTCCAGGAGTCTGTAGAAATGTTCTCCATGTTCTTCTGAGGAAACCACAAATCCCAGGAATTTGGGGGAATGGGGAATTTGAGCAGTGGGAATTTATTGAGGAGAATTGGAATGCTGAGTGTAATCTTGTCAAGCAATGATGGGTGTGGCACCTTCCTGTGGAAGGAAAGGTGGTAGAGGAATTCTGCAATTCCCAAGCTTTTGAGAGGTCCTGGGGAGGGAGAAGGAAGGGATTGCTGGCTGGGAGGGTGGGCAGGGGCTGGGCTGGATTGCCCAGAGAAGCTGTGGCTGCCCCTGGATCCATCCCTGGCAGTGCCCAAGGCCAGCCTGGAGCACCCTGGGATGGTGGGAGGTGTTGGGGTTGGAACTGGATGATCCATAAGGTCCCTTCCCATCCAACCCATTCCAGGATTCCATGCCAAAGATAAGGTTCTGTCTTCCCAGACCTGCCTTGGATCCCCAAAGGGAATGACTTGGAGCAAGAACAAGACCCTTTCTGTTCCCTCTTGGTCCCCTTTGAAACCCCAGTCACTGAGCTTGTTTCCTGAGATTCCCATCTTTAAATGATTCTTTTACAAAGGACTTTTAAAATGTATTTTTACCTTCTCCAGTATTTGTAATGTATCGTGCTAATAAGCCTTTTGTGCTAATTAAATCCATATATAGTCTGGATAATAAAATATCCATTAAATCCATATAGCCTGGTAGGTAAGAGAGCTGCTCTGCTGATCCAAAAATAGGAGTAAAGCCATTGTTTGGGAATCTTTTCCCTCCATGCTTTTGTTGGATTTTTATCAATACCCTCCCAGAGTTAGTTATTTGTAAGAATGGCAAAAGAAAGAGATTCTGTTTCCAGGTATTTGTGTTCACCTGTTTTAATGGACACATCAGTAGTTTTATCCCCCAGTCTAAGTTTTTTAATTCCTTAATTAAAAATAAGCAGGTTTGGAACGATTTCAGCTGTTTCTGAGGTTTAAAAAAGGAGCATCCCAAGTCCCATTCTATTTTTAAATAAATTGCTGGATGCTCTTAAAGTGCAGGAATTCTATTCCCTCGATATTTACAGGTGGAATTGGGAATCTGAGGCTCCCACCCCCTGCTCAGCGTGGACAAAGTGGAGAGCTTTGTGTTCTTGCAGCACTTTGGGTCCTTTTATTGTGGCCCTATTTGTGTTCAGGGATGTTTCAAGCGGTTTCCATTGTGTGGGACTGGAGGGATCGGTATAAACCCCCCCCTTCGAGTGGCAGAGGCACAGGGTGACGTTCAGGAGAGCACAAAGGGCTGCAGGATGCAGTCCAGGTTCATCCCAAGCTCATCATCCCCATCATTAAAGCATCATCTCCCTCCCCCAAACCCCAGGGCTGCAGAGGGAGCTCCAGGAAAGGCTGCAGGTCAGGAGGGTTCATGGGACATTATCCCTTTGCCAAAAGGCACCCAGGGGTCCTGACTGCCATTTTTGGGGCTGTTTTTGTGTTTAGAGCCCTGATTTTGGGGAGCAGTGTGAGAGGGTGATGATACAAACCCTCCTGCAGGGCTGGTCAGGCCTTGTTTGCAGGGGATAAAACGACCCCTGTCCTCTTTCCTTGCAGCACTTTGCCTGGTCTCGATGCCTCCTATGCCATCCTGGTGCTGGCTGGCCCCGTGGCCTGTGGGAAGAGAGAACTGACCCACAGAATCTGCAGGCAGTTCAACAACTTCTTCAGATACGGGTGAGTTTGGTCCTGGAGTTCCAAAGGACACCCAAAAAGGCTGGATTTGCGTTATAAAGAAGTTAAAGCCAACCATAAATGCTCATTGGATGCATTTCCCGAGGCTGGATTGCCTGAAGGCACCAACCAGTCCCCTGAAAGAAAAGAAATTGAAATTATCTCCAAGGTGAGCAGCAAACAAACCAACAAAAACCAAAACCTGAGGCATTTGGTGCTGCTTTTATGGAGCTCCTTCTTCTTCCCCTTGGCCAGCCATTCCATTCCTCCCAGCTCCTGAATTTCAGGGCACTGCTCTCTGTTCCTGGGACATTGTCTCCCTTCTGGAGTCTCAATTTCTTCTCATTGCCCTGATTTATCCAGTCATTTCCAACCAGACTTCTTCAGAAAAGATCTCCAGGAGGTTATTGGAGTGGGAAAAATATCCTTTGTGCCTTCCTTTCAAGCAACTCCTGGGTTTTTCCTGTTGGAAATTACCAGCTAATTGAATGCCAGTTGAAATTTCCCAAGTGCTCCGTGGGTGTGTGTGTTTTGAAGAGCATTGTTTTCACACTGTGTGTTTTATTTCCTAAAACTTCCATGCATGAGGGGGAAAATAAAAAAAAAAAGAGAGAGAGAGAGAGACAGAATCTTAACAGAGCAGAAAATTGCAACCATAAAGCAAAGTTGTGTTTTAATTATTCAGTGGAGGTTTAAGCAATTTTGTGGCTTGCACTTCCACATTTCAAACATTCCACTCATTAAAAATGCATTTCATGCAAGCCACGCTGGCAGTTTGGATGTAAACATGGCCCTGCAATTAAAAAAGGGTTGTAATGTATGAAAGTGTTTCAAAAAATGGAGTGAGATGGGGCCCTGCAACCATCTGGCTGGTGCTCAGCAGTGCCCTTTCAGGCTGCATGTGTCGGGGTTATCTCGAAGGAAATCGGGCCTTTGAAGTGCAATTTGAGAGTCTCATTTGCTGATTAACAAACAGAAGTGGCACCTTCTGACGCTGTCAGAGCTGAGATGTGTCAGCCCTGCACTGGACACTGAATTTCTTGCTGCTTTTCAGCCCAGCTGCCTCAATAAATGAACAGAAAAACCAAGGAGTTAAATCTCCTTTCCAAAGGGAACCAGAGCCACGGGATCCTCCAGTCTAGAATTGCTTTATGCATTAACTTGGCTGGGTTTAGGGGTTTTTTGGGGAGGTTTTTGGTGTTCCCTCCTGGCAGGAAGGTCACAAAGCTGAGGTTTATCCTCTGGTCCTCGTGTAGTGGCTGGCAATTATTTTCCTGCCTTGTATCCCACTTATCTCCCTTTATTCAGGGTTATTCCTCCCTTTATTGTCAGGGGTTTGTTGAAAGATTGGGCTTTATGAGTGGTTTTAACCTCCCAGTCCAGCCCAATTCCTACTCCTTTCCATATTTGGGATTTCCCTTTTGATCATCCACAGAGCTGGGAAAAACTGGATTCCTCATTTCCCTGTTCCAGGGACCTGGGACAGCTCCAGTTTGAGGCCATCCTGCCCTTGGGGTGGGATTTATAGCCCAAACATCATGTTACATTTAATATTTGGCGTGGCATTTATGGGTTAATCTTTCAAACATGCACCATTAGTGGTTTGATTTGCACCTCTTTGTGTTTCTCCTATTTCTTTGCTCCTTAGAAATGAAATGATTTACAGGATCCTCCCTCCCCTCCTGTCCCACAGCTGCTGCTGTGATTGAGAACAGGTTCTTTCTTTATTCTCCCATCTCTTTTCCAGTCCCTGTCACACCACCAGAGCAGCTTATTTTGGGGAAGAAAACAGACTCGATTATTATTTCATTTCTCAAGAGGCATTTGGCAAAATGGTGACATCAGTAAGTACCTGCCTCGTCTCCCTGGAGCCCATTCCTGCCCCCACAGTCAACTGGCTGATTTATTTTAGGGTTTAATCTGATTTTTGGGGCCTGTGTGTGCATGTTTCTTCCCTCACAGACAGAAACCATAAATTCCTTCTGTATTTACACTTGTCTCTCCTTCTTGTGTGAGTTATAAAAGCCTTGAATGGGCATAATGGTCAGTGGGGTTATTGAAACAGCGTGTGATGCAGACACAGACTTCTTTCCACATGCAAATATCCAGGGTGGGCTTTCCTTTTTTTATCTTTTCCAACATTTCCCAGCAAGTTTAGCAAAGTCCCCTGCAGGACTGGGGTTTTCTCTGGAGGGTTTGTGCCTCCAGCTGCTCTTTGCTGCTGCCTGCAATGAAACTGTGGCTTGGAAAACCACCACAGAGCCCGCTGTTTGTCCATATCCAGCCTTAAACAACTGCTCTGCTCCCTAATGAGAGCAGTAATCAAGGAGTTTGATTTTAAAAGCACGTAATTAGACATGTCTGCAGCCATCCCAGGAGCAGAGCTGGCAGCTTTGAGCTTGGGAATGCCTTGGCCCCTTCCACGTTCTCTCCCTGCACGTGGGTTTTAATCCTTGCTTTCCTTTGGCCTCTTCTCTTTTCTGTGGCTTGGTGTAATATCAGAAATAAAATAAATCCCTTGCTTTAGATCTGTCTT
Source organism: Dendrocincla tyrannina (assembly GCA_035047865.1). Taxonomy (NCBI): domain Eukaryota; kingdom Metazoa; phylum Chordata; class Aves; order Passeriformes; family Dendrocolaptidae; genus Dendrocincla; species Dendrocincla tyrannina. The sequence continues at coordinate 4,667 of JAWWMP010000469.1, forward strand.
TGCAGCAGGAATGGGCATCCAGTGAATGCTGTAATCCATGAGCACCTTGTTTTTGGGATGCTGGTGTTTTATTATCCATGAACATCCTGCAGGACTGGGCTCTTCTCTGCAACTTTCAGTGATTGAAACACAAAGAAACTTTGTAAGGAGGGGAAGCAGAGAAGTCCAGGGTGATTGTGCTTCTTTATTCCCTTGAAACACCTCCCTAGGAATATTTTGGTGTCATCCTTGCTGTTCTGAATTCCAGGGGAAGTTTATAGCCACCTACAAATACAGTGGCCACCAGTATGGGCTGGGAAGGGACACGGTGGAATCCATTGCCAGGGAGGGCCTGGCCACCTGTGTCCACCTCGAGATGGAGGTAAGGACTGCCTGCTGTGCCACCTTGTCCATGGCCATCCCCCTCTTCTCCCGGGGAACAAGGCACAGGAGGAGGGGAAACAGCCTCAGGATGGGCCAGGGGGGGGTTGGGTTGGACATCAGGGAAAGTTTCATGATGGTCAAGCCTTAGAACAGGCTGCCCAGGGCAGGGGGGGTTAAAATCCACGTGGATGTGGCACTTGGGGACATGATTTACTGGTGGCCTGGGCAGTGCTGAGGACTTGGTGATCTCAGAGGGCTTTCCCAACCTGAATGGTTCTGTGATTTAGTCACAATTCTTAACGTTTCTGGCCTGTTCTTCCATCCTCAGCATCACCAGCACTTGCCAGTGCAGCATCCTCAGCTCCCAGCCCATCTCCCCCTCATTCCAGAGCTACAAATCCCCCCTAAAAGAAAGCCAGAAGCCTCCGAGTTCAGCCCTGAGGCAAGATTTTGGGCAGAATCATTAAAAAATGCCATTCCTTTGAGGGATAACCTTCCCCTCTCTGAGGTTCTCCAGGTGCACGTGCACAGATGGCAGACTCTCACAAGTCCTGTTGTGTTAACAAACTGGGGCACAAAGTGGCCAAAACTATCTCCTGGAATCCCAAAAGCATAAGGTTTTTTGAGCTGATTTTCTGATTATGTGCTTCTCATTATCTCAGAGCAGCACTCACCAGCTCGGGGGTTGAGGTGACACAAAGGAAAGGCGTCTCCTTCCCAAAATTCTCCACAAAATAAGCTCCATCTAATGGAGATTCCAAAATGAGAGGCTCTGCAGAGTGCCTGGAAAGGAGAACAGAGACAAAAAAGAAATGTGGGAAACACCCACATGTGCTCAACGTGCCCACTTAGGGAGGCTGGAGCAAAAAATGGTGCTAAACCTCATTAATTGGAAGGTGATGATTTTTATTGTGCAACTCGTGGTTGAGAACTGGTTCTCAGTCAAACACCTGAGGAGTTTTTTAGTCCCCCCTTGGCCCAACTAAACCCAAATAAAGGTACAAATGACAGAACAGCAGCACGTCAGGGCTGGGAAAACAAGCAGCTCCTTGCTCAGCTGATCGACAATTCAGTGCTGGGTGGAAGGGGCTGGTATTAAACACTAAATTAATAACTCCAGCCCTGGGGAGTTGCAGCTCCTTCTCCCTCGGTTCTGACAGGGCTGGGAATCACCCTCAGCCTCCTCTGATCGAGGCACACACGGAGGGTGTTTGTTGTTTTGCCAGACAAGGCCTCAATGGACAAGGGGAGGAAAATAGGGGGTTAAATAGGATGGCATGGGGTGCCTTTTAAAGGTGTCAGTTATCAAATAATTTAGGAGGAAGGACTTGACTGTGTTTGTTCATGAGGAGGTTAAGGCAGCGACCTGAACGTTCAGTGGGTGTTACAAAGCTCCTCTCTCTGAAATTCCTTTGTCAGGGAAGTTTCTAGATCACGGAGTGATTAAGCAGAGTCTCCTGTCACTGTGGGCTCTGCTACCAGCTGAGAAACAATCCCAGTGAGTTATGGGTGTGAGGAGAAGCTCTGGAGTCCATTATCTTCTGCCAGGCTCGGAGGGAAAGTGATTTAGCACCATTCAGAGCAACTTTAATTATGGGCTGAGCCTGGAAATACAGAGCTGTTCACTGCCCCCAGTCCCCAGTGGATCTGTGGCTGCTCCAGGAGCCTGGCACAGAGCTGGGGGGTTAAACCTTGCTGAGCCTGCAGCTGAGGGGGGTGAGGCTTTGCAGAGCTGTCCCTGGAGCCACCAAGAGCTGCAGGGCATCTTCCCACCTCTGCCTCGGCCTCAGTGCAGAGCTGTCCTGAACTCGGTGTTTCTCTGCTTCATTTCAAAGGGGGTGAGGAGCTTGAAATGCACCTACTTTAAGCCCAGGTACGTCCTGGTGGTCCCAGCAGACAAGGAGAGCTATGAGGAGCACCTGAGGAGGACAGGATTGTTCAGCAGGCCAGAGATAGAAGAGGCAGTTTCCAGAGTGGACATGTACCTGCAGACAAGCCAGGACTGCCCAGGGTACTTTGATGCAGTCATCAGTGTGGGTAAGGAGGGGATTTGGGGGATAGCAGGTGGCAGAGAGGAATCCTTTGCTGGTTCCTTCTGTGTTTGCCCTTTTGTGCAGGTGCTTTTTGGGGTCCCCCAGGCTGATGGGGGAATGTACCACTGTGCTGTGAAATACTGTGTTTGAACTACATCACTTTGCTGTGAAATACTGTGTTTGACCTTATTGCCAAGAGCACAAGGAGCTCACAATTTAAATATGGCATTACAGAAATAAACCAATGATTGCAGAAGGGAAATATTGAGGTGAGCACAGAACCCGAGATGGAGTTCAGGTTGTTCTCTTCAGTGTGCTGTTGGTGAAGGGAAAGGGTTTTTCTCACAGAACTGGCTCAGTTAAGGAGGTATTTCTGTGTCAGAGCCCTGTGATTTGTACCTTTGCACTGGTGAAAGGTGGGTTTCCATCCCACAGCCTTTCCCTTCCTGCAGATGACTTGGATGAGGCCTTTGAAGAGCTGAGTCTCCTTATGAGGGTGTACCTGGGCCTGGAGCAGCCTGCAGCCCATGACAACGTTCAGGACACCAGCAGCAGAGCAGGTACCACGGCTGGGAACGGGCTAGGCCTGCTTTGAACAGCAAAAAGGATTGAAATCCGTGAATGATGTGACCTGTGAGACCCGAAACCCCCTCGTGCTTCCCTGCAGGGGGTCTCCTGGTTCCTCCCTGATGGATTTCCATCACGGCTGTGCCCTGAGGGTGGTTTTGGGCTGAGGATTTCCCCTCAATTCCAGAAGAATCCCGAAGGAGATTCAGGGTGTCCATGGTGGAGAGCTTTGTGTCTGTGCAGCTGCTGAACCACAAGGGCAGGGGATGGCACTGGGACTTGGTCCTCTTCCCTGGGGCAGCAAGAAGGGCATGCAAAGCAGGATAGAGAAATGAGTGAAGGCAACTTAGGAATTCACTGCAGGTGCTTTTGGGGCTGCAGGGGAAACCCACATGGTCTGTAGTGTGTTTAAGAGAAGCCTTTTGGCACTTTGACTGAGGCTGGAGCCCCACCATCACCCCCAGCTAATCCACTGCCTGTTCTCACCCTCTGACTGTGCAGTCCTGTGTGAGCTGGGGCAGGGAATACTTCCATCAAACATTCCTAGAGTGTCCTGAGCTGGGAGGGACCCCCAGGGATCACTGATCCAACCCCTGGCCCTGCACAGACACCCCAACAATCCCCCCAGTCCCGTTGTCCAAACCCTCTGGAGCTCGGGCAGGTTTGGGAAGTGCCCATTCCAGGGGCAGCCTGGTCAGAGCCCACCACCCTCTGGGGGAAGGGCCTTTCCCTGAGATCCATCCTGACCCTACTCCAGCCATTCCCTGGGTCCTGTCCCTGTCACAGGGAGCAGGGATTGGAGCTGCCCCTCCTGAGGAAGCTCCTGAGTCTCCCCTCAGTCTCCTCTTCTCCAGGCTGGACAAGTCAAGTGCCCTCAGACACCCTTCATATGCCTTTCAGTATTAATAGAAATAAAACAGACCAAAAAACCCCAAGATTCCCAACAAATCCTTTGAGTCAGATCAATTCCTTGCCCAAACTCATCCTGCAGCTCCAGAATGGGCTCAAGGAGGGAGAAGGGTGGAGGAAGAAAGGAGGACTCCTGTTGTCCCAGGCAGAACCAAGATGAGCTGATCACACTGTGAGAACTCAGCTGTAACCCTGGAATTTCTCCCAGCCAGGGCAGGGATAAAAGCAGAATATGAGCTCTAAAATTCTGGGGCAAAAGGAATAAGCCAGAGACATTTTGGCAGTGAGATGATGTGCAGTGTGGGCTGAGATTGGTGTGACCTCTTTGCCTCTAATTCCAAGGCTCTCCCTGGTCTGAGGTGTCTGGGTTGGGTCTGTGGCAGCAGAGCAGCCACTCAGGGCCCTGAGGAGCACAGAGCCTGGAAATATTAACCAGGGAGAGTGGGAAAGGCCTCACTGCAGGATTTCGAGGCATTTTGTGTCCTGAAAGAATTCATGAGCACTGATTGCCCAGCAGAAAAAGCTTCTGCACGTTGTTGTGGCATCTCAGAGCTACAGCAGGGAGGGCCTTTCTGAAGAGTCTGATTGAACCTTCCACCACGTGGATTTCCTTTCCATTTCCAGAACCAACATCTTTGTTTCAAATGAGAAAGACTTGCTTTATTTACTATAAAATTGTTCTGTCTTGTCCTAAAAACTCTGGAGATGTTTTGAGCAAAACCCACCAAACCTTAAGGAGATCGTTGGGAAAGAAGAAGGGAGAGGAGAAAAGTGAAAATATTTTTATATAATACTGCAATTTTTTAATATATATATATATTTATCTGAAGTTCTTCTAAAGAACTTTGCACTCCTCAGCAATTCTGAGCTCTTTCCATCACCAGTTACAGAAACTTCATTAACAGGATGAGATTTGGGTAATCCTGCCCTTCATAAAGTAACTTCTAAATTTACTCTGCACCATTAAATTCATTTAGAGCTTCATTTATAGGTGTTTAAATAAGTGTAAGTATCCTTTTTGTAGACATCCCCTCCTCTTATGGCCTGTGGGAAGTGATTTATTCTCAACCACTCGCCCCAAGGTTGTGTTTAATGTGGCCATTTGCAGTCAGATGGTGGGAAGGGGACATTATGAGGGGTGGCTCATTCTCTTTTTAATAAACTGCTCTGCGAGATCTTTTTGCTCATGGATGGAGTGAAAATACTGGGAGGAAAGGGATAAGTTCTTTAAAAAAAAAACCCTTTTAATAGAAAAGTATAATTTGTTTCAGGGCTGGAATGGTTGGGTGGGAAGGGACATTTAAAGATCACCCAGTCCCAACCCCACCACCTCCCACTATCCCAGGGTGCTCCAGCCTGGCCTTGGGCACTCCCAGGGATCTGGCTCTGCTGGGACCCAGCTGATCACTGTTGAAACTCTTCTCTAAGGCCAAATTCTACAAAAAAATAACTCTTTTCAGTATATAAATTTGCATATCTTTGCCTTTCATCCAACCCCTTCTGTGTGGCTTCTCAGGCTGTGAACTCTCAGGCTTTGATGAGACACAATGCAATCAAACCTTTCATTTATAGGATCGTTTCTATGGCTTAGTTTAATACTTAGATACCATTTATAGTCAGGATAAAGCCCAGCTTAAAGATCTTTTCTTCAAATTTGAAATGATTTTGGTTTTAAGAACTGAGTTGGTCATGTCTTGTTGGTGCTTCATATCCACCAGTGCCAGTCCTGGGATCTTCACAGAGACCTAACAGGTGAAAAGGTGCCCTGTTCCAACTCCTCGTGACCATTTGAGAGCCTTAGAAAGTTAAAACCTCTAATTAGTTAGCCTGTAATTAGCTCAGAGGACATGACAGGGCTGCAGGGACCTTAAATCCAATCTCATTCCAAATCCTGCCCGGGGCAGGGACACCTCCCACCAAGCCCCATCCAGCCCGGCCTTGGCCACTCCCAGGGATGGGAATTGAGTGGTTTCTTTGTGTTTGCTGGGAGCCAAGTGGTGCTGAGGACATTTTGGTTGAGGAGTGTCTTTCCCACACCAGGCTCAAGGACTCAGCTCTCCCAAGAGGAGAGGTTGTCCCCCTCCAGAGGGACTCGATCCTCGTCTGGCAGTGAGTTCCTGGACTTCTCTACCAAGAACTACCCAAGAGGCATGTTGGACATGATTGCTGCACAGCCAGGCTCTGTGGTAAGGGGCCTTTGCTGTCACCTTGGCCAGAAATGGTCACTTGGAGGCAAATGTTTCACTCTCCAGAGAAAAGTGACTGCTGCTCGCTGGGGCTCTTTCATTTCATCATTTATTAACCCCAGAGTTGGAGGCAGATGGATGAGAATCACAAACCAAGGGATGGGTTGGGTTGGGAGGGACCTTCCACACCATCCAGTTCCCACCCCAACACCTCCCCCTGTGCCAGGGTGCTCCAGGCTGGCCTTGGGCACTGCCAGGGATGGATCCAGGGGCAGCCA
>JAWWMP010000470.1:0-11002 GCA_035047865.1 Dendrocincla tyrannina
TTTTTTTTTTTTTTTTTTTTTGGTTGTTTGGAGGGTTTGTCTGTTTTTGTGGGTTTGTTTTTGTTTGGGTTTTTGGGGGGTTTTTTTGGTTGTTGATTGGGTGGGGGTTTTTTGCTTGTTTTATTGGGTTTTCTTTTGTTTGTTTTTTCCCCAAAAGGCCCAAAAGAGCAGTCCTGTGTTATTTGGCTCAGTGCTTCTCATGCAATAATGTATTGTGGTAAGAGTAAAGCTGACACCCTCCTACAATCTGTATTATAAGGTACTTCTGACTGGATTCTACCATTGCAATTGCAATTATTACTACTGCTATTACTGACTTACTATTATTGAAAGTAATCAAGAGGAATAATAGTTCCTGTCTTTCAGGTAGCATTTTGAATTGACAAGATTGAAGTGATAGACCATGATGTACCTGAAGCCTTTGTTTTTCTTCCATTACTAAAATATATGCAAAGCATATAGCTTGGGGACACAAACATTGTAGTTTCAATGTTTTTATTCCTTTTAATTAAGTATAGGTATTAATGCCAGAAAGTAAATGTGGGTGATATTAATTGAAAACTGTTTTGTTGGCTATTCCTTTTCTTCAACTATAATAATGAGATCACTAAATGTCAGTGGTCACTATGTGATCAGAAAAAACGTCTTGAGAATTTGGCAATGCACACTTAGAAAGATAACGGTGTGTTTGTCTCCTCACAGTAAGAATATCAGACACTTTTGAGCTATATGAGAATCTGCATTGGTCACAGTAAACATCATTAAATATACACATTGTGGGATATTTGAAAAATTTAATATATAAGGGGATGGAACAAGTCAAAAGTCTACCTGTCTATCAATAGGCACAGCTATTTTTGTCAGCAAAACAAGAATACATTTTTAGATATGGGAAAGAATTTATGACACAGCTTGAGTCATAATGAGAATTTGGTTTTATGGAACATTAGAATTCATTAGGATATGACAACTGGCATCCTCATAAGTGGAGGGAGGAGGGGACTTAACACTAGTATTAAAGAATGAGTGAAATCAACAACATGCAGTTTGCGCAGACTTGTGTATGCCTGCGTATATAGAAGTGTAAATATGCATACACATTAGTGTAAACTTTAGTGTATATGCTCAGGTTGTTGCAAACCTATCAAGTTAAAGTAGTAAGGAAGTATAGAAGAAAAACTTTCTTGTTTCTGCCCAATGTTTGGAGTCTCAGTAAAATAGCAAGAGGCATCAGGGGCCCTTATGACTGAGGATAAATGTGGTATATGATTGACAAGGATGTTAAGAATTACCTACAAATAGAAAACTTGAATAAATGGTCCCTGAAACTTATGGCTGACGAAGTCTATGATTAATTTATCTAATCCTGAAACACTGAGGAAATCTTTGAAATTTAGGTAAAAATTAATGCTGTATACCATTTTCAAGGTGCAAGCTAATCAAGATAACTCCCAGCCAACTTTTATCCTAAAACCTTGTTGAAAAATTACATATTTGAAAAGACTAAACAACTGCTGCACTAGTAAAGATTAAAATATTTTGATACATTAATAGGAATACTATTGAAAGACACTGTTTTTCTATTTTATTGTAGCAACATGTGAAAATAGAAATAAACACTGTTGAAAAAGACATTAGATTCAGAAAAAGTAGTGAAACAAACAAATGAGAAGAAATTAACCTCTTCTAGATACCATGTTCAGTTTTGTGCCTCCACTACAGAAAGGAGATTTATAACCGAAGCCACTAATGTGGCTGGGGCTGGAGATACTACATCAGGATGTGAACTTGACCTGAAAAACCATCAACCAATAGGAGTCCTTAAGTTTTAATAATTTATTTGGCCTGGTGAGATGGAGTTAACTTTCCCCAGCAGAACTCTGCAATTTGTATTTGTATTAAGAATGTTGTTGATAACATTTTGACAACATTTGTTCACATTTTGATGACATTTTTGTGTTTTGGTAACTAGTGAGCCATGCTCGAACAGCATCAATTCTGTCTGTTGAAACCGTGCAAAGGTCAGTAGGCTGGGTGTGGGCAAGAGACTTGGAGGGATCTTAGCCAGAACAGCTGACCTGAGATGACCAAAGGGATATTCCATACTGTGTGGTGTTGAGGCCAGCCAAGAGGCAAGCGGAGAGGGACGCATTTTTTATTAAGGTGATTCACAGAATCACAGAATATACCAAGTTAGCAGGGACCCACAAGAATCATGAAGTCCAACTTCTACCCCACACAGGACTATCCCAAGAGTCATACCATGTGCCTGAGAGCATCATCCAAATGCTTCCTGAACTCTGTCAGCCTTGGCGCTGTAACTACTTACCTGGGGATCCTGTTCCAGTAGTCAACCACCTTCTTGCTGAAGAACCTTTTTCTAATATCCAACCTAAACCTTCCCTGGCACAACTTCAGGCCATTCCTTTGGGTCCTATCACTGGTCAGTACAGAGAAGAGATCAGTGCCTGCCCCTCCTTATGCCCTCACAAGGAAGTTGCAACTGCAGTGAGGTCTCCCCTCAGTTTCCTCTTCTCCAGGCTCAACACACCAAGTGCCTGCAGCCGCTCCTCATACAGCTTCCCCTCAAGACTCTTCACCATTTTCATTGCCCTCTTTTGGACACTCTCTAACAGCTTAATATATTTCTTATGTTATGGTGACCAAAACTGCACACAACATTCAAGGTGAGGCTGTTCCAGTGCAGAGCAGAGTGGGACAATCCCCTCCCTTGACTGGCTGGTGATGCTGTGCCTGATGCCCCCAAGGACACAGTTGGCCCTCCTGGCTGCCAGGGCACTGCTGACTCATGTTCAACTTGTTGTTTACCAGGGCAACCATGTCCCTTTCTACAGCACTTCTCTCAAACATCTCATTCCCCAGTCTTTACAGATTGTCCCAACCCAATTGCAGAATCTGGCACTTTAGCTTGTTGAAATTCATATGGTTGGTGATTGCTCTAATTTGTCAAGGTCTCCCTACTTTTGAGGCAATCAGAAGTTTCATGTCATCTGCAAACTTGCTCAGTATCCCTTCCAGTCCTGCATCCAAGTCATTTATTAAGATGTTGAAGAGCACAGGGCCCAAGATGGAGCCCTGTGGAACCCCACTAGTGACAGGTCACCAGTCTGATGTCATCCCAATCACATCCTCTGTGCCTGATCTGTGATCACCTGATCACCCACTATACAATGTGTTTATCCAGCTGTGTGTGCTGGATATTTTGTCCAGATGGATCATCGGAGAGATGGTATAAAAAGCTTTACTAAAATCCAAAAAGATTACATGAACTGGCTTCCCTTGATGGAGTAGGTGGGTTACTTTGTCATAGAGGGAAATCAGGTTCGATAAGCAGAACACTCCTCTCATGAAGTTGTGCTGGCTGTGGCTGATGACTTCGTTGTCTTTCAGGTTGTTATAGTTACAAGACAGGGAAGGGAGATACAATGACGCATATTCATACCATTACATCATCTGAAACCTTCATCCTAGTGCAGGGAACTGGAGGGATGGGCGGGGTTTGCCGTGGTTAAAAGTTGTTTCCTGGGTCCCAGCCGTGGCTGGAAACACCTCCCTGCCTGGCCGGGACAGAAGAAAAGCCATGTAGGGAATCAGAAGTGGACCATTAAACTGTTATTTTTCTTCATTTATAACCTCATTGCATTCTCTTTTTTGTTCCTGTATAAGAGGGAAGGAGTTCATCTTACTGGCGTTCCTGTCTCCCAATATTTGTAAACCAAGACACAGGTGTTTTCCTTTGACTTGCAGAATAAACTTCTCCATAACTTTACCTGCAACGGATTGTCTTCTGCAGCAACTGCTACATGTATAGGAGCCCTGCTTACAAGGAAGTGGCTGGACATTGCCAGCTGATGGGAATTAGAAATAAATCTTGTAGCTTTGTTTTGCTTCCATTCACAGCCTTTTCTTTTTCTCTGCCCTTATTTTGGTCTGTGTGTCTTTCATCTTGTGTTGTTCCCCCTCTCCTGCTTAGGAGGGGGAATTAGAAATCACTTTGATGATACCTGGTGGCCTGCAAAGGTCAGCCCACTACAGTCCTTTTTTTGGCACCCAGTGTGAGGCTTGAGAAAACAACAATTTTGAATTCATTGTGCTATAACTATAATAGTTATTAATTGGCAGGCTTGTGTGACGGTCACAGAGTTTAATTGCTGCACTGCTCAGCTCTTTATTTTTTCTGAGTTTGGAAACATCTTAACAGAAACAATGGCTACATGCTTTGCCCGGGCATTGATGCCCTAACTGTGCTGGAGTAGCTGTGTTGTGGACAGGATGAGAACACCAGTTCTCCTAATCCAGGATTGATACAGGTGTTTTTGTTGCTCAGGCTCCTGATTTCCTTGTTCATTTTTATGTGAGCTGTTTAAGACAATTAAAACTGTCAGTTTACTGTCAGGTTTCTGAATCTGGTGTCATCCTGGTGTAATTTATATCCCTTTCTGCAGACCATGGAGTTGACAAAGAAAATGAAAAAGAGGCAGTACAATTAGGAGTCTCTGGAGGCTGCTCCTGTAGAGCATGATGGCAAGATATGCATTCAAGGAGGACATTAGGAATTATGAAGGCAAGTGGACTACCATAGAAAAAGGTGCCCAGTACATTAGAGTGGTGCTGAAAGTCTTCACCAATGACCTAGATGACAAAAAGTCTTCAAAGATCCAACAGCCTGTCTGCACTGACCATATGGAGGAAGATGGTCCAAAATGTACCGGTTACCAAGCAGTTTAATGCATTGCTCAGATTTGGATACGCCATCTACAAAAAGGGCACCTTCTTGGCTCTGAAACTCTGAAGAAAATCTCTCTCCCTTCTCTTATCCTGGGGTGGTGTCTTGTCTGTCAGGGCTGCCCCATGGAGCCCCAACAAGGCACAAGCTGCATGGCAGTCTCTAGTTCTTCACACCAGCTGAAGAACTTGCGGAAGTAGGATGGCAATCACACCTTTAAGCCGGAAGCCCATATACACAATTAGAGGGGACACCCAAGAAGACTGTGAGTTGAATTGCTGTTGAGATGCGTCTGTGACACTCCCAGTGCAGGAAAAGAGTCACTGAGGTTACCTCCCTTGATTTCGGTGAAGCAACACTCTCTTCTGGCAATGCAATGGTCAGACAGTAATTACTATGAACAGGAATAGAAGGTTTCTGTCTTTGAGCAGGAGGAGTGGATATACTAAATTATATGGGTTAAGTGGCATGGCATATGACATTCACAGAAATAGGTGGCTTTGTTAGGCACAGCTGCACAGTGTACACTGATGCCATCAGGGTCCCATATATTCTTGGCATAGACGACCTCAGGAAAGGGTACTTCAAAAATCCAAGTGCATCAGCTTTTGGTATAGCCACCAAAAATACAGAGGAAGTTGAACAGCTCTCTATCTTGCCTGAACTCTTGGAAAATCCTTCAGCTGAGTGCATGCTGTGGATTGAAGAACAGCAGATACCAATTGCTATGATGGTGGTTCACCAGTAGCAGTACACACCAGCCAAGACTTTCTGATTTCCATCCATGACCTGATTCATCAGCTGGAGAGCCAAAACAACCAGAAAGAGTTGTTCACTGTTTGGTAATTCCATATAGCAAGTGAAAAAGTCCGATGAAGGGTGGAAGTAAACAGTAGACTATTGTGGCCTGAACGAAATCCTGCCATGGCTGAGTGCCACTGCACGAGACATGCCAGAGCTCCAACATGAAGTCTGCCAAGCTGTAAGTTGCAATTGATGCTATGTGTTTTTCCAAATTCCTTTGTCAACGGAGTGCAGGCCACTCTTTGCTTTCATATGGAAGGGTATCAAGTACACCTGGAACTGGCTGTCCAAGGGATGGAAGCACAATCCTGCCATTTGTCATTCCATTTGCAGCTCAACCTGCAATGGAATAGAAGAGTCAAAAGAGCTAACGAAAGGAAAACATACAATAAAACCCAACTGTGTTAATCAGTTTATAAATCTTCTGCTACTATTTCTTTATGATCTGACTTCAAAAATATCATAGAATTCAGGCTTTTGTCAGAATCTTAAAAGTTACTATCCATTTATCTAAATAGGATCTTAGGTTAATGTGCTGATTTTATCTGGCATAGAGCTGATTTTCTTCACAGTACCTTGTATGGGGCTGTGTTTTGAATTTGTGCTGGAAACAGTGTTGATAACTCAGGGACATTTTCATTACTGTTTGGCAGTGTTTACACTACAATCCATGACCTTTCTCACCTTTACTTTTCTAATTCTTTTCCCCATTCTCCTGGGAGTGAGTGAGCGAGCAGCTGTGTGGCCCTTGGTTGCTGGCCCGGTTTAAACCATGACAGATGTACTTACAGAGAAGCATAGTGTCATGGGGAGAAGCAGACACAAATCTGAGCAAGGTGGTTATGCTGCTTTAATAGCCTCAGATGGCACAATTGTTTTTTCACAACACTTCTTCGCAAAGCAGATATAACTTCTGGGTAATCCAACAGTGTAGGTTTCAGTTATGTCTGTTTCTTCCTTTATTCTCAGTAATATTAGTTGTTATAAAAGTGTTGACACATTGTGGCACATTATACTAAGATATGACAGATGCAAGAATAAGAGCTGGGGAAAAATTCTGTGTATATAAGCAATATATCAGGTGAAATCATGCAGTTTGAAATAAGAATTGGACATACAAGAGCATATTAGAAAATTTATATTAGAAGTAAATGCCTATTTGCTTAGTAAGTTATTTTCCCTAGACCTAATTTTTGATCTTTTATAGAGCAGATGCTTCTAGTGACTCTGTGAAACAATTCTAAATCCAGTAGGCAAGGAAAAATATTTATTTCAAAAGGTGCTATTCTAAGATTACAGTGTTCACTTGTGTCTGGAGCTCAAAAAGCCCAGGAGAGCACCTATTAGACATTCTTTATAGGATAAATAGAAACCTGTGCTTCTTCTTGTTGTAATGACTTGGAGTGTACTGATCTGCAATGTACTGAAAGAGTATCTCTTGCAGGAGTTTCTTCTTTATTGGAACATGAAGCTGTTCCAGAGATATATAGGGGTGTACAGGAGTGCATTGAGCTTGTGTGGTAAGGTTTTGGTGGTGGGACAACTACAGGGTTGGCTTGCCTGGGAAGCTCCTGGAAGCTTCCCCCATGTTTCTTGAAGCCAATGACAGCTGACTCTAAGATAGGTCAGCCACTGGCCAAGGCAGAGCTGATGTGAAAGAGATTCTGCCTTGGATTATTTATTCAACATTTTGGAATTCTTTATTTATTTTGACATTCACTCCAAATTTGAAATCAGCTCATATGCTTCAAAATGTAAATATTGGTCAGTCTGTCATTATTGCATGATTAAATTAAGACAGTTTGGCACGTTATGGCTCTGGAAAGGATTAAATTTTTATGTATCCATTATTTCTCTTGAGGTGACATTTTAAAAGTTCTCTGATAGGCACATATTTAGGCTTTTCTTTCTTGTGTATTTGCAAGGATGTTTCTTTGCAGTTCTAGTAACTTTGGCACATGGGAGGTGGTGGATTTCCCATATAACTGCTTCCTAGTAAAGCAGTTCATGCATTACTGATGCCAAGAGCTGAGAAGCCAGCTCAGCATGCTACTGAGAATTTGGTGAGACTCAGAGTTACATTTGGAGGCTTTTGTTGGGGTGGACGAATATCTTGAATGACTGATGGAACAAAGAAAGGACTTGGTAAACAATCCAAAGTTGTAACTAGACTTGCATTCATAATTGCCAGCATTGTAATACAACATTTGTTTTATATGGGTTTTTTTTCCTGTTATAAGAAAATAGATCATTTACATCACATTAATAAACTTTGAAAGAAGTAAAGAATTCTTACCTGAATTATAATTTGTCTCTGGGATTCTAGCTCATTAGCAATGCAATTACATCTTTTGAAATGGTGACCTGAGATATACTAATAATATCAATTTCACCTTCTTGAGACAAGGGTGAAACAGTTCTTTCTGTAAACTGATTTAATTTAATGTCCATGTTTTCCCTTTGGGAGCTCTTTTTTTACTTAAGCATTCTATTCCTGCAAACTGCTATGTTCCTAAAAGGGAATAATCATGCAATTTAAACATATGGTAGCAATAACAAATAAAAGCACTTACTACCCCGGAAATAATGCAATTTGAGAATATAACAAATCAATGCATACAGAAATTTCTGGACAAAATGGTTTAAAAAGTTTCATGGAACAAAAGAAGTGAACAGTATTCCATGAAATACTGGATGATCACCCCAGACATGCATAAACATGTTATTCCTGGTCACAGCCAAGCATGATCCATAGTAAAAGCCTTAATCCAAATTTCCAGGGAGTGGTTATTTAATTTATTCCCTAAGAAACAAACGAACAACGACCCCCTGCCAAATAAATGATGAAATATTAAAAAAAAAAAAAACTAAGAAATAATTCAAAGTGTCCCAAAAGAACTTCAATTCATATTCCACTCATTATTTAGGCTTATAGTTTGCTCTATTTAGATGGCTCATAAAAATGCATATTTTGGGGAAGCAGAGCATACACAACTTCTTATGAGCTGGCTCCCAAGATAACATGTATTTGAAATTATTTTGATTTTATATAATTGTTTCCATGTTCCGGGAGATTAGTAACTCACATGTCAAAATGCTGGGAAGATGCCTGCCCTTTCTATGAACCCTTTTTTGGTGTCAATATAAACATTATTCATTGGATGTAACCTTTTAGGGTGAACATAAAGGTATACAAATTACTCTTTTCTGCCAAGATTTCATTCAGTTTTAATCAATAAATGAGGGGAACATCAAGCTGAAGAAAGAATGATCAACAAGAGAGGAAAAAAAAAAGAAAAAGTCCTGGCTTAATGTAAGTATGTCTTCCAGACTTTCAGTTGAAAAATCTAGGTGTCGTATGTGGCAAAGTAGATGAATATCTAAAATAAAATGTCTATGACTTGAAAATAATTATTTCATAATTAGAATTTCTGAGAAACAAATCCTTAAACAGAAGCTTCACTTACTTAGAAAGGTTAATTTTACAATGCTATTTACTGACCTTATATATCTTTGTCTGATTGGCGATACCTATATAACTTATTATTCTAGAGGATTTCCCTGCTTGTTAAGACATACTAAAATTAACAAGTCTTGGATACTTGAATCTCTGCACATTTCTTATTGGAACAAATACAGTGAGGTTTTTTCTCAAGTGCAAATAAATTGACCGGAGCATTGTATACAATACAGAACATTCAAAGTGTATTCCTTTTCTTGTTTGTAAAGAGAGTTACAAATGTCAGTAATACTAGTTTACTTCTGCATGGACCGTGATAAACAACTCTTTACCAACCAAAAAAGGAAATTTCTATACAGTGTGTAGCTTTTCTAGAGAAGACTCATATTACTCCATAGTGCTTGAAACATTGATAGGGACTAATCTGCAAATAGTTAAAAAAGTTAAAAATCCCTAGTTGATACATTTAGTGATATTAACGAGGAAAGATGACCTACATAGAAAATGAAAAAGCCTCTTGAAAGGCACAGATATATGAGATCAGAATTAATGAAAGAGTGCTTAAAACTGAAGGATTACAATTTACATTGTGCATTAGATTATACATACATGTATTTTTAATGTCTGGAGCAGTGAGATATATCTATCTTTCAAATAAAATGAAATTGTAAGAGCTAGGCTTACCACACTTCCCAGGCAAAAGATTCTTCTTCTTCAGTCTTTGTTATACAGCCTGAAAGGAGTAATTGTTCTGAAGACCTCGAGGTCAGCATCTGAAAATATTAATCATGTCTTCTAGATGGCTGAAGGTGAGCAAGTCACCTGGGAGAAAAAATGAAGAAATTTGAAAAAAATTATAACACAGAAAGATTTTTTACCTTTGTATAAGGACTTCATGGTTTTTGAAAGATGTTAGTTTTAACCTTAAAAAACCCAACAAACCAAACATAAATTCTCCATACAAACACAAAAAGAACAACTAAAGGAGTCAGAAATGCAGTTGTGTAGTGCTTGTGAATCAGTACTTGGCATCACAAATGAATCTCAAAGCTGAAAAAGATTTTGGGAATTCTGGGGTGACAGGGCACAAAGCCAGTAAATGCGGCTCTAGGACAGAAACTGGACATACTTAAAATAGTAGAAGAAAAGCAAGAAAATAATAAAACAAGCTGATTTACCTATCAACAAATCCACAAAAATTTGCAAGGTAAAAAACGTAAATAACTAAAATTGAGACTCCATGGAGAAATCCACAGAATGAATTGTTTTAAAGATGTAGTATAAGGCATAAGATACTTTACTGTCACAGAAGAAAATACAAACCAAACTCAAGTCCAATATTAGGACAGATATACCATTTTTCAGAAATCAAAATTAAAGACTCTTATTTATAAAAAAAGCTGCCTGACTTCAATTAGCTAAACTAATTCTGATCTATTCACCTCAAAAGTCTCCTATAATAAATACAGAGAAATAATCATTTTAAGCCATAGTTCATGTGATTTTAGGCTTCTTTCTTAAGGCGAGTTGAATACCGCTCCACAAACTCCCTTCACATGACACTAATGACAGCAGAAGATTATAGGTAGCTTTAATAAAATGTCTCCACATGTAGGCATCTGTATTGTAAACAAGGTTTGCAGGTAGACAGAGAAATTAATTAGATAAACAAATGAACACAACAGCTAGTGACTGAAATATCACATTGAACACAGTACCTGTCTTACTACCCATCAGTGGGATTCTGATGCAAAGTTGAACGAGATATCTGAAGACAAAATACAGTTTTTAAAGAAAAAACTCCAATCCTCTTGTATATTCCTAGATGGAAAATATAGCATTTTGCTGGGCAACAATGAGCTTCAATTCTGCCAGTAATTCTAAAGGGAATCCTTAAAAAAACATCAAAACAAAACAAATCAAATCAAATTAAACAAAAAAAAAGTCTCAGAAAATAAAATACATACTAAAAGAAGCTGACCCAAAACTAA
>JAWWMP010000471.1:0-11000 GCA_035047865.1 Dendrocincla tyrannina
ATTTTCATCCTCAGGGCATCAGCTCCTTAAGGTGGGAATTGGCTTCTGCCACTGGTTTGTTTGTGCTCTGCCTCCCACGAGGCTTCCTCATTGATCAGCCTTAACATGTTAATTGTTATTCCCAAGCAAATTGTTATTCCCAATTATGCTGATTAGATCCGTGTGTGCCTGTCAGGAAAACGGAATGACATCAATCTGGATCCCAGGCCAGGCTGGACAGGGCTTGGAGCTCCCTGGGCTAGTGGGAGGTGTCCCTGCCCATGGAATGAGGGGGATTTACAGTCCCTTCCAACTCATCCCATTCCAGGATCCCATGGAATGGTGCACAGACCATCTTTGAGCATCCTCTGCTGGGGGAGCATCCTCTGCCCAGGCCCCTCCTGCATCTCCTGCGTTGTGTCCATGTGGGAACAGCCGAGCTCCGTGCCCAGGGATGGCCTGCAGAGAGCAGGACAAACACTCTCCAATCAGGTGGCACTGAGGGACAGCACAGGATTCCTGCAAGGAGACCCAAGGCCATGCTGGGAGCCAGGCGGGGTCCTGTCTCTGCAGGCACCAACAGGGTCACTGTGGATCTTTTGTGAAAAACATTCTTTGCCCCCTCCTAAAACAAGGAAACTTCTGGAACAGTGAACCAGCTTTGCAGAGGGTGAGTGAGACAGGAAAGCTCAGCTTGCCCAGGCCTGGACCAGGGTTCAGATGCTGCAGAGCTGAGGGAAACATGTTTGATCAGCAGGGAGGGCTTTGCTCAGGAGGAAGGTTTGCCAGCCCTTTTCTTCCCTGTTTCCGCCTGAGGAAAACAAAAAGAACAAACCAAAATCCATTTCAGGCAGAAAGTGCTTTTTTCCCAGGAGGGCAGAGCTGGGGGAGTCTCTCAACATCCTCGGAGGACTTTGTTGTTGTGCAGAAAACATTCAGAACTGCTGGCAATGAGGCAGTGAAACCCCCAGGATGGACATTAACTGTTCCTGGGCAGGAATGGAACTGCAACCAGGTTGGAGTTATTGATCCTTGTGGAGTTCGACACACTCAGAAGCAATTTGGGGTGGAAATGTGGGAAATGAATTAAGTATGACTTTCTTTTAATAGGAATTTATAGGTCATTTAGGGCTTAATGATCTTTATCCAGAGCTATTGGGTTTGGAACCCTTTAGGAGGAAAAAACACACAACTTGCTGGCTGGGGAGGAAGAAATGCCCCAAGGAGCTCTGCTTAGGGGGCAAACCAGGGGTTGGGAAGTAGGTTTTGGGAGAAAGAAGCATAAAGAAGTTTGGGAGGAAGAGGATGCAATGGGAATTCTGCTCCATCAGGTCCCAGTGGGAAAAAAAAGCACTAAAGGCCACTGAGGTTAAAAGAAAAGAATTCATTGTAATTTTGGGATATATAGATGAAAAATGTAATGAGAGGGGAGGTGGGAGAAATCTGTGAGTAGAGGTAGAGGCAAAGAAGGAATTTTGAGTGGAAAAATCTTCCTGCCAAAGACTCAGCTCCCAAAAAAATTCCTTTTTTGGGGTCTCAGATGGCTTTGCTGCAAAAACCGGTGGGATTAAGGCAAATATTCCAGGGTAAGGAATTGGATGGGGCTTGGAGCAACCTGGTCTGGGGGAAGGTGGCCCTGCCCATGGCCTTTGAGATGGCCCTTCCAACCCAACCCACTCCCTGATCCCGTGAAATTCTGAGCTAGAAGGGTTTGTTTCCCACTGCCTGGAATAACAGCCTGGATTTGACCTCTTACTGTTCCCATTATTGCAGTTTGAGCTGTGAATTATATTTTCAATAATTTCTTACTTTATGCTGGGAGATGGAAAGGAGCAAAGCTCACAAAGCAACAGTGACTTTTTAATTGAGCTGTTAATAGCAGCAGTGGCTCTGACCACTGCCATTCCTTCTGGGGTGGGAATGGGAAGCAAAAATTGCCTCTTCCCAAAAGTCTTGCTTGGCATTTTATGAATATCTTAATTATGAGCTATTAGGACGAATCTCTCAGTGCTACAGGTGGGAACTGGAGCACAACTTTGCAATTTTCACACGTGTCTTTCAAAGCTCTTAATTGGATGCAGTTCAATAACAGACTGGGCTTTTTCACAATTAATATTTAAGAGATTTAATATCCTGCTCCATGTTCCTGAGTATGAACTTAGGGGAGTGCTGTGAAATTACTTTCTTTGAGACAAAGGTTCAGCCTTGTATTATTCAGATGATTTTTTGCCTTGGGCACTGTGTGTCCCACATGAAAGACCAAACCCGACCCTTTCATTCCCCTTTGGATGGATAGTTCTCCCCAGGTGTGCAGGCAGCAGGGAATTCCCTTCGTGGAGCTCTGTGTTCCCCAGGAGCAGCAGAGGAGTGGATTGCAGAGCCAGGGAGGGGTGTGATGAACACCCAGGCGTTTGTTTGCAGGGTTGTTTATTGGCCCTGCTCTGATCAAACACGGCTCCACTTCCCTTCTTGCTGCTCAAGCTTCTCCTCCACTCACTAAAAATAGTGGGAAACAGCCCAATGAACAGCAGTGTCAAGGGATTCGTTGTTCTCCCCCCAAGAGCGAGCTTCTGGGAAGAAATATTGTTTCTTAATTAATCATTTATCCACTTCATTAGGTGTTGTCAGCAGCGGAATGAGAAACAGGGCTGCTGGGAGGATGCACGTTTGTGTTTGTTTGCTTTGCTGGGGAGCTGGAGATCATTTCAAGGAGCAGCTGTGTGAGAAACGCTAAAACCAGGAATTTGTGAGCAGGAAAATGTGGGCTGGGGGTCAGGGCTTTGAATGTGGGGTTGTCATGCCCTGCTGTGTCAGGATGTGGAGCTGCTGGAGGAGTCCAGAGGAGGCCACGGAGATGCTCCACGGGCTGGAGGCCACGGAGATGCTCCACGGGCTGGAGCCCCTCTGGGAGAGCTGGGAGGGCTCACCTGGAGAAGGGAAGGATCCAAGGAGACCTCAGAGCCCCTTGCAGTGCCTGAAGGGGCTCCAGGAGAGCTGGAGAGGGACCTGGGCCAAGGGATGGAGGCACAGGACACAGAGGGCAGGGATGGATGGGATATTGGGAAGGGATTCCTGGCTGTGAGGGTGGGGAGGGGCTGGGATGGAATTCCCAGAGAAGCTGTGGCTGCCCCTGGATCCCTGGGAGTGTCCAAGGCCAGGTTGGACGGGGCTCGGGGCACCCTGGGCTGGTGGGAGGTGTCCCTGCCCGTGGGGTCTTTCTGTCTCCCTGTCTTTGCCTCCCTCAGAGGGCTCAGCAGATGCTCCTTCTCCCCTCTCCCTCCTGTCACATCCAAGGCTGATTCCTTCACTCCCAATGCCGCTTTCGCGTGGATCAAAGCAGGAGAGCCGGGTGGGAGTGGGGGCAGTTCCAGCTCCTTCCTGCAATTCCAGCCCTGCCGGGGCTAACAGGGGCTCTGCCCCAGGCCCTCCCCACTGACTGCCTTTGACAAGGACTCGTACTTGTGTGCTCCACTCTCCCCTTGGCTCCGAGAAAGGAATAAATATCCTTTGTTTATTAATTCCCCCTTTTATTATTTGCTGCTGCTGTCACTCTGTCAATCCCTTCTGTGGCAGAGACACGAAATCCATTTGTGTGAAAAAAAAAGCCAAGATGGTTCAAAGGACAAACGAGGGAAAACCAAAAACAAACAGGGGGAATGAAAGAAAATGAACGTGGAATGCTGAGAGTCCATTCAGTGGGTTGGAAGGGACCTGAAGATCATCTCCTTCCCTCCCCTGCCATGGACAGGGACTCCTCTCACGAGCCCAGGGTGCTCCAGCCTGGCCTTGGACACTCCCAGGGATGGGGCAGCCACAGCTCCTCTGGGCACCCTGGGCCAGGGCCTGCCCATCCTCTCTGAAGTCAAATCCTAAATCATGTTTGTACCAATCCTGGGTTATAAAGCTCAATTTCTGTGTTATAACATCACCATTTCTCCCCTGCCCCTGAATCAGGAGGGGTTTGAAGAGGGCAGAGAATGAAAGTGTTGGACTTTCATGTCTGAAACGAAATTTAATTAAGCTTTCTGCTTCTTTATGGCAGCCTGGAGTTTGTTTAGCCTGTCCTGCTATCTGGGAAATCATTATTAGGCCAATAATTTCTGATGAACATGTTCTAGGAAACGGTGTCAATTCTAACTGTGCAGGACTTTGTTCTTTCAGTCTATTACCTGGAAATGAGTTATTCAGGAACAAGGAGTTCAATTGATAAAAGGCAAAAAATCAATAGGTGAGATTGTTGAGATTAATTCTGAGTTCATAATGGATTTCCCCCCCTTTGGGGTTTCCAGAAGCTTTTGTAGACTCTGCATTAGACCTGAATTTAAGTTTCTCGGAGCCAAATTTGTGGCTGAACTCGAGTGAAACTTTTGAAAATCCTTATTTTTGCATCGAGGTTGTTAATAAGTCCAAAATTGGAGCCATTGGGGATAAATGAGGAGAGCAATAAAAACACCTTGGACCTTCCTTAGTGAAAATTGCCAGAAATTTTCCGGATGCAGCACATGAATGAAAGAAATGGTAATTGTGTTTAATATTTGTGTCCTGGTGTGTGCCAGGGGTCAGGAGGCTGTTGTCAGGCTGCTGTCCTGGCCCAGGGAGCCTCAGTCCATCAGGGAGAGTTCATCTAAACAGAGAAGAAAAGGAGAATTTCACCCTCAGTTCCTTGGGGGTCCCTTCCAGCTCAGCCTGTTCTTGGATTCTGTAAATGTGCCGACTTTCTTTCTAAATCTATTTCCTACAAACGTGTGTGCACAAAGAGGAGCCTCTCCAGGCTTGGTGAGCCCGTCCCCTGCTCGGGCACCCTGCGCTCTCCCACCAGCCCTCCCCTCCCTGCCCTCCCTCGCCGAGTCCTCACTGTAAGGTCTGGGCACCTGGAGAAAGCTGAGCATCCTTGAAGAGTCCTTGTTCAGTCTTTCCATGTGAGCAGAGCAGGTCCCTCAGGGTGTTTGGGAAAAGTGCTGCTGACTCCAGCTTTCTACTGGTGTCTGAATCCAGTGACATCCAAGTTTTTTATTTCCTTTTCCCTTTTCTGCTGAGCCAGCGTTTCCCAGCTCTCCATCCACCCCAAGCTCAGAGGCATCATCTGCATCTCCAAGCCCATCAATTAATTTCTGTTTTAATCAAGGAATCGTGTCTTCTTCTTCTTCAGGCCCATCAGTCATCCTGGGCTCTCCGTGGAGCTGCAGACATCCATCCATCATCCCTGCTGCCTCATTCCTCGGGAGGCTGGGGTGGGCAGGGAGGGGCTGCAGCAGCACTGCCAGGGACTCACAGAATCCTGAATGGGCTGGCTTGGAAGGGACCTCAAAGCCCACCCAGTGCCACCCCTGCCATGGGCAGGGACACCTCCCACCAGCCCAGGGTGCTCCAAGCCCTGTCCAACCTGGCCTTGGACAGCCCACTGCAAAGAGAATCATCCATCAGGTCTCAAATGGTGCATCTCTAATTAATTAAGCATCTAGTCGAGCTCATTAAATGGGAAACAATGCCCAGAGCTAATGATGTCACTCCTGCCCCTTGTTAGTGCCGTGCTGGTGGTGGGGGGGGGCAACAAAGTGTTACCCCAAGGTTCTTACTTACTCTTTTCTCTCTCAATCCCAGCCCTTTTTTTACATTCAATTCAACAATTATCTCCAGATTAACTCACTCCTGGTGCCTTCCCCCTGTTTTTAGCCACCCTGCTGTGGGGAAGGGGCTGGGAGCCCCATGGCTGGCCCCGGTGGGATGGGGGTTCAGGTGGCTGAGCCACGTCCCCACGGCTCAGCTCTCCTGCTCTTCCACCTTGCTGGTGAGGGGGAATTCCAAAGGAGGAGCAGATCTTTGTGCATCAGCTGCAGCCCACTGGGAAGGAGCAAACTGGAGGTGCTGATAAATCCCAGGAGGGAAATGTCAACCACTGGGGAGCTTTCTAGTTAAAGCATTGCTGCTCTTACATGTCATGTGGAAGGGAATCACTCTTTGCATGGGATATAAACACTCCTGGATTGCAGAAAGCTGCACAGGCCAGGCAGGAAAATCCATCTCTGCACTCAGGTGATTAAGCACAAATCAGTTCTGCTGGTAGGAAAGAGTTGTACGAGGCAGGTGAGAGGAGCTGTGGGAGAGGGATTTTAAAATCTCACAGAAGAAGAAGGGCTGGGCCATTTATTAAGCCATAGTTTTATTTCAGGGATGGAATTTGTCCATGCGTTTGACTGGAGATGAGAAAACGTGGTGGAATGGATCACAGAGTAATTATCCATATTGTTGCTCACCCTTATTGCAGCAGGTCACGTCTAAAAGGTCAAATTTTTAATTTTAATGGCTTGAGTTTGCTCTTTAGAGTGAGGTCAAATATGGCTGTTAATCTCTGTAAACAGTCTTGCCTTATAAACCAGTTAAATCTTCCTTTTGGTGAGGAAATGTGGGCTCTCGAGCAGGTATAAAATAAGGAATTTTGTCTTCTTTATTACATCTCTGCAGCAAACCTGAAGTTATTGGTAGCAGTCCCAAAAAGCTGCATTTCTCCCTTGGCTGGGCTGTATTCAATGGCGAGCCTCAAACAGAGCTTATATAATTTTAAAATATTACATGAATAAAATGCAAGTGACTTTCTCTCCGAGCTGTCAGTTTGCCAGTCTCAGTTGGAGAGCGAGTAAATGATTTTTCCAGATTTTGTGCCTTTATAGTGTAACAAAAGATGCTGGGTTGAGGCTGGAGAAGAATTTTTTGTCTTCTTTTTCTGCCCTTGAATGTTAGAAATAAAGACGTGGGTGTTGGAGCAGAGGGGGAGGCTGGAGGACTAAAGGCCCCTGAACTGCCCTTCTCCAAACCCCTCATCCCTGCCAGCTGTTGGGTTTGGGGTTTTTTGCCACTGTGCACAATTCAGGATGATTTTTATCCCATTCCCTCCAGCAGATTCCCAGGGAAAAAATCCCTTTTCATTTTCTATTCAGTCTGCTGGGACTTGAAAGCTTCTCCCCAGTCCCCTCCCATGGCTTTGGGAAGCCCAGGAAACATTTTGTTGTAGGAACAGCCTTTTAAATGGAAACTAAACCCTCTTTCCAAAGGCAAACGGTGCTTGAGGAAGTGCAGCAGGAAAAGTGTGTTTTTCCCTTGAGGAACCAGCGAGAGCACAAGATGCTGCCACTTGTTTTTATCCTGATGCTCTGCCTGTCTGGAATAAATAAATAAATTCTCTTTCCCCTGCTGTTGTTGTGTCGTTCAGCTTGGCCACATCTGACCTGCATTCCTGGCCTCTTTCCATCCCCATATCCATGTCTTTTTAACATGCAGCTTCCCATCCCTGGAGGTGTCCAAGGCCAGGCTGGACAGAGCTGGGAGCCACCAGGTCTAGTGGAAGGTGTCGCTGCCCTGTGACCTTTAGGGTCCTTTCCAACCCAAAGCATTCCATGTTTCCATGATGTTCCATGGCTGGCATTTACAAGCACAGAGAGGGAAAGGTGTTGCCAGTGAGTTCCCCCTCAATTTGCATCCTCCACTCTAATCAGCCCTCTGTAAACACCAGCCCTCTGAAGAGAATAATCAACAGCAAGAGCCCCGTTGGCAGGCGGGGGGGAGGTGAATTAAGGTGCTTTTCTTTCTCCTATGCTAATCTTTCTGCTAATTATGTTTTATTAATATTGTGATGCAGACGCTCCTGCTCTTGTTTTCACTCATCTTGTCCGTCGTTAAAATCAAATTGCAAACGAATGAGCTCAATATTTGACTTAATCACTTAAGCCTCTGCCTTTCATCCCTTCCCTAAGCAACCCCTACACTTAGACCAGCATTGGGTACAGCTCTTTTCCTTTTTATTGCCCCAGTTTATGAAGTATTTTACCGAGATTATTCTATGGGTGACACTGACATTTTGTAATGATAAACTGGCTGAGTCATTATCATCAAGAGGCGGGTGGGTTTTCTTACATTTCTAACAAGGTGCTTTTCACTGCAGAATGGGGGGGAAACAGGAAAAAACCCACCATTTTTGTGGTTTAAACAGTCTGATATTGCAGCTTTTCTGTCAGAATTGCCAGAGAACAATGTTATATTCTTCCCTTTTTATTCTGAAGGGTGGCTTTGAAAGGCCTGATCAAACAAAATTGGGAGCCTTGAGCTTGGTTGTTCTCCATAGACGAGCAAGTCTTTGAAGCCAAATCTCCCAGGCTGCCTCTTCCAGACATCAGGATCCCACAACCCCTGGATCCAGCTGTTATTTTTATGGAAAAGCGTGTCAGGACCACAACCACCGCCACAGGACACCCAAAACCCTCGTGCCTGCAGAGTTGACTTGGTGTTGGTTGGGTTGAGTGACGCCCGTGCTGCGACACGGCTCAGTTTGGTCTCTGTGCTCTTGTTCAGGTGCAGCAACAGAGTGGAAAAAAATAATGCTAAAAGCCACGTAAATGTGTGTCACGCTGAATTTGGGAGCTTCTGCTCGAGATCTGCTCTGATAGAAATGCCAAATTCTATCAGCTTAGTTTATTTCAGGTGGCTCTTGCAAATCCTCCCGCTGGCTTGTCCATCTGGTGATGCTGCTGTTTTTATTCCCTGGGTTTTGGTTTTTTTGAAATGGAGAAATGAGGATCCTCTTCACCGCTACGGACAAGTTGGAAAATATTCCCTGTGTTGTGCAGCTTATCAAAGAAATGTCAGCCCACGAGTTGGTTTCTTTCCCAGAAGAAACAAAATAATGCCTTGAGAAGAGAAAAATATTTCTCGGTTGACAGAAACTATTTAAATACATAATTATCACTGGGAGGGAGTCATTAGGATGATCCATTTTTTGCTGGGCTGATGAATGTATTGAATTATTAGTTGCATCAGAACCACTTCGAGGTCTTGCTTACAGACAGGGATGCAAATAGGATGTGGTGGCAAACACACTGTGCCCTTGTCATGGTTTGGGAGGATTAAAGGGCTCTGCTCTCCTCCTGCAGCACCTAAAAAAGGGGTAAATCCATCATAACCCTGGATTCTCACAGGTGTGGCTGAGATGGGCCTGTGGGACTCTGTCTGTGGGGGAATGGGGTTCAGCTTGGGTTTGAGGGTCTCTTTGAGTGTGTTAAACTCCCGTGGGGTTGGTGGCACAGCACAAGGGCTCTTGGAGAGGGCTCTTGGAAAGGGCTCTTGGAGAGGGCTCTTGGAGAGGGCTCTTGGAAAGGGCTCTTGGAGAGGGCTCTTGGAAAGGGCTCTTGGAAAGGGCAGCTTTCAGGGTTCCAGTGGAGCTGAGCAGGCCGGATGTCTCTTGGAAAGGACTCTGTTCCACACAGTGAAGAGGGAGCACCTCCACAATGGCTGAGGAGCAAATAGGCACATTAGCATGGAAAGAAAAGGACTCCTGACAAGAAAATAGGTTTGGATGAGACATGAGGAGGAAATTCTTCCCTGGGAGGGTGGGGAGGGCTGGGATGGAATTCCCAGAGAAGCTGTGGCTGCTCCATCCCTGGGAGTGCCCAAGGCCAGGCTGGAGCACCCTGGGCCATGGGAGGTGTCCCTGCCCGTGGCAGGGGATGGAATGGGATGACTTCAAGGTCCCTTCCAACCCAACCTATTCCATGATCTCCACCACCCCAGACCTGGCCTGCCCCCCTGGATCTCCACTGAGAGCTGCCAGCCTCTGCTTTGTTTTCTGTTTACTCTTTTCTCATCTCTTACATTCATGAATATTTATATGAAGCTCCAAAATAGCCAAGAGCACTTTAATCAGAGGTCTATCTGCAGCCTAATCAGGGATAATACTAATCAGGAAGTTCAGAGCAGGCTTTAACACTTGCTGCAGGAGGCAAAAGTTTCCTCCCAACTCCAGAACGGAGTTTGGCGAAGCCTCTTTGGAGTTTGCCCCAGTTACCAGAAGAGAAAAGGAAGATTTACTCTTTACATCTGGTGCTTTCGAGCTGCCTGGCAGGAGCAGGCAGTGCTGGAGATGTCACTGGAGCCAGGCTTGTCAGGAGGAAATTATGCAAACAGCTCAATGCTAATTTAGACCCCACATCTCTTGTGTTTCCAGCCACAGGGATCTCACTTTTCCAGCCAATTACTCAAAATCCCCTCCTTTTTTTATTTTTTGGGGTTTTATTGTGTCACGTGGCTGGGGTTGAATCTCACTTGCAGGAGGATGATTTTGATGCAGAAAAGCTGCTGTGTTCCTCCTCTGTAGGTTTTTATAAATCATTGACTTTGCAATCCCGCCAAGCAGGATCTTCCGACAGTGAGGGGATTCAAAGGGGAGGGGAGAAAAAAAGCTCTGAGATAAATAAGGGTAAAACTTTTTAAGGTTTAACAAACTTAAAACTGGAGCTCAGGAGGGTTTCAGACCTGGCAGGCAACGTTGTACATCTGTTTAACACGGTGCCCTTTCTGGAGTTGAGAGGGTTTTTTCTTCTCCCTCAGACAGAGAGTTTTGCAGCAAATCCTTTTACACGATTCACATGAAAGTCTCAACTTCCCAAAGTCTTCTCAGATATCACTGACAAAAGCTCACATTATCTTCCCCCTTTTTCAATCACAACTTTCTGGGATAAGGAGCCACAATGCCCTGGGATTAGATCTTTAATGCAGATTTTTCTGCCAAGGTTTTCTTTTTAAAGGGCTCTCTCCATAGAAATGTGGGGATTAAAAGCCAAATAACTCATGTCTTGGGTCACAATCGACCAAAACCAAAGAGCATTATAAGAACTGTGTCTCGTTAGGACAATAACTGTGTTGCTGCCTGCTGGCTGGATTGCTTCCTTTGCCTTGGGGAAGAAGGAGCTGTGGGCCCATCCCTGGGGGGCCGTCACAGGGTGGAGGTTCTGTGCCTTGGGATGCACAAGCACAGGGTGGGCAGGATGCTGGGACCTCCCAGCCCACCCCATTCCACTCCCAGTCCCCACCAGGACTCCTTCCACTGGACCAGCTCTGGGAATTCCATCCCAGCCCCTCCCCACCCTCACAGCCAGGAATTCTTTCCCAATATCCCACCCATCCCTGCCCTCTGGCACTGGGAAGCCATTCCCTGTGTCCTGTCCCTCCATCCCTTGTCCCCAGTCCCTCTCCAG
>JAWWMP010000472.1:0-10999 GCA_035047865.1 Dendrocincla tyrannina
CTTGGACACTCCCAGGGATGGGGCAGCCACAGCTTCTCTGGGCAACCTGTGCCAGGGCCTGCCCACCCTCACAGGGAGGAATTCCTTCTCAATATCCCATCTAACCCTGCCCTCTGGCAGTTTGAAAACATTCCCCCTTGTTCTGTCCATCCAGGCCCCTGTCAATAGTTTCTCTCCATCTTTCTTGTTGACTCCTTCAGGCGCTGCAAGGCCACAGTCAGTTATTCTGAAGCTTCTCTTCTCCAGGCTGAACAATCCCAATTCTGCCTTTCCTTCCAGCAGAGCTGCTCCATCCCTCTGACCATCCTGGTGACTCCTCTGGACTCTTCAGCAGCTCCATGTCCTCGCTGTGCTGGCCTTCAGGGCTGGAGGCAGCTCTGCTGGTGGGGCCTCACCTGGGGGGGCAGAGGGACAGAATCCCATGACACCTGCCCTGCTGTCCACGCTGTGGGATCAGCCCAGGATCCACTTTGCTTTCTGGGCTGTGAGCACACCTGGTCAACTCATGTCCAGGCAAAGATGGGAAAAGACCATCGTGGTTTCCAACTGTTGTTTCTGAGCCGCAACCCTAACATGATCTTGTCATACCCACACCCTGGTTTAAGACAGACCTTACTAATCCTGGGAGCAAAGTGTCCTGTTGCCCATTTCTCCTTCCCACTGTTGAAATGAGGATGCAGCCCATGGTCTTCCACCTTTGGAATAATTGCTTCACCTTAACCTGAAGTTACTGAGCACATGGGGAAATGTCCTGCTCCTGCTGATAACAGCAGGACCTTCATTTTGCTGCAATCAGTTACTTCAAAGTGACAGGAAACACCAACATCCTGCGTTGGCATCTTTCCATGGCCTCTTTGCATGGATACAAATGGCTCCACAATGCTGAGCTGATAGGGAGGTGAGGCTGCCCAAACTATTTAGTGTAAACCAGGAGCAGAACCAGCAGAGAAGGAGTTCTTCCAGAACAGCTCTTCCAGAAAAGCTCCCTGTACAAATATTCAGGTCCAGAATAAAGAGCAGCTTAATTCCACAGTAATTACTCTAATTATTCACAATGAATCTTTTCTCAGATTTTGGGAAGTATCTAAAAATTGTGCCTGTCCCTGTCACCCCGATGAGATCTCACTGCTTCACAAAATCCAGAGGAGATGAAGTTACTGACTCCCCCAGGCAGCCTGCTTATTTTTTAATCCATTTACAGTGTTTTGATTCCATGGTGATAAGGACTTTATAAATGCTAATTGATAAATGAGATCGAGTTTATATTGCCTCATACAGGGCAGAAGTAGTCAAATGCATACGAAATTGCTATTATTTAAAAACTCTACAAGATTTTCCATACTGAAGTTGATGCAGTGAATAAACTCAGGGCAAGCACATCCTGCAATGTGCCAGCACTGAGTGCTCTGAGCATCTGGGCTCTCAGCCTGGCAAGGGTGGATGGTCAGCAAACATCCCAGGGATCCAGAAACATCTGCCACATGTCTCAGAGTTAATATGGGCAGCTCCAGAGGCTTTAATCTTCCCTTCTGCTCTCTTTCCTCCTTTCCCTGTGAGGATCAGGCCAGCCCAGCAGCCATCCAGGCATCAGCTTGAGAAGAGGGAAAACTCTGGTTTAACTCACCCCATGGATAAACTGCCTTCAAAAGAGCTGTCTGGAGCTTTGGCTTCAGTCACTCAAAGATGTTTTCTTACAGCAGTAGAAGATGGAGGCTCAGAGGAGACCTTAAAGCCCCTTCCAGTGCCTAAAGGGGCTTCAAGAGAGCTGGAGAGGGACTTGGGACAAGGGCCTGGAGGGACAGGACAAGGGGAAAGGCTTCAAACTGACAGGGGGCAGGGTTAGATGGGATATTAGGAAGGAATTCTTTCCTGTGAGGGTGAGCAGGCCCTGGCACAGGTTGCCGAGAGAAGCTGTGGCTGCCCCATCCCTGGGAGTGTCCAAGGCCAGGTTGGACGGGGCTTGGAGCAACCTGGGCTAGTGGAAGGTGTCCCTGCCCATTGGAAACAAGATGGTCTTTAAGATCCCTTCCAACTCAAGTCATTCTGCGATTCTGTGAATACAAACATGATTTAATGATTTTTAATACTGCTGTGCTGTATATTTTTCTTAAACATGTGGCCTGATTTAACTCCTGCTGAATCCATAGGCACCCTGGAGTTGAGCCAGCCTGACCACAGAGGAGTGCACTGCTCTGAAGGATGTAGCTGGCTTACCTTGCTGGCTTGCCAGAACCTGAGTTTATAGTCAGAAAAATACACAACATTTATACAAACTGTTGCAGGCTTGCTCAGGGCTTTAATGGAGGAGCCTGCAAATTTAATGAAACATGTACAAAATTAAAAATCATCTTCTCTGTCACATCTGGAGGCTCTCACTCGGTGTTTTACAGATTTTGAGGGCCTTTTCTCCAAATCCTGCCACCAGAACCAACCAGATGCTGCAGCTACCTGATCCTTGCCCAGCACGATGCTGTGACCTAGGCTGGTTGGCACTGCAGAGCCCCAACTTCACATGGATGCTCCCATTCCTGGAGCCCTGAGGAGCACCGGCATCAGCACCCCAGGGATCCTGGGAGGTGAGCAGCCTGCAGAGCCTTTATGAGCTCCTTCCTTTTCCTTTTGACTGTCTAGCCCAGCCTAGCTGTCTCTTAAGCCCAAGTGAACAAAGGCTCTGTGATGCCGGAGCACACATCAGTCCCTTCTCCCGCATCAGTGGGGAATGCAGCACATTCTGCCTTGTTTTGTCTCTCCTGGTCCTGCACCGGGTGACAGACACTGGTAATTAATTGCCTTGGTGGCTGTTTTAGCTGCAGTCTCTCATTGGAGCCACAGCATAAAAAATAGAAGTTGAATTCATGTCTCAGCCCTGCTGTACAATTCTCCCTCTCTGCTCTGTGAGCACAACGTGAGCAGCAGCTCCAGACGTCGGGCTGGGGAGTCAGGATGGCGCTGCTGCTATTTTTGCCAAGTGCTGACATTAGTCACACTAAAAAAGGAACAACTGCCTCTCATCTCACTGGAAAACCAGCACCCAGAGCTGCCCCAGCACACCCAGGAAGGTGCTCCCTGCCTTTGGGAGTCTGGCCACACACAGGCAATGCAAAACTGTGAAAAAAAGCCACTTTCCTGCTCTGTGGGTGTTGTGCTTCCCAAGAGCCTCCTGGAAAAAGGGGTGAGGGCACATTGAGTGGCGCCATGTGAATGGCACACTGAGGGTCATCACTGAGTCTGATGGATTGTAAATCTTATATTGCCAAAAATTGAGGGTGAAACTTTTGTTTTCACCTCCCAGCAAGTCCCTGAAGATTTAGTCCGTGGTGAAGTTCATTGCAGGCATTTTATACATAACTGTAAGCATGGTAATAAAACATGTTATATGGGCTACAAGACATGGTAATAAACAACCTCTGGTGATCTATCAGTCTAAAAGACCCCATCAGGATTTATTAAAACTTGTGTTAATCATTTCTACTTGCCTTTCTGGACCTAAAAGCCTGCGAGCAGGAAGTTCTGGACAAAAAGCCAGCATACAAAAAAAAGCCACGTCAGGAAGATGGTTTATTACCAGCCCTCTAGTAACTGGCAACAAAGGTACACGTGCAATTTAGTGGGCATGGGATTGCTGCAAAGAGGTTTTTGGAATGGCTGTGATGGTCTGGAGGGAGAAGCAGCCACTGACAGCCTGCAGGGAGGGTATTGATGCAGTGTGATGTCCCCCAACATCTGCTGCTGTTCTAGTGGCATCAGGAGAAGCAGAACTGGTCATCTTCACCTTGTCTGCTTATAAAAATTGCTAAAATTGCTGTTAATGGGATCTGGGGAAGAGCCACACACAGCAATTATCCCGGCTTACTGCGATTGACTGAAGTTGTCCAAAAATCACTAAGACAAAGCCAATCTCCCCCTGCCATTAATCCTCTTGTAGACAAGGCAAGATCTCACAAAGTCTATTCCCGTGGCTGTGTGGCTCTGTGCTGTCACTCAGAGGCTGAGGAATTATAAACAGCCCATCAAATCCCAGATTTTATCCCCTCTGCCATCCTCAGAGGTCTTTATGCTGTTTACATTGCTGGAAGTAGAGACACTCTAGGAGAAAAATATCCGCTCGGACCAGGCTTCGGCCCAGAATCCTTCCAGTGGCACCAGTGCTCAAGCCAAGCACTTTGTCAGCAGCAAAACAGGCTGGAAAAACAGTGAAATCAGGTGGATGCACAGACAATTTGGTACAAGGGCACTCTTTGGCAAAGGGACACTGTAATTTGTTCAAGACAGTGATAAAACAAAGCCTTCTACTTCTGAAGGGCCTGGAAATGCAGAGGAATATTGCTCAAGAAATAAGTGCTAGCCTGGCAAAGGAAATATGTGCTTTCTGGCAGGAGGTTTGGTCATGATAAAACTGAAGTTCTTGCAGAAACCTTGAATTATGAAATATTTGTTCTGAGGAACAAATTACATCCAGAGCAATATTAGAGGGAAATTAACCCCGCTGCTGATTTTCTCTCTTGCCATTCCAGGTTGAGAGCAGCAGGTATTGCCAATATTGATTTAGCAGGAAGGACCTCAGATGTACTGGAGGGTTTGCTTGGCAAGGGTTTGTTCCCCTCTGATTTTGACATGGTCTGTACTCAAGTACAAGCAATCTGCATTAGGCACAGGTCTGGCACTTCCCCTCCACTCCCAAAGCTGATTTTTGCAAGGATCTGCTGTTACCCAGAGCTGCTGGCTAATGGTGAAACAGATGCTGCTCTGCAATCCCTACAGGATCTACCTCTGCCCACAGCATTCCATGGAGCTCAGTCCCATCACAGATTCCTTCCTTCCACACAGGGCTGCAGGGAATGAGAGGTCATTGAATGGGCAGCTGTATCCCACTGCACGTTGGGTCCTTCGTGGCCATGGTGGGTCCCACCAGGATGTGGGAGGCTCCAATAACACTCATGCTGTTGTTGCTGTAAGCCCTGCTCTGAGAGCAGACCCTCACCCCAGGACTCAGCCCAGAGCTGCCACCAGGAACAGAGGAGCTTTGGTGGGGCTGAATCCATGGCACAAGGACTGAAGAGACTCCTGCAGTCACTGGGAAGAGCTGGATGCAGGGGGTAGCATCCCTCCTTGGTTCAGTCATCCCAGATGTCCCAGACACCCTGAGAGAGTGTGCTGCTTCTCACATAGCCACTGCCTCCTTGGGATGAAGGACGCTGTGACACCTTCCTAAGTGTCCAGGTGTCTCCATCACCATTGGAGCAGAGAAAGGGTGATCCCTGCCTTAGAGGACCAGAGAGGACCAGATTTGCAGTCAAAGCCCCCAGGAAACCCAAACTTTGAGCTCTCGACATCCTTAACACAAACAATGTTTTGGGATTTTTTTTTGACAGGCTGAGAAAGCTGAGGTAGTTTAGTCTGGTCTGGATAAGAGAGAATTCTTTGGGGAGACCTCATTGCAGCCTTCCAATAGCTTAAGGGGGCTTACAAGAAGGAGGGAGAGGTGCTTTTTATATTGATAGATAGTGAAGGTCAAGGGGGAATGGCTTCCCACAGCCAGAGCACAGGGTTAGATGGGGTATTGGGAAGAAATTCTTCTCTGAGAGGGTGGTGAGGCCCTGGCACAGGCTGAGCAAACCAAGTGCCCTCAGCTTCCCCTCAAGGCTCTTCACCACCTTTAAAGCCCCTGGGGATGTGAGCGGGGTGTGGTGTTTCTCCCATGTCTGCAGGTGTTCAAACACATGGAGTTTATCCTGTATGCCCCTGTTGGTGTCATCACACAGCTGGACACACGTGCGTGAGCCTGGATAGGATGTGGCAGCTCCTTAAAGGGACTTGCTGAGGATTTCCTGTCCCTTTCCTCATGAATAATTATCTCTTCACCTAGAGCCTGGCATGTGTAGAGTTAATGCTGAGTGCACATATTTGTGATAAAACAGTTGATTTATCAGAACTGTCACCCACTAATCGCGGCAGGAATTGGAGCTCTCACACTTCCCACGGAGCTGCAGCACTAATGCCATGCTCCTAATGCAGATTTGTGATGCAGCACCATGCCAAGAGAACCCTGGGATGTACAGGGACAGGCAAGAACTGAGGAGAAACAGCACACCCCTGCACATCTGGCCAGCTGCAGCAGCCCACTGACCCCAGGAAAGGAGGTGGTTTCCATAGGAAAGGGAAGAGATAAGCAAAGAACTGCCACAAGCAAGGGTCATGCCTTTCCTAAGAAAAGTAAACAGCAGCTATTGCAAAGTTAGAGCCATAGTAACATGGAATGGTTTGGGTTGGAAGGGACCTTAAACCTCATCTTGTTCCAAACCCCCTGCCATGGGCAGGGACACCTTCCACTAGCCCGGGTTTCTCCCAGCCCTGTCCAGCCTGGCCTTGAACACATCCAGGGATCCAGAGGCAGCCACAGCTTCTCTGTGCAACCCCGGTGGGCCAATGTTGAAGTGAATTTTGGTGGTCCCAAAGTTGCCATCACTGACAGGGGCACTTCTATGCATCATCACTGGCTTTCCAGAGCAGAGCTTTGCTGCAGCATGGACAATTTGGGAGACTCAGCCCAGGCTTGGGCCAGGGAAAAAATGATGGAGAAAGGGACAGCAAAGGCACTGGGATGCAGCAGAGCCTGCAGCCCAACAGGAGCTTCAGATGCAGGGAGTTGTAGTACCCAGGTACCAGTTACCAGAATCCTGCCTCAAGGCCACCGTGGGCATCTGTCCTGCCCTCCCTGGAGCAGCATCCTGTGCCTGGGGCAGGGAACCATGGCCACACCACAGCAGGAATGGCGGTGGCAGCGCAGGAGGCCATAAATCACCACGTCTCTCCATGCATTGTGGCAACCCTTTATCTGGAGTATGTATGTATTTGTGTATTCCTTCTGACATTTTTATTAGTATGAGATAGTTCCCCTGAAGGGAGATGAATAATGAAAACACAGCCTCTGGATGTAGGAAAGTAGGGAAGCAGTGGCTGCTCTTCCTGGAGACACCTCTGTGCAGTGCATGTACCCTTCCTGCTGTCCCCACCGCTGGCTCTGACTTCTCCCTGCCCAGAGCCACCACCACACCCACCCTGTCCTCCTTCCACATTATGTCTGCCCTTCCCCTGACATCCCTCCGGTGGATCTCTTCCCTGTCTCCAGACCCTCTCCTTCCAGAGGGATGCTCATGGGCATTCCATCTCCACTGCTGCCCCTCCTGCCTGAGCACCAGATGTTGAGTTGAGGACATGGAGCAGGGAAAGGAAGAACTTTGCAGGCTCCTGGAAGTGATATTTGCCAAGGGGGTGTTTTTGAGGGCAAGGAGGGGAGATGGGATATGAAACCTGTGTAGATTTCCAGGAAACCTTGGAAAGCTTGGCTGTGCTCACACTCAGGGCTTGGGTGGGCTTCACTGTGGGCAACTGTGAGGTTGTAGGGTGAGCAGGGTGAGTAACTGCCCCCCATGAGCTGCTGTTGGAGGAACCTCGCTGCAGGCACTGTGGATGGGAACACTGATGCCATGGGCTGGGTTTGGAGATAAGAAAAAATTCAACAGTATCAGTTTCCGTGGCAACCCTGCTCTGGAGTGGGAGTGGAGCACTACAGACCCATCACTGCTGCATGTGGGGAGACCCTGCAGGGCCGATGGGTTCCACACAAAATGGTGTCCCCATGACTGCTTGGCACCAGGGGAGATGTGGAGACCTGGGGGCTGCAGTTGGTTCAGGAGAGAACGGGGTGTGGGGCTGAAGCCACCCATCCCATCCCATCCCATCCCATCCCATCCCATCCCATCCCATCCCATCCCATCCCCCAAAACCACAGCCCACACCCTCCACAGAATGCTGCTTTTTTTAACTGGGGATCCCCATTCCCACCCCAGGGGCAGGTGACTTACAGAGGGATTTGAAGCCTGTGGACCTTCCTGGGGTATCCTGGATGGATGGTGGGTTGTGAAATCCTGTGGTCACAGTGACCAATAGCACAACATAAAGCCATTTATATCCTTCTAAAGGGAGCACATAGACCAGAATTAGTTACACTAAAATGTCTGTTGCAGAGTATTAATTGGGTTACTAAATATGTCACTGTGAATGTACTTTATAGGCAACATAAATTTCTGTGTTAATAAGGAGCATTTCTGGTCCTGGCTGTTGTGGGATCATGGTGGGAGATCTGCTGACTCAGGGCTCCCCTGACCTGGCTGGTGATGCTGCTGGTCCCCTTTAGTACCACATCCCTGTCAATCCTGCTCCGTGCTTGCCAGAGGTGTCCTGAGGGAAACATGCTGTGTCCTCCCCAGGGAGCAGAGACACAGCTTCGCCCTTTTGCCAGGAATATTGGAAGGTCAGAATTTGGTCCTTCCTCACTGGGATGGGGAAGAAGATCTCAGGATGGTAAGCCAGGTCCATTATGAAGGAGAAAAGGATGCACAAGGGAGCTGGGGGTGGCTTTGAGGTTTCCCCATGGGACTGCGCTGCTGCAGGGGACACCAGTACAATGGGACTGGGCAGGACTTGTGGTCCCTAAGCATCTTGTTCAGGCTCTGAACTGCTGGGTTGGGCCCTTCAGGGACAGTGGCTGGAGGTCAAAGCACCACCAAAGATCCAGTCACCTGTTTAAATGCAGATCCACAGGCACATAATGTTGTTCTGGACCTCACATGATGCTTTGCCCTGTTTGTTCCATTTCAGCATTTCTGCCCCTTCCCTTGTACATCCTCTGCTATGAAATCATAGGACCACAGAACGGTTTGGGTTGGAAGGGGCCTTAGAGCTCATCTTGTTCCACCCCTTGCCATGGGCAGGGACACTTTCCACTAGCCCAGGTTGCTTCAAGCCCCATCCAACCTGGCCTTGGACACTCCCAGGGATGGGGCAGCCACAGCTTCTCTGCCCAACCTGTGCCAGGGCCTTCCCACCCTCCCAAGGAGGAATTCTTTCTCAATATCCCATCTAACCCTGCCCTCTGGCAGTGGGAAGCCATTCCCCTTGTCCTGTCCCTCCAGGCCCTTGTCCGAAGTCCCTCTGCAGCTCTCTTGGAGCCCCTTTAGGCACTGTAAGGGCCTCAAATCCTTCTTTAAACAGAGACATTCACCTTCTTGGTTTCTTCAGATTGTTTTCAGTTCTCACAATGAATAAGTTAAAAGGAAAAAAAAATAAAGAGACATAAGCCTTCCCAGAAATGTGAGCTCCTGCCTCCATACTGCCCAAGGGGCTCCTGAAGGCACTGGCAGTCGGAGAGTGGAATCTCATCTATAAGTCACCCTGCCCCTGGCTGTTGTGGGGTGGTCACAGAAGTGAAGCAATCCTGATTTGACATGAAATATTTAGCTGGATCTAAGTTACAGCTGGCACACATCCACTACAAACAAACAGCCGTGCAAGAGCTGAACTGTCAGTAAATGCCTATGAAATGCCTATGAAGACAAGGGAGAAAAACACAGCTTTCAACATTAAATATATCACTGCAACATGCTCCCTTTAGTTTAAAAAGTCTCTAAGAGCAAGACTTTGACCTGGCAGACCTGTTGCTCAGAATCATCTTGGACAGGGACATAGTGAAAGGGCAATTATTGAATTGGTGACACTTGATTTTGAATCTCTGTTGGGGGTTTTTTAGTGAGGCAAATGAAGACAGAAGCAAATAGACATGAGAAAAGAAAAGGGCACAGAGAAAAAAGGTGAAAATATAATTTACCATATACTTTGCCTTAGTTGCTGAAAAACGTCAAGCCTACAACCTGCTCTTGTTTAAGATTTGAAAGGCAAGCTTTGGCACAGGGCTGGCAGCATCCAGCAAGTTTACCACGGGATCCAAGCCAGACACTTCTTAGGGAGGCAAATGAGATGACAGGAGGAAGCACGGGAGATAATCTGGGCTGAAGAGGTGCCCACCACACAGGGCTGCCAGGGGAGACTCCTGGCTCACTACACTCCCCCTGTGCCGAGTCAGTCACCCCAGTAAAGGAGGGGATGTCAGTGGGGCACCAGTCTGGACCCCGCGGCTGGACTGCTCCCCATTCAGAATTCCCTGCTCCTGAGCCATGTGCATGTCTGTATAGAGGATTCCTCCTCCTTTTCCTTCTGTGCCAGTGCCTCACACAGAGTTGAGAAGAAAAAACGAAATATATTCCTAAACATTGTTATTTTGGGTTCATGAAAAACAGATTGTTCACTAGGTAACAAGAGAACTACTTGCCAGACACATGTAGAGGTCACGATGACTGTGATTCATCTCCCTAATCTGGCAGGTATCCAGAACCACTTTTAATGTCTTTATGCCTGGCACTGGCTCACATCAACTTCTCCCAAGCACCTTTCCAAAACCACAAGATCTCTTCCCTCCTCCGTGCCTGTGAGTTGTTCACAGGAGGTGAGGAAAAGCAGCCAGGCACTTGCCAGGCAACCACATGTCTCACGTGAAGACAAGAGGATGCTGTCAAATCTGGGCTTAGTATCTGCACTCAGATTCCAAAATACAGACACATTGTCTCCCTGGACATGTGCACATTGGAGAGCTCCGTGATGGATCCTGTTTGTGTTTGAGGGACTGACTTCTGCACCAGAAGCATCTCCAGGGACATTCTGTGAGAAGCACCTCTGGAATGAAACCCCAGGGGAACAGCAAATGTTCTTCACCTGTGCTGACCACATACATATACAAGTCTTGGTCTTGGAGGCAGTGGCAGGATGTTGGGAGAAAGCAGGAGAGAAATTCAGGGAATCTGTGGGATTCTGAGCCTGGATAAGCACAGAATAAAATGAGATCCTCTAGAGAGGGGCTGTGGCAGAGTTTGGGAACTCCAGATTCCCAATGATTCTTCCAGATGAGGGGCAGGCAGTGATCTCTGCTCTGTGGGGACCAGGGACAGCACTCAGAGAATGGCCTGGAGTTGTGTCAGGGCACGGTGAGGTTGGATCTCTGCAAAAGGTTCTTCCTCCAGAGGATGGTGGGGCACTGACCAGGCTCCCCAGGGCAGTGGGCACAGCCCCAAGGCTGCCAGAGCTCCAGGAGGGTTTGGATGATGCT
>JAWWMP010000473.1:0-10997 GCA_035047865.1 Dendrocincla tyrannina
TTATACGGTCTCGTCTGCAGATGCTACAGATGCCTCCTCTTTCTTCGGTCAAAACATTTTTGGCAAACCTTCTTTGGCTAAGCATTGTCTGGCAAACTGAACTAAGGGCATAATTGTCATTTGACATGACTAGATATAATTAGAAAATTTTGATGTCTTACTGGCTATATGAATACATCTCCTATAAATAATGTGACAAGGGTGTTAAGGAGGGAATCTGGACTAGTCAAAGCACTTAAAGAACTTGGATTCAGGACTTATGGATTCTATTGCTGGCTTTCCCACCAACTGACTGTATGACCCCAGATGGATTGCTTGGTATGTCTGTGCCTCAGCTATCCCAGCTGTACAATAGGAATGTTACCTTTTATCTTCCCCTTGTGATGGTGTGAAGCTTGTAAGAAATGCCTAAGAGCAATACACTAGGCAGGCCACTAAGAAGGAAGTAAGTATTGCTAAAACATTTGGTGTATGTGCTGGTAAGATTTTGACAGTGGAGGAGTAATCTGGGTCCTGGAGTGATAGTGGTGCCTGGCAGTCACAGACGTGACAAGATGGGACAAGGAACAAAGATTTGGTCACAGAAATGGGAAGTTGGGATGGAGCTCAGCTACTGGGTTGGGTCTCAGAGAGAGGTGTGCAGTCCCTTATGATACACGACGAAGAGTCTGTATGTACAGTCAGGCAGATATGCCCAATTGTGCACTTGAAATTGCAGAATAAGTGAGACATTCTCCAAGAAGGGTTATTACAGGCCTGTGCATGAATTTGTGATAAGGGGAGTGTCGTAAGATGTGCTGTGATTTCTGCTATGTATATGAGTGCAGCTGAACAACACTTGCTCCTTTCTTTTCTTAATGATGTTCTAATTCATCAGAAAGTACCCATTCTGGGAGCTCAGGAAGGGACCTCAGTTGTTTCTTACATCTTCTTTTCTATGCCTGACCTGTCAATCTGTATCACTAATGAAAGAAATCTCTGAGCTAAAGATTTGGGCCTGTATAAATCTATGACATTTGAATGTTCACACCCCCTTTGAAAAGGAATAGTTACAGCTCACTAGAGAGTCTCTAATCAACAAATTTTTTTCCTGCAGGAATTTCTGCTCCTGCAGAATTGAAGAGTCATTCCACTATCCCAGACCTCAGCTCATTCATCCAGAAGACAACCTAGGTAAAGAGACTTGCAGTCCTCAGTTCATCCTTCAATACATAGCACTTGATTCCAGTTCTGCTAACATAAACAAACCATTGTCTCAGCTGAAAGCCTGTCTTCCATCTGCATGCTCCCACTGTCAAATTCACCAGCCAGGAAACAAACAGAGATTCCTTCAGCCCTTCCCTACCCACAACTCCTGGAAACTAATATTTTGCATGGTGACATTTTGCTTATTCAAAGAGGTCAGTGACACAGGGCCCAGGTTAGAAAAATTATGCATGGCATGCAAGGTAATATTGAGCACTGCCCTGTGCATGAGGAACTTGCTCCAAGACAGGCTCTCACATTGCAGCACCCACATTTTGTGTAGCTGGGCCCCAGTCCAGAAAGCAAATCTGTTCTGAAGTACAGGGGTGCCATTTGGCGCCCAGCTCCCCAAACTGTTATTAGTCCTGGCTGGGAAGAGGACAGGAGCACCTTGTCAGATTAGAGTGTGGTGTTAAGAAGGCCACTGGAAGACCAGGGGTGGCCAAGACTTCTCCCAAGGTGTGAGAGGAGAGGGTTTTCTCCCATCAGGTTGGGGAGGGAGCTTTGGACTCCCATTACCAGGGAAGATGTAGTATAGAATCACACAGTCACTGAATGGTTTGGATTGGAAGAGACTCTTAAGATCATCCAATTCCAGCCCCTTTCCATGGGTATGAACATCTTCCATGAGACTAGCAGGGACACCTTCTATGCAATGTTTCTCCAAGCTCCATCCACCTTGGTCTTGGACACTTCCAGGGATGGGGTAGTCACAGCTTCTCTGGGCGACCTATGCCAGGTCCTCACCACCCTCACAGGGAGCAATTTTTTCCCAATATCCCATCTAAACCTACCCTCTGTCAGTTTGAACACATTCCCCCTCTTTCTGTCACTCCAGGCCCTTGTTCAAAGTTCCTTTCCATCTCTCTTGGAGCCCCTTTAGGCACTGGAAGGGGCTCTAAGTTATCCCTGGAGCCTTCTCTTCTCCAGGTTGGACACCCCCAGCTCTCTCAGCTTGTCTTCATAGCAGAGGGGCTCCAACTCAGAGCTTCATTATGTCCTCTTCTGTACTCACTCGTGCACGTCCATGTTGTTCTTATGTTGGGGACCTCAGAGCTGGGTGCAGTGTTGCAGGTGGGATATCACCTGAGCAAGGAAAAAGGAAGAATCCGTCCCTCACCTGCTGCCCACACTGTGGGATCAGCCCCACACATGGGGGGTTTCTGGGCTGCCAGATCACATGGCTGGGGCATGTTGGGCTTCTCATCCAGTAACACCTCCAAGTCCTTCTCCTCAGAGCTGCTGTCAATCCATTCTCCACCCAGCATGTACTTGTGCTTGGGATTGCCCTGACCCATGTGCAGGACTTGGCCATATTGGTCTTCATAGAGTTCCCATGGCCCTATCTCTCCAGTCTGTCCAGGTTCCTCATGGTGGCAATCCCTTGCTTCCAGCATAGAGACCACACTGTGTGGTTTGGTGTCATTGGCCCACTTGCCGAAGGTGCCCTTGATCCCACTCTTCCTGTTGCCTACAGAGTTGTTAAACAGCTCTGGTCCCGATACTGACCTCTGAGGAATGCCACTCATCTCTGTTTCCACTTGGACATGAAGCTGTTGACAGCAAATCTTTGAGTGTGACCACCCCTTATCCACCAAGCAGTCCATCCTTCAAATCCATGTATCTCCAGTTTAGAGACAAAGATGTCATTTGGGAAAGTGTCAAATGCTTTGCACAAGTGCAGGTAGATGACATCAGTTGCTCTTCCTTCATTAACCAAACCTGTAACCCCTTCATAAAGGCCACCAGATTTGACAGGCACAATTTGCCCTTACTGAAACCATGTTGGCTGTCAGCAATCACTTCCTTATTTTCTATGTGCCTCAGCTTAGTTTCCAGGATGAGCTGCTCCATGATCCTGCTGGGCACAGAGGTGAGACTATCTGGATTGTAATTTCCCAGGAGTTTCTTAATTCCCTCTTTAAAAATCAGGTTATATTTCCCCTTTTACAGTCCATGAACAGCCATAACTTCTTAAGTGTAATGGATAGTGGTTTAGCCATTTCCTCTGCCAGCTGGATGGATTCCATCAGGTCCCATGGACTCGTGCACCTTTAAGTTCCTTAAAAGGTCTCAAACCAGATCTTCTCCTACAGTGGGTGGTTCTTGATTCCCCCAGTTCCTGACTTTGACTTCTGCAACTCAGATAGTGTGGCTGGAGCACTTGTTTGTTAACACAGAGACAAAAAGGTATCTCAGCTTTCTCTGTATCCCAGATAATGAGGTGACCCATTCCCTTCCAGAGAGGGCCTACATATTCCAATCTTCCTTTTTTTAGCAACAT
The DNA here is from genome assembly GCA_035047865.1 of Dendrocincla tyrannina. NCBI lineage: Eukaryota > Metazoa > Chordata > Aves > Passeriformes > Dendrocolaptidae > Dendrocincla > Dendrocincla tyrannina. The sequence goes on from JAWWMP010000473.1 coordinate 3,530, forward strand.
TCCTACATTTTTTGGTGCTCTTGCTCTCCCTGGCTAAGTTTAACCCTATCATGGCTTTAACTCTCCTCACCTAATCACTGTCTGCTCAGACAATTTTTCTATATTCCTCATATGCTGTCTGTTCCTGCTTTCACCCTCTGTAGGCTTCCTTTTTGTATCTTTGTACAGGAGCACCTTGTTCATCCACGCACACCTCCTGGTAGTTTTGAGTGACTTCCTCTTTGTTGGGATGCATCACTCCTAAGTTACACCTGAAGAGTCTGCTTTCCTGAAGTTCAGGGTGATAAGCTTGCTGTGCATCCTCCTCACTGCCTCAAGGATCTCTAACTCCCCTGTTTCATAGTTACTGCAGTCAAAGCTGACCTTGAGCTTCACACTCCCCACCAGCCCCTCCTTGTTGGTGAGAACAAGGTCCAGCAAAAGGTCCTCCTTATTGGCTCCAATGTCCCTTGAAGAAGGAAGTTACCATTAATGCATTCCAGGGACATGCTAGATTGCTTATGTCCTGCTGTGTTGTCCCTCTAATAGATATCAGGGTGGTTGAAGTCCCCCATGAGGACCAAGGCTTGTGTGAATATGAGGCTGACTAAAGTGACTGGAATTCCCTTGTGCTGCTCTTCAGGTGGTCTCCTGCTGACCTGCAATCCATCTCCATGCTCTGGGCATCTTTTGCTGGCACTGCATCATCCTCTGTCAGGAACAGGTTAAGTATTATGCTCAATGACAGAATGGCCTGCGTTGGAAAGGGCCTTCAAAGATCATCTCGTCCAACCCCTGTGCTCTGGGCAAGGACATCTTTCACTAAATTAGGTTGCTCAAAGCCTCATCCCACCCAACCTTGAACATTTCCAGTAGTGGTGCATCTTTAACTTCTCTGAGAAACTCATTCCAGTGTCTCACCACACTCATTGTAAAATATTTTTTCCTTATATCTATTTGAAATATACAATTTTTTCTGGTTATAACTGTTGCTTCTTGCCCTTTCACTACAGGTACCAATTAAATGCCTTCCCCTATCTTTCTTACAAGCCTGCTTTAAGTATTGAAAGGCTTCAAAGAAGATGTCTTTGGAATCTCTCTCGTCTCTGGGCTGCACAACCCCAATAACTGGACATGGCACTTTGAGCTATGGCTAAGGGAGCATGGAGGCGTTTGGTCGAAGGTTAGACTCTATGATCTTGGAAGTCTTTTCCAACCTTATTGATTGTATGATTCCCTGAAGTATCTCAGTGTTTCTTCATAGAAAGGATGTTCCAGCTCTTGGTTCTCCCCTGAAACCACCCTAACTGGTCCAGATCCTTCTTGTGCTGGGGACTCCAGAGCTGGAGGCAACAATGCAACACTGCAGGTGGCATTTCACAGATGGGCAGAATAACGTCCCATTACCTGCTGGTCACACTACTTTTAATGGATATTGGTGTTCTGGCCTGCAAGCACACTTTGTTGGATCATGTCCAATTTTTCATACACCAGTATCCCCAAGCTCTTCTCTAAGGAGCTGCTGCTGCCTTTCTCTTGGATCCTGCTCTTCATGGCACTTAGCAAGTCTGCCTTCTGAAGTGCTGTCAGGCTGGGACAGAGTGCCCTTGGGATGTGCCTGGATCACCAGGGACTATATAGAGAGCCTCTGAGTGTGACTTTGGGGACTGAAAATCTTTGTCTTCCCAGTGGCCAAAGTCAGTGTACTCAAAGAGCTCTTCTGGGTTTTTGCTGTGGTGCTGTGCAGGATGTGGACCCATCCTTGTCACAGGAGTGCAGCACGTGGCTAGGCAGCTCTGGGCAGGCAGCCGAAGGAAGATCTGGTTTGAATGGGAAGCACTTGGTGAGTTAAGGTGTTTCTAGGGGTTGATGGTCACTCAGCAGGGCTTTTAGGATGGTGATCTTAAGTGAAGCATCAGGTCTGCTCACAAAAGAGACTAGAAACCAAGAACTTTCCATGGAAAAGGTCCTGAACCCAAGGTAACTTCTCACATGTGAGCCAGGCTGTAGGATAGAATTCCTTCCTGTAGTGGTGTTCTTGGTAGGCCTTTCCTGGCAACCAGATCATAACTAAGGAAGTACTCCATCTCATTTCTTTACGTAAGCAGAGATATAAAACACAAGAGGGAGGTTCCCTCGCTCTCTTCCTTTCAGGTCCTCACAGACACCGGGTCTCTCTAGGTTGGTCTCTCTCTCTTATCTAGGTAAGTTGAGGCGTAGTCTGGGAGCTGCTTTCTGGAGCTGTGTGGAGGTGAAGAATGTGCTTTTCTTAAGGGAAGTTGGTGAGATTTCATTGTGTTAGTTATTTTTATTGAGCTATTCCCTGAGTTTTTGATTGTGTATATCTGTTTTGTTTTGGTTTTACCCTTTTTTGTCCTTTCTCCCCTTTCCCTTTCCCTTTTTTTCCCTTTTGGGATTGTTTGGGATTCCTGATTCTGTATGTAGATAATGTTTAATTGTATATAAATGTAAATTTTATGGGGTTTTAATACAATTTCTTTCTGGTACATTTTTTCTTCTTTTTTAGGAGGGGGAATCTGACCAGCCAATGGTTGGGGTTGGCGGGGAGCCAACCTAAACTACTACACTTCCTTGCTCCCTAATGTCCTCTCAGTACACAGATGACATTTCCTACAGCTGCAGATTATTCAAGGTTTATTTAATTGAAGTTCAAGAGGATTTGGTCAGTGTTCCCAAGAAGGAAGCACATTGCACCCTGTGTGCTTTCCACAGCTGTATAGCAGAATATATCCATGTGGACTTTGTGAAGTTATTGCAGTAAAGGTACATGAAAAATATGTCCAATTCCCAATTTTATTTAAGGAAAAATTACAGTATTGTGTACCTTTCTGTGCAGTGTATCATATCAAGTAAGATAATTGAAACAATATTGATAAAAATTCTGAAAAAATAGTGCAGATATTATAACCTAATTTCAGTACATAACAGTCCTACAATAAATATAGGTAAGTATATATGGATATTGAGGTCTTAAGTCTTACATTGCTTTACAATTTTCTGTACATGAGCAACATGCTGTTTCCCAATATATTTTTTAGTTCTAAACTCTGGGAACACTCTCATTACAAATAGTTACAGTGGTTTTCTGTCTTTTCCAATACTTTGAACACTTTAATTATCTTATGACTGGATTGTGTTCTCAAATTCAAACCAAAGGCAGCTTTCCCTGCTGTGACTGTCTTACATTGTCCAAAGGCAAAAGAAATTCAAAGTACATAATTATGAAGAAGTTCTGGTTAGCTTATGGAGCCTCACACAATTTCTACACATTGAGTGAAATGGATTTAGAGGAAATAGTAACAATTTAAACTTGATGATGTGTATATGCACATAGGCCCAATGTCAAATTTAGGTAATTTTCAATGTACAGAGAGAAGGGCATAATTCTCTGTGCTCTGACAGGGTTGTTGAGGAAAATGTCTGTGTATTGAGAACACCTAAAATATGAAGGTTTGTCATAAAAGAAATTGTCCTGCTACCTTTTTTGGAAGCCACATGGTCTACTGCAGTATTGACCTGTCTTCTCAATGTGACCTTCAAGGGAGCCTTTCAGGGCTCTTTTCAGGTTACAGCAACAGCTGAGAAGATAAGTTGCAGATGGCCACTGTTGCCAGGACTTTGTGGAAACTCAGCAGGCGATGGCTGGAGAAATTAATTCCTTCTTATGTGTTCTCTCTGATATTAATGTCCACTGCTCTTTGCAGCCATTCGCAGGGTGACATACACCTGAACCCTTTTCCTTGTCCCTCTCAGGTCTCTTCCCATGCTGAACTAGTACTGCAAGGAAAAACGTTTGTAGTGCACCAGTTCTTTGCTTCACAATGTCCAGAATCCAAGGTGATGGAGATAGCTACAGCAGGATATGTCAAGAAAACTGAAATTATCAGTGAGTTTTTTCCTGGCCTAGCTCTGCTTCTACTCAACAGCAGCCAATTTTTGTTCCCTCACACAGCTGGGGCAGTACTATGTGTATTGAAGAACTTGGTCTTGCATTTGAGTTAATTCAGTAAATTCAGAATTCAATGAAGAATTAGAAGTATCTCCATGTCCAAGGAAAATCGTAGTTACCAAAGATGTATCATATGACAGAAACTGTGCCATCTCAGTGGGCAATGCTGCATACCTGCTCCTACAATGCCTCCAGCATTTTGGCGGAAATGGGAACCTCTATTTCTTTCAAAAGCAGGTGATTTATAGTGAGTTTAACTAAGCGCTTGGGAGGACATCAGCCTCATGTCTTGTAGGAAACATGCAACTATCTAAAAAACTCAAGGACTGATTAAACTGCAGCTCCCTATAGCTACGAGTACTTTCTTATGGAATGAGATTTAAATAATGATGGTTTTAATGTCAGAACAAAGAAACAACATAATTAAATAGCTGGAATGCAAAGCTGAATTCACTGGTCCAGATTTATTTTATTCAACATTGGGTGGCTGACAAGTGTTAGAGTCATCATCAGTTCCCTATAAGTTCTAACAGACCAGGAAGACAAAAGGCATGTGGGGCAACATAAATATCCTTTCACTGTGAACATGATACAGGAAAAAGGCATTACTTGTGTTTTTTACTACCACATAACTGCAACCCAAGCTACTAGGAAAACTTTCAATACAAGACACATTTGAAAGTCTTAGGTGTTTTGCTGAACTGACATTAGTCCTTGCAAATCTGGTTTCTTGCTCTCACATATCCCAACTGGCAGCTCCTGGTGACATCTCACAGTATAGTCCCTTGCTGACATTAAATTTGACACACTGTAAAAATAAAACCAAACATACTAACAATTTTCCAGTTGTCTTCCACCTGCACCTAAATAAGAATATACAAAAAGGGATAACTCTTTACCTGATATTTTAGTATTCAGCTGTAAAACACCACGTTCATTGAAAGAAAAAGCTATAGACAATTGAAGAATTTTGACATTTTGACTAAACAAAGTAAAAAGTATAAAGAAATAGAATACAGATACAAAATTTTGGTGGTTTACATATCTTGCTTGAGAGTGCATTGGCAAAATCATTCCAAAAACAGCATGTTTTTTTGAACAACTTAGATCCGTGGCAGAAGATTGGCAGAAGTTTGGCAGATGATACAACCCATGGCATTAGCACAGTGTTGTATAAGTCTTCCAAGAGAAGATTTATATATTAGCAAAAGCTTTGCATGAACATATATTATCATTAGTGCTTTGAACTGGGAGAGCACACAAAGACAATAGAAACACAAGTAAGAAATACTGAAGAGTAGTTTAGCTGCAAAAGTTGAACTAAAGCACATGGAAAAAATAATCTGAAAATTCTTAGGTAATCTTTGACAAAGTACCAGTGTTTTGGGGTTTTTTCCATCTCTGGTCCTTGTTCATGGGATTAGGGTTTTAGGAAGTAATGTCAATGAATAATATCAAAGAAAACAGACTAAATAGATTAAGCATAACTTTCAAGTTTCAAGGTATAGTGGGCAGGGAAAAGTAATTTGGACTATGTTTATAGAGGTCAAAGATGGAGATAAACATCAGAAGAACATAATGGAAAATCACTGGATGTCCAGGGCTTTTGCATCATTGAAATTATCAATACGAATAACATTTATTTGATTTCCTGCAGCCAAATCATGGAATCAATCATAGAATGGCTTGGGTTGGAAGATGCCTGAAAAAGCCATGGGCAGGGACACCTTCCACTAGCCCAGGTTGCTCCAAGCCCTGTCCAACCTGTCTTTGGACTCTTCCAGGGATGGGGCAGCCACAGCTTCTCTGGCCAATCTGTGCCAGGGCCTGCCCACCCTCACAGGGAAGAATTTCCTCCTGACATCTAATCTAGATCTCTTCTCTTTCAGTTTAAAACTTTAACCCTTTTTCCTGCCACTTGGCATGGTGAAATCAAAGAAAGTTGGTAACCAGCCTATTCTGGAGTGTTCTTCTTCTATAAGAAGCTAAAATTGCAAAGACTCATGTTCAATCACTTTGTCACACTCATAAGAACATACCCTGAAAGAATCTGGGCTATTTATCCTTTGTGGCAGCTTTATCTTCTTTCACAAAGCTGACCTTTCTCCCACTGATGTTTAATTTATAGTTACTGTCATGTTGGTCTATAAGCTTCGTGCAAACAATCCAAAGTCATCAGTTCTATTGGTTGTGTGCTTTACTTTAACAGACATTATTGAATTACATTTGAAAAAAGTCCAGTTTGCCATGTCTCTGCAGTACACTGCACTGTGCCAGGGAACGTCTGCAGGCAGGGGAAGCCAGTCACTTATTCTGATAAACCATTAGTTGATTTCTTGTCAAGCTTTTGACCTGTGCCAGCTACACAACTCCTAAGAAGATTTGAAAGCATAACTAGACAGCTGGCATTTTCTGGGACCATTCCCAATAGAGCCTGCATCCAACTTCACCATTCTTGATACAGAAATAGTTTACTTCTATAAGCATAAGCAGCCCTGTGCCAGTTGGCCTAAGTTCCTGGATATGTTTAATTTACTACTGTAGCTGTAATGTTCCTCTTGGAAGGTTTGAGGCATGACAGTGTAATCTGTTCTTGGGAAAGAAAGGACTTGCTGGGAGAAGCAACAATACCTTGATGGAAAAAGGAAATTAAAATTGATTGTGCTTTCACTAACTTTCTGCCAATGTTTCCATCTCTTCAGGGCTGGGCTCCACTATAGATGAATGGAAAGCACAGCGGAGAGAAGAGTCAGAGTGAGGGTAGACTGGCCACAGGCACAGCAACGAGGCATGGGCAAGGCTCTGCAGTGCTGACATTCCCATGGAAGAGGGAGAATTTTGTTGTGCTGAAATAGATCCTTCTTAAGGTGGAGAGCAGGCAGCTACCTCACTCTCTGTCACCCCTGAGCCACAGCTTCCCTTCCTCTGTGTTCTGTGGCTGTGAATTCAGGAGCAAGAATCACATCCCAGCAATGCAGCACAGGTTTAGTGGGAAAGGGGAAGCATGCCAAGAGTACTGGTCTTGTATCTTGTTAGAACACCCCATCCTGCAGAGCCCCATCAATGTTTTTTATTTGGTGCTATTCATCTCATGAACTAGAAACTTTCCCTTAGTGGGTGGATAGTGGTGGAAATAACACACATTTTGAAATACTCTGCTAAACATCTTCAAACTCTGTAAAGTTGTGTTTTCATAGTACATCTTGCAGGCGTCTCATTTGGAAGCTGAAGATGGGCTGAAGAAATGGGTGGTTCTGACCTTTGAAAATTGTCTGAACTGTTCAAGGGGTAGCAATCAGCAGCTAATTAATAGCTGGCTGGCAGTTGTTAATGAGTTGTTAATGAGTACCCCTGTAGCCCACAACAAGGCCTTTATCTTCCAAAATCTTCATCAATACCCTCTGTAATAAGTATGTATATGATTCGTGCCAGTAGAGAAACAAATGGTTTTATTGCACCCCTATAAAACAATAAAACCAACTGTTGTAAGGTCATCAGTTTCCCTGAACCTTTACCAAG
>JAWWMP010000477.1:0-10991 GCA_035047865.1 Dendrocincla tyrannina
ATGGGTGGGTGTGTTTGGAGTCTTCACAGATCTCCAGCCTCTGGCCCTCGAAACCCCCGGTGCTGCTGAAACCCTGAGCTGTTTCAGGGCTCTGAGTGCCCCGTCTCAGGGTCAGGAACATCCAGAGGACTCGGTGCCTTGCTGATGCCAGCTCTTGCCCACACTCTGATTCCCTTCTTTAGGGTTGCTACTTGCTAGCAGAAATGATGAAGGCTGTGATGTTCCTGGTGGGGAGCCAAGGTGTCATTTCGGCCACCGAGATGCTGCTCGTGGCTACTGTCTTCTGCCTGGTGTTCCTACTCCTCCAGTCCCTCCAGCAACACGTGCCCAAGGGGCTGAAGAGCCCACCGGGACCCAGGGGCTATCCCATCCTCGGGAACGTGCTGGAGCTGCGCAAGGACACACACCTGGCCCTGACCAAGCTGAGCCAGAAGTACGGGGACGTGATGGAGATCAGGATTGGCATGCGGCGTGTGCTGGTGCTGAGCGGGCTGGAGACCATCAAGCAAGCCCTGGTGAAGCAAGGAGAGGACTTCATGGGGCGCCCTGACCTGTACAGCTTTCGCTTTGTTGCAGACGGACAGAGCCTGGCTTTCAGCCCTGACTCTGGGGAGGTGTGGAAAGCTCGCAGAAAGCTGGCCCAGAGCGCCCTGAAGACGTTCTCCATTGCCCCGAGCCCCACCTCGTCCTCCACCTGCCTGCTGGAGGAGCATGTCTCCAAGGAGGCTGAGTACCTGATCAACAAGTTCCTGCAGCTGATGGAGGAGGAGAAGAGCTTTGAGCCTTATCGGTACCTGGTGGTCTCGGTGGCCAATGTCATCTGCGCTATGTGCTTCGGCAAGCGCTACCAGCACAATGACCAGGAACTGCTCAGCTTGGTGAATTCAGCTGAGCAGTTTGATGATGTGGCCGGCGCTGGCAACCCCGCTGACTTCATCCCCCTGCTCCGCTACCTGCCCAGCCGCAGCATGAAAGTATTTATAGATTTCAACAAGTCCTTCCTCCGCTTCCTCCAGAAGATAGTCAAAGAACATTACGAGACCTATGATGAGGTAAGAGCTTGCAGGACCCCTACCTGCACCAGAGGTGTGTCTCTGCTCTCCTCCCCTCTCTATTAGCAAGGTGGTTTTCTTCTTGCAGCCAAGAAGCAATGGATATTCTCTTTCTCTCTCTCCAGTCCTCCTTCCCATAGAATATCATAGAATCATGGAATTTCCTGAGTTGGAAGGGACCCACAATGATCATCAGGTTCAGCTCTTAGCACTAGACAGGACACTCCCCAAAAATCCCACCATGTGCCCGAGAGCATTGTCCAAATGCTTCGTGAGCTCTGGCAGGCTTAGGGCAGTGACTACGGCCCTGGAGAGCCCATTCCAGTGCCTCAGCACCCTCTGGATAAAGAATCTTTTTCTAATATCTAACCTAAATGTCCTCTGACTTAGCTTCATGAGCTTCCCAGCTACTCCTTCATTCCCTGTGTGATAGGGCCAGTCTGTTGGTTGAACATCTGATCTGTGCCTCAGGTTCCTTGGAGAATTATCTCTTTGTTTTCATAGGTGCCATGGGAAAGGGAAGATGCTCATAAGACCCTGGGCTTATGCTCAGGAACACCCATTACTCTGACAGTTCTGCTGCCTTGACGTTGTCTCCTCTTCCTCTCAGAACAACATCCGAGACATCACCGACTCCCTCATTGAGCAGTGCCTGGAGACAAAGGTGGAAGCAAATACTGCCACGCAGATCCCGAAGGAGAAGATCGTCAACCTCGTGAATGACATCTTCGGAGCAGGTGTCTCCTCCCTTCTCTCCTCCCACTGATCCCTCAACTACTGCGGATTTTCTCAAACCCTTTTTGTTATATCTCTGTCTGACCCATCTTTGTCCAACACCAGGCACCCAGTTTGTGCCTAAGTACTCACTCTCCTGCTCACTGGTCTTCCTGGACCTTCTAGGGTTACTTCTAGAGACTAGTTTGGGACAATAGCTCAGAAAAGAGGCTCCAGGGACAAGTGAAGGGCATGACTTATAGCTCAGTTGAGCTTCACAAGCCAGGGTGGCATTTTCTGGTTGAGACAAATGTCTGTGGACTGATTCATTTTTGAGTTACTCTGTGGAAACTCCCCTAATTCCAGAGAATACAAACCGGACACAGCCCAGGAGTGAAACAGGATGAGAGCAGTATATTTTAGCACGATTTTCTGTGACAGACTAAAACCCCAAGTCTTGCTGTGTATCCAGGATGTCCTCTGCCTCCTTAGCTACCCCGGACTGCTCCATGTGATGATCAGCCTGCAAGACAAGATAGGTGTTATACAGACCTCATTCACTTGCTATTCTCTCAGGCTTCGACACTGTGACAACTGCCTTATCCTGGAGCCTCTTGTATCTTGTGACATACCCTGATATCCAGAAGAGGATCCAGAAAGAACTGGGTGAGTCCATGAACCCCACGCCCATCCTCCAAGGATAAAACCTGTCTGGACCGGGCTGGCCCCAACCCACTCCCTCTGCTTTATCTCCCACAGACCAGGCCATCGGTCGGGAGAGGAGACCGCGCCTGTCGGACCGGGGCACGCTGCCCTACACAGAAGCCTTTATCCTGGAGATGTTCAGGCACTCCTCTTTCGTGCCCTTCACCATCCCACACAGGTACGGGCTGATCTTGCAGAGGAGGTCCAGGGATGGGGTGGTCTTGAAGCATTTTTTTATGGCTCATGGAGAGCACAACTGTCCCTCAGGAAACCATCCCTCTAGGACACATCCTTCCTTCAGCAGCATTAGGAGCAACCTAACAGTCCCCTGAGGATGCGGAAAAACCTTTTGGCTTCCCAAACTCTCCGTCTTTTCTCTCCCCAGCACAACTAAGGACACAGTGTTGAATGGCTACTACATCCCAAAGGACCGCTGCGTGTTTATCAACCAGTGGCAAGTGAATCATGACGAGTAAGTACCTTGTGAGACAGAAACCCTCCTCAGTGACAAACAGGACCCCTTTCTGTATAGTTTCTCTTCAGGAACAGAAGTGAGGTTAACCTTCTTGAAGAGAAAAGGGAGTAGGCAAGGGACCTACTGAATTCAGGGATGTTCTTCTTGAGAGCTCCTGCGTTCTAGTGTTCCACCTACATCTGTGACCAGGAGAAACCACCTCAACATCTAATGTTTTCCCTTCCAGGAAACTGTGGAAGGATCCAGAAACCTTCAGCCCAGAGCGTTTTCTCAGTGCTGACGGAACCAAAGTGAACAAAGAAGAGGGGGAGAAGGTGCTGATTTTTGGCCTGGGGAAAAGGAGGTGCATTGGGGAACCCATTGCCAGGTGGCAAGTCTTCCTGTTCCTGTCCACCCTGCTTCAGCAGCTGGAGTTCAGTGTCTGTGATGGCAGGAAGGTGGACATGACCCCTCACTATGGACTGACCCTGAAACACAAAAGGTGTGAGCACTTCCAGGTCAAGCAGCGCTTCCCCATGAAGAGCAGAAACTGAGTAGTGGGATCAAACATCTCCAGGGGACAAAGACCGGGTCCTTGCAGCAGAGCTGGGTCTGATACAAGTTTACAGGATAATGTAATAAACTGAAACCATTGAAACTCCTGTTTAATTTGGTTCACTTTGTATTCTTTTTGCAGTGCTACTAGTGTTGGGTATTCCATTCAGTGTTGGCCAATCCATCACATCTAGTCTTAGGCTGTATCCTTTTGGAAGAGCTTGTTGAGAGCTGAAGAAAGCAAACCCATGCCATGATGCCACAGCCTCCATCACTGTTTAAGAAGCACAGAATTATAGAATTGTTTAGATTGGAAATGGCTTTAGTATCATCAAGTTCAACCATTAATCTGGCACTGCCAAAGCCACCACTAACCCATGTCCCCAAGTGCCACATCCACATGTCTTTTAAATCCCTCCAGGGATGGTGACTCCACTACTGCCCTGGACAGCCTGTGCCATGTTTTGACCACTTTTTTTTGACCAATTTTTCTCAATATTCAACCTAAATCTTCCCTGGTGCAACTTGAGGCTTCTGCCAGCTCCTTCACCGTCATCCCTGCTGGCTCTGAAGGACACATGGAAGGACACCTTTAGCCCTTCCTATTGAGAAAGCCAAGCTGGCAGTGGTCTGGACTGGAGTAAGGGTGTTTTCACAGCAGGAAGAGAATAAAAACAGGAATTCCTCCAACTCCAACCCAAAAGTTTACATTGGCTGCCAGTCAAACCATCCCAGTAAAGCCAGATGCCTCTGTTTCTCCATCTTGCAGGCAAAGCCATCTTAACCAACCCACTACCTGGCAAACAATGATACGGGAACAAGGACAGTGATCCAGTGTGACCTGCTCTGCTCTTGAACCCATTTCCATGAGAGGCATCTGCCCCAATAGCCCCAGACCCTGAATGCTCCTTGGATGTCCAAATACTGATCACTCATCACATATTGCACAAAAATTTCCAAGAAGAGGCAGAAATGAAAGCATGTTGGGGAAGAAAACAGGGAAGCCAATTGCCCAAGACTTCAGCTTGTTCAGGCCCGCTAAGCAAGCCTGAGTGAAAAAGAGTGCGTGTCTGGGTCCTACTTGGTCACTGGTTTGTGCTGAAACACTGATGTGATGCAGCCACAGAGCCATGTGAATTCATTGAACCAGCACAGGCAGCTTCACTCTGTGTCACACCAACTTTGTCTCCACTGCTTAATGTCATAATCCAAATATTGTAGGAGAAGCAAGGGTGAGGACCAGGAGGTCCAAACCATGGTTTGTGCTGCAGGCTATCATAGGCCTTGGAAGAAAGGTAGAAAGATACTTTAGGACAACACATGAGGTCCACCAGCCCAATGACATCTCCACTGCCTATGACAAGGACCATAGGTCAAGAGCATAGAGCCACAAACCCACTTTCCACACGGGACATCCCAAACTCAGCATTAACCTACTGCAGCAGAAGGTGCAGCCATCCCAGAGGCAAATCTCAGTGCCTAATCTGGGGACCCAGAAGAGTAGCAAAACTGCTGGGAACTCATCAGCAGTGTGCCATGCCATCCCTGTGAGGTGGAGAAGCCTCTCCCTGAGGTGGAGAAGCCCTCAGGGACTTGGTCCAAGGATTCGACTGCAGTGGGAACATGCAGTGATGGTTCTGGTGTAGGACCACAGATCTCGTTTGCTGGAGCCGTTGTGTGACTGTCTTGCCCTGAAGGCTGGCTGGATTTTCTGGTGAGGCTGCAATAAGCAAGAGCAGATATAAAGAACAGTGGGAAATTTTTTTCCCCTTTGGAGATAGAGTTTTATAGCCCTGGGGCAGATAAGCAGCTTAATATTAACATTAGTGGGGTGGAAGGTCTCCCCAAGGTACATTTATCAGGGGCTGATTAAGTCACCCCTGCATCAGGATAGGGTAGGGGAAGGGAAAATGCTCAAGGGGAGGGAAATGGGGAGGCAGTTATCCTTCCACACGCAACCCTTGTCTTCATAGGTGAAACATCCCACTTTATAACACCCCATCTTCATTTAGCACCTCTCTCCCTTGATGCCAATGGAGACAACCCATGTTGCTGTGGAAGACCTTTCCAAGAATCTTGCACAGGCAGGAGAAACCCCTGAGACCTTGGTCTGGTACCCCTGCAAGCACACAGCTCCTTGAAAATCCCATCCAACAGCCTAGTGATCCCAGGTGAGGTCCCAGTTTTCCTGCTGATGTTCATATTATAGCAGAATAGAATATCCTGAGTTGGGAGGGACTCACAAGGATCCTAGAGTCCAACTCCTGGCCCTGCACAAGATAACCCCAAGAATCCCATCATGTGCCCCAGTTGCTCATAGTAAGTATGGGATTCCATCTCCCCTATCTTTGCTTGCCCCTGATGACCTTCCTCAATTAAACCCTCCAATTACTCCTTGGGTAGCGTGCAAGTGCCTTGGTTCTGTTACAGGAATTGTGGTGGTGATAAGCCAGGGAAGCTTTGATCACCCCATGGCAGACAGCTTTTATGGTTGGTTTGAAAATGAGTCATGAGATCAGTCATGGCAACAGGGCTCCAGCTTCTCTTTCAAGGTGGAGCAATGCTCCCAGCACCCTCATTCCCACAGGAAAAGGTCCAGGCAGACACACAAACTGAGACCCTCAAACTGAGACACCTGCCTGATACCAGTATTCAGGCTGGTGGCATCTCCTCACTGGGAAAGCCAATCTACAGCCCCAAAATGGGCTAGAGGTACCACTTGTGGCCCTTCCTCATGGATGGAAGGAAGACAGGAGTTGCTCCAGCACTTAATGACCTTTCTCATTAAAAGTGAATGCTGCATTTCTAATTTCTTTCCTTTGGCTCTTTGAGATCTGTTATCAGGAATCACCTCCCCATGGCGATTAATGCTTTTGTGTCTCACTTTTGCTGCTTGTCTCTAACACTGGTGACAGAAGGAAACCCCCCAACACCATCTTTCTCACTGCATCTCCACTGGAACAGAGCTGGGGTCTCTCATGCCTTGAAATGGTTTCTGGTTTCCCCTTTTTGAGGAAAAAGTCTCTGCTCAGCCTCCATGAGCAGCTTCTGGGGTGCTGGAGGTGATGGGACCTTCCCCTGGTGAAGTTTTCACTGTGGTGGTTTGGGGAAGATGCTGGTTCTCTGCTCCATCCAGGTTAAACCTGTGGATGGAGCAGAGCTTGAGACAACAGTGCTGGACACATTGAACCTGGAACATGGCTCTGCTCCAGTGTTGTGGGGGATTCCAAACCACTGTGAACCCTTCTTCCTCCTCCCACACCTCCCCTCCCTCTTCCCCGTGGAAAGGAGGCAGCGTTGGGGCTGATCGATTGCCCTGTGCCATCAGAGGTAAAAGGTACCTGTGAATCAGAGCCAATGGAGGCAGGAAAGGATGGAGTTTGTCCCCAGGTTGAGAAGGGAACAGCAGAGATTCAGAGATAACTGCTCCTTGCATACAAAGGGCTGCTCAGGAAAAGCTTCAGGCTCCCAGGAATTTCCTCAAACCTGGCTGTAGCCCCACTCTGGCATGATTTTCCATGGGGGAAAGGAAAAGGGGAAAGAGATGGCAGCAGGCCCTGTACAGCTGGGGGCAACGAGGTCCCACAAACACTGGCAGCATGAGCCAAACGCCTCTAGGACTTGGGATGCTCCTCAGCCCCTGTCCTGGCTGCAGGATGGGGGCTGGAGAGCCAGGATGCATTCAGGGCTGGCAGACACCTGCATGTCCCCAACACTGAGAAAGATCCCCAACCTGATCCACTGAAATTAAAAACATCCTGGGAATGAAGGCTCCACAGGAAAGCCCTCGAAAGGAGGCTGTTCTCCACATCCAAGGGGGTTCTGGGGTTGGCATAGAGGGAGAAGCCTCTTGAAAACTCAGACTTGGGGGGATGAAGGGAGCAGGATCCTAATTCACTGAAGCGTTGCTTTCCCCACTCGCTGGGATTTGGGACATGAACGCCCTCCCGTGGCAGGCGTTCCGAGCTGGAAGTTTTCATGCTGACTTTACTCTGATGTTCCCAGCCACCACCTGCGGATTTTCGTTGTCTCATACGTTCAAGGCAACAACCCTTACCTTTCTCTTCCCACCATTTCTCATCCTGCCTGCACTGCCAGAATCGCCCAGAGGCGCCAAACCCGCTTCTCGACAGGGACTGAACCAGCTGGGAGATGCCGAGAAGAGGCAGAGACAGAGCAGGCAATTGCCCATCCTTCACGCAGCCAGGATTTCACCCTCAGCTCCTTCTCTGTGGCGTTTTCTTCCCTTTCTTTTATTTCCCCGGTCCTTCTGATTCCAGCCAGCTGAAGGGCCCCCTCTCCTGGTGCGAGGCAGGGAGACGGCCATCCGTGCCTCACCTGCCGTGGCCAAATTCATCCTTCCCTTCCAGCCAGGGAATCACGCCCTCAAACCAAGACCTGTCCTGGGAAAAATTCCAGACGGGGCATGGCAGCAGCTGCGCCCAGAGGATTCCCCCCAATATCTCCTGCGTGGAGCAGCCTCAGCTGCATCACCACATCATCCGTCATCCTTCCAGCCATCCCTGGGGATGTTCATGGTCTTGGGATTTCAGGGGGAGGAAAACCCCCTACGACATCTCTGAGTATCCGTTGCTGTGCTTTTGTTGGAGTATTTCCCTCTTCCTGATGTACTGGGGAAACCTGGGACTGGGCACGATTCCCCACCAAGCTGGGTTCGTGCCTGGTCTTTTCACCCAAGAGCTGAGATCCACCAGCTTCATTCTGCTCCCCAGCCCCAGGGAGGGGGCACTTCTGGCTCCAGTGGTGCTGTGATAAGGATATTTCTGGAATCCTAGCTAACTGTCACACAACACATCCTGTCAGGGTGCAGAGGAGTGTTGAAGGGTGTGCAAGGCTAGCTGGGTGCACTGATGCATGCGTGGATGGGTTGGGGCTTGCAAACGCAAATGCATTTCTGGTACGCAAGCTGGTTTCAGTTCCTTCCAGCACGGCTCTCCTGTGGGCTGGGCAAGGATGAGTCCCTTCCCCAACTCCTCGATGTCAAATGAACCCACCAGACCCTGGGGGAAACTTGAGGCTGCAGAGGGATGCCTGACTCCAGCAGCAGGTCCCTGGCTCTTTCCTGTGCACTCGCAGAGCGAGGATGTGCTTCCTAAAAATGAGCGGGGCTTTGCAACCCACTCCCTTGAGCTCTGGGATTTCCCTGGTTCTGCACCCTGACTTTCGCTGTCCCCTATAGTCTCTTTTTCCCCTTCAGATCCACCTCCATCACCTCTTCCTTTCCCCCTCATTCCCTTCAGTGACATCTCCATCACATCTTCTTGCTCCCCTCATCCTAAAGAGATCATCCTTCCCTCCCAGACGTGCAGGACCAGGGCCAAGAGCTTACTTTTTGCATCCTCCATCAAGAGATACATCCATGAGAGTGTCACTCTCAGTGGCCACAGTCTCTTCCCATGCCATGGCATTCTGGTTAGGATGCTGAAGGAGAGGGAGAAGTGAGGGTCAGCAGAAAACTGGCGGTAGGTTGGTATCCAGACTTCCTGCTTCGCTGTGTGTGATGGTGCTGGGGCTGGGGCAGGAAGTGACAAACACCTCAGTGTCACCTTGACATTCCAGTGAGAACACACCCATGGTACGGATGCCCCGGGTACCAGAGCCGATACCTGGCTACCCCAAGTGGCAGTGCAGAAGGAAAAGTGATGGGACACACAGAGGATGTTTCCCCCACTCCCATCCCACTCTCCATTATGTTCCCTTGCTGGAGCAGACCAAGGGATGTTTGCAGGCTGCAGTGCAGAGGATGCCATCCCTCCAAAAGTCATCCCCAGAGACCCTGGGATGCTGCAGTGAGGGGTGGGAGATGGGGGGGAGACCCCAGGACAGACCCCCACTCTCTGCCCACCTTTCTGTAGCCAGACCCCCACTCTCACCCCTGTCATCATCATCTTCATCATCATCATCATCCATGAACCATGAAATCAGAGAATGGGTTGGAATGGTCCTTAAAGATCATTGAATAATTCTATTAATTCCATTAATTCTATCCTATATTATCATGTCATATCATGTCCTTATATGACATTGTATGATGTTACACTCTATGATATTTTTATGTGAGGTCATGTTATGTATTAATACTTTGTTATTTGAGCAGTTTATCATTATTTATTGCTTTATTATTATTACTGTTATTATCTTCTTGAGCCACTGAATCAGAGAGTAGTTTGGGTTGGAAGGGACCTTAAAGATCATCCAGAAATTTTTATTATATTATAGTATATTATTCTTATATTATGTTCTCTCATACCCTAATATACCATATCATGTCACATCATGTTGTTATATTCTATATTATATTGTTATTTTCCTCTTTGAGCATTTTATAATTTTTACTCTATTATTATTATTAATATTGATATTATCTTGTAGAACCACAGAGTAATTGATTGGTTTAAGTATTATAGCACAGTATAGTATAGTTACTATATTATACTATAGTCATTTATGTTATATATTATTGTCATTTTATCGTTATTTATTGTTGGGGGCTAATGATTTTTATTATTTTATTGGCATTTTACATCATTTTAGTACTATTTTGCGCCCACGTGAGCACACACCGAGCAGGCACCCGACCCGGGCAGGAACCGAGGGGCGGTCCCGGTGCCGGTGTCGGTCCCGGTGCCGCTGCAGGTGTCGTTCCTATTGCCGATGCGGGTCTCGTTGTCGCTGTCGCTGTCGGTTCTCTTGCTAGACCCGGTGCCGTTCCCGATGTTGGTGCGCTCCCCGCTACCGCTGCCGGTGCTGGTGGCGGTCCCAGTGCAGTCGCCGCTCCCATCCCCGGTGCAGGTCCAGTTCCCGTCCCCGGTGCAGGTCCCGTCCCCGTTCCCGTTCCCGTCCCCGGTACTGGTGGCGGTCCCGTGGCCTCTCCCGCCCTCGGTGCAGATGCAGGTCCCGTTCCCGTCCCCGTTCCCGTCCCCGGTGCAGGTCTTGTTCCCGTGTGCCGTTCCCGCGATTGGTGCAGGTCCCGTCCCCGTCCCTTTCCCCGTCCCCGTCCGCGGTGCAGGTCCCGTCCCCGTCCCCGTGTCCCGTCCTCGTGTCCGTCCCCGTGTCCATCTTCGTCCCCGTGTCCCCATCCCCATCTCCGTGTCCCATCCCCATTCCCGTCCCCGTTCCAGTGTCCCATCCCCGTTCCCGTGTCCAATCCCTATCCCTATCCCCATCCCCGTCCCCGTCCCCATGTTCCATCCCCATTCCCATCCCCGTGTCCCCATCCCCGTTCCCATCCCATCCCCGTCCCCGTTCCCGTGTCCCATCCCCGTCCCCGTGTCCCATCCCCATCCCCATCCCTGTCCCCATCCCCGTGTCCCATCCCCATCCCCATCTCCGTGTCCCATCCCCATCCCCTCCCCATCCCTATCCCTATCCCTATCCCCGTGTCTCCTCCCCGTCCCCATCCCCATCCCCGTCCCTGTCCCCATCCCCGTGTCCCCTCCCCGTCCCCGTCCCCGTCCCCATCCCCATCCCCGTGTCCCCTCCCCGTGTTC
>JAWWMP010000479.1:0-10982 GCA_035047865.1 Dendrocincla tyrannina
CCTTCCTTCCTTTTCTTTCCTTCCTTCCTTTTCTTTCCTTCCTTCCTTTTCTTTCTTTCCTTCTTTCCTTCCCTCCCTCCCTCCTTCCCTCCCTTCCTTCCTACAATCAAATACTAGCTCATGAGAAGTCAACAGGCTCCCACATCTTTTCAGGTTTGTCACTGACTGCAAGGACAAGTTTGAATCCTAAAACAACACTGAGACACATTGACACTGTGGAGGGCTCTGTGCACTTCACAATCATAAATTAATAGCAAGTACCCAATGATGGCTCTCCACAGTTCTTGTATTTAGTGTAATGCTTTTTCCTACTAAGTGCTTGCAACTTTATTAAGAGCAATGGACAGAACTCAGCTATGAAAAGAAGTGCTGAACATTTCCAGTCAGCAAGAGTTGTAACAGCTTACTTATGAGGCAGATTTAACTGTGTCAGAGTTTATCAAAGAGTCTTCAAAGAGGAAGAGCTTTCTGAATCAAGATAAAAGAAGAATTCTATACTGATGCAGGAGGCAAGGCATGGATTCGGCAAGCTTGTTGCATGTTGGCCAGGAGTTGCACATCACCTTACAGAAACATTAAATTTCAAAACTGCCTCTAGTACTGATTTCTTGTTAGGATAAAAATTAATGCCCGCAGTAGGACCAGGTTCTTAGACTTCTATGCAACTGTGTACACAAGTGAAGCAGGCACAAAGCACACCAGCTTCTAACAGCAGCTCTTCTCACTTCCCACCTGACATCTTCTGCATCAGAACTGGCCACACATGAATCTCAGTATGGTTGAAAATAGGCAGCCCAAAGCATCCAGGAATTTAGATGTTTGCAGGATCCCTGGGTACATATTTTTTTTGGAAACAGAGCAGACTGTGGTGCTTTCAGAGCAGTAGCATATTTTTTTTTTTTTTCATAAAATGAAATCAAACATTCAAATATAAACATTTCTCACAGAATAGAAACTGCAAGCTCTGACTGGCACTTCTTTAGGCCAGACAGGCATTTCATGTTGAGATAATCCTTTTTGATATCAGTTTATTCCAATAATAAATCTGAGAAATATTCTTTGGTTGGTTTATGAATTTTTAATTAAACATAATTAATCAGTATTTAACAATGATAAAAAATATTATTCTTTGAATACCCCTTTTTTTTTGTGGGTTTTGTTTGTTTGTTTCCTTTTACTAAATTATTTTGTTTATGTAGACAAGTTCTCATAGCAAGGCGGTCAAGGGGGCGGTTTCTGTGAGAGGCTGCTAGAGGTTTCTCACATATCTGACAGAGCTAGTGACAAGCAGACACAAGACAGACCTTATGCTGGCCAAGGCCAAGTACATCAGGCTCCAGGATAGGATATTTAAGAACGGAAAAAGTTAGCAACTGCAGCCAGAGAGGACTGAGAATATATGAGAGGGACAGCCCTGCAGATACCAGGGTCAGTGAAGGGAGAGAGGGAGGAGGTGCTCCAGGCTCTAGAGCAGAGGTTCCTTTGCAGCCCATGGGGGTCCATGGTGGAGCAGACATGCACCTGCAGCCCATGGAGGACCCCACACCAGAGCAGATGGATACCTGAAGGAGGTTGTGACCTTGTGGGAAGCATGTGCTGAAGCAGGATCCTGGCAGGACTGCTGAGCCCACAGAGAAAGGAGCCTATAGTGGAGCAGGTTTGCTGGCAGTTCTGACTCCGTGGTAGAGCCACTTTGGAGCAGACTGTTCCTGAGGGGCTGCACCTCTTGGAAAGAGACCCAGGCAAGGGCAGTTTACAAAGAACTGTATCCAGTGGCAGGGCCCCCACACTGGAGCAGGGGAAGAGTGTGAGGAGTAAAGAGCAGCAGAGAGAACATGTGATGGATGAATTGATTGCAGTTCTCACTCCCCATCCCCCTACATCTTTGCAGAAGAGGATGTAGAGAATTCAAGATGAAAGTTAAGCCTGGGAATAAGTGAGGGGAAGAAGAAACCTATTTTTAAGTTTTGGAGTTATTTTTCATTCTTACACTGATTTGAAGGGTAATAAATTAATTTCTATCAATCAAGTCTCTTTTGCCCCTGACAGCAGTTGGTTACTGATCTCCCCCCTGTCCATCTGAGGAATGGAATGTCTTTGATGGGAACCTGCTGTCCAGCCAGGGTAAAATCACCACAACTACTTGTGACACATGATCCAATTTAGAGTTCCAACCACCAGAGATCTTTGATTTAGAACCAATTTTCTATTCAGGCATAGAGAACACAGACTTTTAGTTATAAATTATAATTCAATTGATGGACAGTTCTCATAATACTTTATTCTAAATAGAAGGAACTTTCCAAGATTATGTTAGAAGTCCTAAGGGAAACTTTTATTAATTTGGGAAAGGTCAAAGCATTTGATTTTATAGGAAGGTAAGAAAAAAAAAAAGAAAAAAAAGAGGAAGAGGTTATTTTACAGAGATACTCTCTATACAGCAATTTCAAACAGTCTGTCTCTCTCCTTTAGCCCACTCTTTCACTTTTTTGCTAATTAAAGGGATCCTTTTGGTGTCAGCTTCCTCAAAAATATTACATAAGCTTAAAAAACCAATATGTGAGGACATTTAAAATGTCCTTAAAACATTATTTTGTTATGAATTAATAACAGCATTTATTGAGTTCTGTGAAATGGACAAAGAAACTGTTAAAATTGTGTTTATTCTTTACTGTGTTAACACAGGAAAATTGAATTGCTTCATAACTCCTACTAGAAAAATATGAATATAAAGAAGTTCCAAGAGACATAATTAAAATATTTGCAGTAGTAATATTGCTAGTATGTGATAATAATTTTAATGAACAAATTTATGTTGTTTAGCTTGCACCTTGAAGTTTTATATACACAAAAGAATGTAACCAAGCAGTGGTTATATTTCTTCACCGCTGTAGAATATTTCTTCACTGCTACTTGAAAAGGAACAAGGAAAACTTATATTCAATGATTTTGAATATAAGAAGACATTGCAGCACAGAGAATGGTGACAAATGCCTTCAAAATTCCTTGTAAAGTCAACAAAACTTTATTCTTTTCCATAAACACATGGGAGAAGTGAGGCAAGCTGAGGTTTTCAGTCATTTCAGGGGATACAGATGTTTTTACTAGGAACCCGGCAAAAAAAGGAAACGAAAAAATGGCCATAAGGTTCAGATCCTGTTGTCAGGGGGTTGTTCAGATAGATGATTTTTGTTCCTATGTAGATGTGAGAAGTTACATAAATCTGGATTTTGAACTGATTTACTACAGCTGTCAATGAATAATGGCAAAAAACTATTAGACCTTTTTTTCAGAGAAGTGAGCAATTATATGACAAATACTGCTGAAGCAGTGCAAATGTACCTTTTCCATTTATTCTGAGGCTAATTTTGTAGACCCATCATTTCTGGACATATCTGTGGCAAAATGTCAGCAATCAATAGATAAAATTTTACATTATGGTGTGATTTAAATTATACCTGTGACCTTTCTGTGACCTCAGCACTGAACTTTGTTGTTATTAATACTCAGAGATAAATTAGGGGTTTTTCCTTAATCTAAATTACTGGTTTAAAGTGGGAGGGGGTTAACCTGTTTTATAAATGTAAAGTAAACAAAAAGATTAAGTATTCCATGCCTGCCTTTTAAAGATGTTTTTTCCTTTTTATTTTTCTTCTGTGCAATCCATTAGGAATACTGAAAAGTAAACAAAACCAGCTTAGAAAACACAAAACAGAACAGTAAACAGGTCAGCAAAATAGAACTCAAGGAAACACCATGCAAGACATAACCTATTTCCACATGAGGTACAAGCATACTAGTTCCATATTTTCTAAGTTCAGCCACACAGTTCCTGAAGGTTACTTACTGTGCAATATACTTTCTATGATAGACATTAAAAAAGAATTGGTTTCCTGGAACCATCATTTGGCAAAAGTAACTTCAACATAGTTAGATTTTGAAAGTCAAGATGATAACTTCTGTTACTTACCCTGAAATTTTTCTTACTGTGAACCAACAAAGGGCTTAGTCTAAGCACTTTTGATGTATTCTTAAATCATCTAACATAACCCCTGCAATTATTATCAAACCTTCTTTGTAAATGTTACAAAGCACTGCAACATGGCATCTGCCGTTCCTTTGGGATTTTATAGATGTGCATGAGCTTGGTTTCTGTGCCCTCTGCACTGACCAAAAGCCATGAGAATATAATTTGCTTTGGCTCATTGTAGATCAGAGCTTAAAAATGGTGTAAGACTTTCTCTGGAAACCAATGAGAAGACAATGAAGGTGTCAGTGCACAGGTTTTTTGTGCTTTCTAATAGGAAGTCAGGTTACCAAACAAATATATCCTTCTCCCCCTCTGATTTCCTACTGGGTGGTTTTATGTAGCTGCTAATAACATGTACCAATAGCCTGCAGTGAGAAGGGCAGAGATGGCTGCTGCAGGTCCCTGCTGCTGTAATGAGAATGATTTGTAAGAGCAAAGAAGAAGAAAACTTTCATTTTGACTTGATTTTGTAAAGTGCTTTCACGTAAGACTTTTAGGCACATCAGTAATCTGTTCAATTCTCCAAGACAAAAATCATGTTGTTAACAGTAGGAATTTGTCCATGATGAAACGAGGTCATGAATGGATGGCAAATACAGATCAAAATTACTTTTCTCACACTCTCCCAAAACTCAACTCTTTTCCATTTACCTGATTGATAACTTGGACTCCGTTGTAGAGGTCCCACTGGCTACTGTGAGACTATGAACAATGGACCAAAAATCAGTGGCTCCATGTGGGAAGACAAAATTTAGATGTGTTTTAGTATGCTAGAAAATATCTCCTGCTGCCTGTTTTAACATGAAGGACAGTGAACTATAAGGATTAATGGCCTGAACTGAAAGACAGAGATTTTATTTGAGCACTCTGAGAAGAAAGAATCCAGTTACATAATCTAGCTGAAGTTATCACCATTGTACAGGCATTTATCAGTGTGTCCATATCTTCTGCATCAGGAATGAGTATGTGTGGGGAAAAAAAAAAGAATATTCCATTTACTGCACCATAGTAACCACTTAAAAATTGTAATAGAACTATTGCAGGTATGTTATAAAACTATTTATTTCTATGTTTTTCTCTTCCTTTAACAGCATCAGCTTCATTCTCTACCTCAGTAATTAATGAATCCCTGATAAAGCTGTTTCTCAGTGGTAAACAAGCTCATCAATACGCCAAAATTAGTGTCTAAAAGAATAATAACCTGCAGACTTTAAAAGCATAGAAGAGATGTTGGTTGGGGGAAAAAATAAAAGGTATTTAATTATACATATCGCATACTGCTTTCCTCTCTGGTTCTCAGTATGATTTAGTTTCTTTCTCTATTCTGAAACAAGTCAGAATTCTCCAATGAGTAATGCAGCTTCATCTTAGTCCAGCTGTTTTCACTGATAGAGGGCATCTGAAGTGAGCAGGTGGGTAGCCTACGTGTCACAGTTCTATATTGTAAGATAAGAGGAATAATTCTAGATTTCAGGGGATATTTTCAAAGGTTCATTAGCAGCTAAATAAAAACATCCAAAAGAAACATCCGGTTCCTTGATCTCTCTTAAATTCCCAATGTTGTAATTCCCTCATCATTATAACAGAAATAATACCACTACTTTGTCACTCAGGATTGTCTGGATACTTTTTTTCTTGTCTGATTACCCAGAGTGTGCCTACCATATGTACCAATCTGACAGCCTCAGTTCTACACCAATAACTGCAAAATTCAGACAATCCATTCCTTTGTTAGTTGTTCAATAACACAAATCTCTCAAAGAATGCTTCTCCTTTCAAGGTGAGAAAAAGAGTGCCTTCTTATTGCAGAGGAAGGAGGAAAAATCTATCAGTTTTTAGGAAGCACTTAACTTCTGAAGTGAGTGAGAAAAAAAAAGAATGTAAACAAAGTGAAACTGTACGACTCATCAGTGAAAGTATATTTGTCAAATATATATTTTTTTTTTTTTTGTTTTCTGATCAGCAATCCTCTTATTTTACTTTAAATTCTTGAATTAATTCTGCAACCAGAGGAAAAAAAAAAACTGATAAAAAGTATGGCTCAACTTCAGAGAAATACTATAGTTGTTCAAATTATTTGTTTGTAAATGTTTGATTATAAATGTAACTACTGTCTGCCCTTCCTGCCCACTGACAGGATTCATATAAACCAGCTTTTCTTTTTTTTTTCAGAATTTTCAGATAAACCTTTTAGGCAAACAAGGACAAAAATTCATTTTAAAGCAACAGAAACACATATTTTTTGAAAGCAGGTTCCTACAAAATACACAAACTATTAATCTCTGTGTGGCAGCAAATAGGACGTGCATATACACATGCAAACCCCATGCAATGCTTGTTTTGAGGAATACAGAAAAAGATATCACACGTCTCATGGGCTTAATCTTGGTTGGCATAAGTTAGGGCATAGTAGTAACAAAATACATTGGTCTAGAACAACTTTCACAATCTCAGATTTCAACCTGCTGCCAAAAAGCCGTTTTTGAAAGCAGTTTACAAAGTGATTTTAAACGTTCTTATTAAGAAGAACACAAGGCTTAAATTACAAAATGTTCTTATGCTGCAGTTTCTCTAAGAAAGAGAATTTCAGCTTTCAATATTTCTAGAAGAATGAGAAAGTTGATTTGCTTGCACTTTGCATTTCATTTCTCTAAGCTCTTTGATTAGATGGACTGGTTTTCTCTTCACTAAGGAAAACCTTAGCAGTGAGAAATAGATAACAAAATCTTATGTTTGCGTTATTGCTAATACCTCTAAGATACTTTTAATGAGGTTTATTTTGAGTATAAAGGCCAGTAGAGTAAAAGGTGAAAATGTTTCAACTTTCAGAAGCTATTCATCAGGAGATCCTCTCAATCACAATATTTTTGAGAATAAATATTTAAGTTATATGTGGAAGGCAAACAATTCCTTTAACTGAGTTTAAGGATAATTTGCTAGTCTGATCTGTATACAGAAATTGCCTGTATATTTTAGCTACAAACCCATTTCTTCCAATAAGTGGTGAAAACTGGGCTCTATACATTCTGTAGTACAGTTTCATTTTGGTACTTCAATTTCTGCATAGCAAATGCTGATGAGCCTGCTTTAGGAGACTTCAAGCCACACATACTGGCATCACTGAAGAGTAGCCATGCAGTTTTAATAATGTAGAAATGTGGTCTTAATCAAGCAAAGCAATAACATTCCAAATAAATGAAACCTTTATGCATTGCTCATATGGACCATCAGCTATCTAACCCACGAATTCATACACACAGTTATTTTCAATGACCTGAGCACATGTCCGCTACTAAGGGAACATACTTTTCGAAATTGTTAGATAAAGCATAGCAAAGTAATAGACACCTTTAGACGAAGATCTGTGCGCCAGCCAGAAGAGCCCAGACTTACCACCCTGACAGAATTGCACTGCTTAACAAAGGCTTTCCTTATATTCTGCCTACTGTGCCTGTCACTTTATCTTCGTATCTATCAGAGTACTAAAATACCATGCCTCCCCTATTTATTTATCTATCCCTTTCCCCTTACGTGTTTGCCCTCTATTTCAAAGTCTAGCATATCCCACTTATTCTGTCTTCAATGCAGCAATATTTTATCATTTGTTTCTCAAATTACTATCCTTTCTTTGTTACTCCCCAAACTGGTTAAAGGCCATACAATCATGCTCTTTTTAGCTTTTGTACTCTTTCCCTCTAGCTGTGTGAAAAATAGCTACAATGGAAAATGTCCTTATTTGTCCCTGTGCCAAATTATCTTTTCTTCCATTTTGACAACAGCAACTCAATAGCTTTAGAAAAAGTGCAACCAGAAGCAGAGTTGATGTGAGTGGATACAAAAACTGAACTGCAACACTCCATGCTTGTGAATTAGAAAAGAAAAACGACTGGATGTTTACTCAAAATTTTCCATTTCTTTACAGAACATTTTCCTAGTTTAATAAGATACATTTAATGGAAAATAACTCTGAGAAAAAGTAGTCAGTCCCTCATTTTTGGTATATTAATCACTCAGACTTTTGTAATACTCATCTCATGTATCTCTCTTTACATCTGATCACTTTCAGTCTTCTCCATTCTGTCAACATTGTATGATAGTATATAACCCCATGCACCAGAACAAGCTGGGGGCTGACCTGCTGGAAAGAAGCTCTGTGGAGAAGGATCTGGGGGTCCTAGTGGACAACAAGCTGTGCATGTGGCCAGGAAGGCCAATGGGATGCATTAGGAAGAGTTTTGCCTGCAGGTCGAGGGAGGCAGTTCTGCCCCTCTGCTCAGTCCTAGTGAGGCCACATCTGGAGTGCTGTGTCCAGTTCTGAGCTCCTCAGCACAAGAGAGACGTGATGCTCCTGGAGTGTGCCCAGTGGAAGACATCAAAGGTGGTTGAGGGGCTGGAGAATCTCTCTTACGAGGAAAGGCTGAGGGAGTTGGGCTTGTTCAGCCATGAGAAGGGATGACAAGAGATTGACCTCGTCAATGTCTGTGTAAGTATCTGAGGGGAAGGTGTTAAGAGGGTGGAGGCAGGCACTTCTCAGTGTTGCCAAGAGGCAATGAGCTGAAACTGATGCACAGAAGTTCCACCTGAATATGAGGGAGAACTTCTTTACTGTGCAAGTCATTGCACTGGAACAGATTGCCAGATATTAAAGAACCATCTGGTTGCAGTGCTGTGCCATGTGCTCTAGGGTGATCCTGTTTGAGCGGGGAGGTCAGACCAGATGACCCACTGTGATCCCATTCAACCTTACCCATGCCATGCTTTTATGATTCTCAGTACTGTTAGTACTATATTATACAACTAGTCTATTGTTATTTGTAAAAGTTCTGAGCATAAAATACCATATCTCATTTCTTCTGTGCCTCTTCTTTAAGCGACTTGGTCTAGTCTCAGTGTAAATTCACACTACAATATTCAGCTCCTATACACTATTTCTGTGTCCCCAGTCTCACACCTATGGTCCCATGCTTTGTTCTGTTATAGTTTATTCTATCAGTTTCAGGCTGACAAAAGATGTAGTACTTTTTAAATGAACTTGTTTATGCTCTATAGAAACTTCTAAGAGAAATTTACCAATAAACTACCATACATTTTGAAAGAGACGTTCTGTCTCAATATTCATGATCTACTTTTGTACCTGAAAACTTACAGATATGACAAATAGTATTTCTGGATGCAGTTGGGGTAATCAAATCCCATGGTGTAACAAAACTTTACATGTATCCAACCACTACTACTAACATTAAAATGAAATTTTCCAATTAAGTTGTTACAAAGTAAGGCAGACTGTTCACTACTAACTTTTTTTTTTTCTCAAACTGATTTCACAAAACTAACTCAGTCTTCAGAAGGCGCCATGTTCTGCAGAATCACACTTAAGTCACCATACTGGGTTCTTTCAAACACAAGAGGGACAATCAGATATAATATTTATTGAAAATGCCCAGAGGTGCCTAAAAATCCATTACAGTAATGACTATTTTTCTAAGTTACAAGAAGCTATCACATTTAGAGTTGTGTGTTGTGTTCTGTTCTTATACATGCATATGAAGTGTCTTCATTTAAAGAATGGCTTGACATGTTTGATTTTAATTCCATACCTGCATTAACATTCAGAACATTAGAACTGCATTAGCTTTAGAAGAGTTCTTTCTTTTTTTATTTTACTAATTCAAAAAGAAAATATCTATTTTGGATCCTGTTAATTGCATTAGTTCTTAGAAACAGAGTAATAATGCCAAAGATATGGTACTGCTTCCAAACCTCAGTAATCGTACAGGCAGTTAGGTCGGCACTAAGAACCAACTTTTCATAAAATGTTAATCTTTCTGCCTTAGGTCCTTAAATTCTTATATGGAGATTCTAAATCCCATCCTGTATTTCAGTTTCTGATTTTGGTTATAGCAGGTTTTGAATAAAGCATCATGGGTTGCAATTTTTTAATACTGTACATTTTTAAGGCAGCATTGATTAAAAAAAAAAAAATCTTCAGTGTACTTACCAGCTTATTAAGCAGATATATATCTATTAGTCCTCTTCTTCTCCAGTTACCATTACAGTCAGGAGCATGTTATAGATGCAATAGCACAGTCTTCAGAAATCTAAAGAAATTGGTTAGACAGCATGCCCAGGAGATTTTATATACATCCCTGTATTAAAAACTTTGTCAGTATTAGAACTCCATGAGGATGCTGATGTGGCTTATGAGCTCAACAAAAATAACTGCCAGTGTGCAGATTCATGGACGAATTTTAATTGTTCCTTTTCTTCCTGGTATGTTAAGTTCTAAAAAGAATAAAGGTAAATGTGTCCATTTACTTACAGCCACTAATAACTATGAAACACTAATTTGGAAATCACAATACTTAACGCTTGTGCTGATAATTAACTTAATATGCTTCTAGCAAATAGCAGACTGATAATCAACAAGATGCTAGATGGAAACATGATGGCACCCTTAGCTAATGCACAGCTCTGGAGCTTTAGATGGGGGTCAAAATAATTTCTCCACCATATATCATTGTATGTTAAGTAGCCAGCTCTAGCAATATGATGAAGTCATGACATAACCATCATAAATTAAAAAAAATCCCTAACAGTTAAAAAACTCCTAACCCTTACCCCCTGCAGCTTGGAAAGCATGTAAAAGCAGTTCTCTTGCTAATTTTTTTTTTATTTTTTTTTTTTTACAGTAATGAAGACAGCAATAAGGATTTGGTTTTTCTTGTGATGCCTTAGGCTTTTCATGAATTTGTAGATTTTTATACTTCTAGGTAGTTTCTCACATTCAGAGTACCTAGCAACCTCTAACCCTGTGCTAGCTGTCTTAAGGGTCAGATAATAGCTGGAACACCATGTCTGGGAAACATGTACCAGAACTAAGACAATTAGATACCATGCTAGTCAAAACAAGAAAGCAAAGCCCAGCAACCTTGGAGAAGCTCCAATAAGGGAA
>JAWWMP010000480.1:0-10977 GCA_035047865.1 Dendrocincla tyrannina
ATTCCATGAAAAAACTGTCTTTTTAATCATAGCATAAATTATTCTTTTTAGCCCTACTTCAAAACATTTCTATTTCCC
Source organism: Dendrocincla tyrannina (assembly GCA_035047865.1). Classification (NCBI taxonomy): domain Eukaryota; kingdom Metazoa; phylum Chordata; class Aves; order Passeriformes; family Dendrocolaptidae; genus Dendrocincla; species Dendrocincla tyrannina. Next base: position 79 of record JAWWMP010000480.1, read on the forward strand.
AATCCTAAACCCCTGAGTTCTTGATTTATTTTTTTTTAAATTAATTCTTCTTTGAATTCTAAATGAAACATTTAAATTCTGCTCACACATAACAAACATAAGCAGACGAGGGAAGGGATGGCTGTGAAGCCTAAAAACTGGCTGTGCATTTCTGAAAAAGCTTTTGGTTTTCAGGCGAAAACAACCTGTAAGCAGAAGAGGGATACAAAGTGGTGAGTGCCCTGAGTTTTAGCTCAAGAGAATGAATCCTCATGGAGCGAAGTGTAGGAAGTCTTGCCACATCTCTTTTCAGCAGGGTGAACAAAGATGTTGCTTGCTACTGTCAGAATCCATTTGTTCAGCTGAAGTCTGGATGGCTCTAAAGTAACTGTTGCTGCTCAAAGAAATTGCCTCAAGTCTAGTACAACCACATGAAAACAAGCAAACAGGCACTCTGGGATGCATCTCTTTGGGTCTTGTGCACATTCAGGATCCTCAGGTGATCACAAATCTGATCTTTACTTACAGTAATAGGAGAAATAGAAACTTGACTCTCAGTATCCTGGATTGCCCCAAAGAGGAATAACATAATCTTCGAGAAGTCTTGGATAATTAGATAAGGGATGTAACTCACACAAACAGGGTGTAAACTAAGCTCTGTGTGACCAGATAAGACAAAAAAACAAATGTCACAATTTTTGGTGGTGAAACACAATGACACTGTTCCTGCTAAGGAACTGAGGTCAAGACGATGAAGAAGACCCAGAAGGACCAAAAAAGGACTTCAAATAAGGGTGTGACTGTGTAAAGCAAACTAATGAATACGTAAGCAATATGTGTAATAAAAATCCTTGTCCATCTGTCATTTGGCATATTCAATTAGAGGAGCTCTCCTCCAAATGTCTAGCATGCTGAATAAATAAGAATGCCCTTTTGAACATCTACAAATTGGTGATAAGAAGATTGTTTCTGGTGCTTTTCAGTATCAATAGTGAGAGGGACTTTGCTCCCCCAGTCCCCATCCTGCTGTCCATCCACTGGAGAGGTGTGGGAAAAGAAGTTGCCATTGAAGACTGAGGCAAAAAAATGTTGGGTACCTCAGCCTTCTCCTCATCCCATTACCAGCTTGCCAGCATTGTTTATCAGGTGTTACACCTTCTTCAGTCCTTGATATGACCTCCCAACATCCTCTGAATTCATGCAGTTATTTTTCCTGCAATAGCTGGATACACTGGGAAGGGTCAGTGCTGGGAGAGACAGGTGGAAAGGGGGAATGGAAGACAAAGGAATGGTAAAGCAGAGCCCCCAAAGGCATAAGGGAGAAGGCCACACAGACTGGAGCTCAGACAAGTCCTCAAAACAAGGCTGGTGTATTTTTACTTCCCTCCTTCAGCTGCAGAGTTTGTGCTCCACCTCATTTGAAACATGGAAATGATTATTTCTTAAACCGCGGTTTCATAATGGGACTGGAAACAGGTCTTGTCTTTCAAAGGTTTCTCTCATTCCAACAAGGACCACATGTATAGCACGTGTGACTAACCGGTTTGTTTTTAGTTAGTTCCATTATTTGTGCTTGGGGTAGGCCTGGTCCAAAGAGAAGTTTTGCACATATAGAGCTGACCTAAATATTTCTGGTTTCTCGCTGGGCGGAAACATAGTGCTGCATTAGCACACCACTGTAATGCCATATGGAAGCTATTGTTTCCATCCCTATTTTTCATTTTTGTGGGCCTGCTGAAAGATTCTGATTTCTGAAATGCAACATGTTGCTTCCTGTAAGGCAATGCTGAGCTTCTACCTTGAGCAGCAAGTGCTGTGAAGTTCATGTGTGATGTCCATGGCTTTAGAGAAGATGCATTTTCCACTGGTAGAGAGTGCAGGAAGAGCACCAGGCATCCAAATACCATGATGACAGGGAGAATACAACATTAATATGGAATTCATAAAGCATTTTGTTAATTTCTGCAATTAGTGACTTTTAGTTTAGCAAAGATAAATGTGGGGTAGGTTGATTTTATAAATCCGGTGACATTTTGACTTTGGAAACATCTGGAATTTCTTTTTCAACAAACGTTAATAAAATAAAAAGAGGAATTTTTTCATTCTCAAGTAATCTGTGACTAAAAAGGGTGTTAAATCTCAGAAATTGCAGAGATATCCATATGGACTCACATTAAGTCCAACACTTGAGGTTGCAGATGAAGCAAAACATAAACTATGCATGAAACGGGATTGTATTTAGAATGAGATTTTTTGAAATCTCTGTGGGATACTATGTTTTTTTGGTTTTAATTAAAAAAAGAATAATAGTAATTTTGCCTGTTGTAATTGAATACTTATGTCTTGCTGCTTGCCAAGGAAGAAAAAAAGTTGACTATTTCTGTGTTCCGATGTGATATGAAGGATAGAGACAGGTGGAACATTAGCATTTTACTTTTATGATAATTTTCAAGTGCTAAATTTAATTTCTTCTGATTCACAGAGGTAGCTTTCCAAGTCTCTTTGTATGTTCATTTTAGCAATTTTTCTACTTAGCTATTAGAGTCAGATCTAGGAATGTTTCTGCTGATTTATAAGCTAGTTTAACAGCTTTAAATTTAATAGTTTGCCTTGTACAAAAATCATACTTTAAGAGAACTTTTCACCATACTTTTTCACTCTAGCATTGATAGATTTTTATACTATTTAGGAAAAGGACACAGCACACATTCTCTTTGTGTTCGTTCTGGCCAAACCCAGCAGTTCATTTATGAATTAGGTTTTAAAATTCAGTGAAGATAGTGTTGTTCCATTATAACAACTTGCCAAAATGTAGCATATAGAGGTTGTTCACTTTTTTTTTCTTTTTTTTTCCACTTGTTCTGGTCCCAAATGGGCAACAATCCAAGTAGTCAGGAACATTTCTTTAGCTATCTAAACAAAAAACACCACCACCAGCAGAGTCTGACTTAAGACAACACATATTCCACAATAATTTCATCTGGTGTGCCTCAGAAATAATTCAACAAAGGATATGATTCCTGATGTGAGATAACCAAAAATCTTTTCCCTGATGCATTCAAAGGTGTCATTGAAATAAATGTTTTGTTATCTCACTGCATTGCATGTTAAGAGCTTTAACACAGATCAACCTCTCATGTTTATTAACTGAATGATTTGAATGACATTTTTGGAAAGTGAAGAAATCTATAAGATTGTGACCTGTTTCCATTCCTATTATATTTTAAATAATAAGTATTATCACTAAGCCCCTCTGATGACCATAACAAGCTTTTTGGAAATAAGACAACAGCCAAGAAAAAGCGTGCTACTTAGTTTGGTTTCCCTTTCCCACAAAGTGCTTCCTTGAGCTTCAGAATTTATTATTTTTAATACCTATTTCTGTCCATCCACCCACATAGTGGATGCTTGCTAGGAAAGGACGCACTTCTGAATGAGTTCCCACCACCCAGGCATCTGATTCAGACAAAGTGACATATGGCAGGAACAAACGAGCTCTGGGCCAACACCAGAGGCAAGAAGCATCCTCTCAGTCAGGCATGCTACTGCTTCAAGGTGTAGAGCTGCTACTGCACTGCCAGGTGATTAATTTTGCATCATGGCCAGCAATTACTGTTGTATTTCACTTGCCATCCAAAAAAATCAGAAGAATTCTGAGATAATCCTTTGTTCTAGCATGATATATTGAAAAGAAAGCCCAGGTTTTATTAGCGTCATCAGTAAGTCAGTGACATCCACCTCCCTTTAATGGCAGGTAGTCATGGCACAACCTGAGGATGAGTTTTGCAGCCCATTGCTGTGATTTCCCATTAGTGCCACTGAAGACAAGCAGTGAGCTCTGCTGACAAACTCACAAGGAAAGAAACATCAAAAGCAGCCTTCTCTTTCCTCTGTCTGCCTGCAGATCCTGCTCCTGTACTATTGAAACTGAAGTTATGCTTTTGCACTTGGTTGACATGAAGTACCAGACTTACTCAAGCACCACACAGTTCTCTGTTAATGACTCTTACTCCAAGATCTGCACTAAGACAAATATATCTGGGAGAAAGGCAGCCTTCCACATAGAGCTCAATAAATAACAAATGTTTAAAAAGTATCATCCGAACTGACAAAGGACTTCTTGTCTTTGAAATCTGCTGTGTGGCTGGGATGTCTTCTTTCTAAGTCTGATCCGTTCAAGTAACAAACATGCCACAAGTGCAGTATAAATTAAGGCAGAGAAAGAAAACACTCACAAATAAGAAACCTAGATATTTTTTCAGCTGAGCTTTTGCATTTCCTTAGAAATATGTTAGATCTTATCAAAGCATTTTTTAGAAATTAAAACTGATAGCATGGGTATTTAAATGCATTTTATACATGTTTTAAAGTGTATTTATTGAGGCAAATAACAATCAATCAAGCTAGTAAATGTAATGTTATACATAAGAAAATTACTGGGTTGGGTTTTCAGGGAATTAAAGATTGTGCAATGTTAGGTTCTTCTTAGGAAATGACATAAAATATATTATTTGTTGAAAAATTAGTCTTCATCTATATCCATCCTTTGCAGTTACCTTGACCATGTTTGTGTGCACTAGATTGGTTTCAAAATCTCATGCATCTCACTCTACCCCAGACAAAACCAGGACAAGATTATGTTCCTCATTCGTAATAATTCACTTTGCCAAGCTTTTGGGAGGAAACAGCCAGGCTGTTCACAGCATTTAGGCAGTAAGTACTGTTATTCGTGATTCTAGGTTTCCAACAGATTTTCTTCACAGAGACAGAAGAATTTCTAACCTGGTCCACCTGTTGTGATTTTTAAAACCTTCATAAGGATGAAAGTGAGTCACACAGTTCAGCTATAAAATCTTCTGGTTTGCAGTGGTCAGTAGCAGGCGCCAAGAGAAGAACACGGAGTAGAAAGAGCATGGGGTGATACATCCCAAAGAAGCTGGACTGTGAAATTGGAATTCAGGGACCCCTCTGAGCCACATTTTTTTTATCTGAGTTCAATAGTCCTTGAAATTTTTTTCTCCTATTAATTTAATGATGCTCCTTTTGAACCTGTGCAGCCTGTTGTCATTGTTAGTACACTGCAGCAAGATGTTTCACAGCTTAACTGAGTGGTATTAAGCACCTTTTCCCTGTTTTATAGACATCCTCTAGTGTCAAATAAAGAGAAGCTGGAGTCACTGCATGGATTTTATGATTGTCATATACCATATGGTCTCCATCACATCTCTTTTTTTCAGCCTGATACATTCTGGAGTACAGATCTGCTGCTTTTATGACAGGGCAATTTGCTCCAATATTTATCAGACCCCTTTCCATCTCCACTCCCCTGCTCTTTTCTTCACTCCATTCTTCTTAACATGCAACTTCTTCATTAATTGCAACAACTCATGGAAGAAATCTTCTGAAAAAGTAAACTTTGTCAGTCCTTTCAGGTTCCATTACCTGCCAATAGAGCACAGATGGGCCTTGCAGGAGGTGTTGTAAGCAGCTCTGAGCTCCTCAGGAACTGGGTAGGTACTTTAGTAACTTTTGGTAAACATGTCTCAGTAAATGGACCACATTTTGAGAGTTCTGTAGTCTGAAGTTGCATTGCCTTATGTGATGTTTCCCACAGAGAGCAGACAGAAAGGGAAAATCAACATTTCCTTCAGTAAGGAAGGAGACAGTAGCTCTCAGTGGAGCACCTTAAGACTCTCAAGTCTCCCTTGCACTCAGGGCTGGCCACTGGGATACCTCTGAACTGCCAGAGATTCTGTAAAGGATCTTGGCATAAACAACTGTTACATACCTGTAAAGCAGAAGATGTTTAGTTTGAAATATGGCTTGGAATACTGTATTGCCAAGCTGAAGTGCTTTGTGCCTGCAGGTATTTGTGACTTCCTCTGCCTAGAATATGTGCCTTGCTACACACCTAGTGGGTATTGCTACACACCTAGTGGGTATTAACCTTCTACACTCTGTTCATGAGTTATTTTAGGTGAAAGCTGACCATGTATGAACTCACAGCTTGAAGGAAGAATTACTGATAACATCTTGTGACCTGCGTTATACAAGAAGCAGCAATAAGGGATCGTAATGATCCTTTCAGACCTTAAAGTTTGACGGAGTTATTCTGCCCAAGGTGATAAATTCATCTGTTTGTCATCTGTTTAGCCACGACCTTCCTTTTAGAAAAGCAATTATATTCTTCAGAAAGTTAGTATCTCACAACATTTCCACTGAAGAATCTGGTTTTTAGCCCTCTAAATTAGTGATTTTCATCTAGTGCATATAAGTGAATCTGTATGGAGACCACGAGGATGAAGATGGTCTTATGCTACAAAGAATTTATTGACAGTAATTTGAAAAGGTAGAAATTTACCTGGATGATGTAATTATCTGATATTAAGTCTGATTTTTCACATCACAGCATTGTGCTCATTGCAGTAAAATTGTTCATAAGGGTCAGGAGATATTGGCAGGTGTTTTCCTCAATTTGCTTTCCCTTTCTCTGTCCTTTTTACCTGACTGATTCCTGTGCTCAGCAGGTCCCAGGAAATTCTCCTGTGTTCTGCCTCTGATTTTGTGCCAGAGAAGGCCACTTTCATTTAGCAGGGCTATATGCATTGGCCACAATGGTGGCAGAAGTCAAATAACTTGTAAGACCAGATTCACTAAAGGAATGCGAAGCCGGACTTAACATTTAGATGTCTGTCTTCCCAGCTATGGTATGTACCTCTGAGTTAGACTGGTACTGCATTATCCTCTTTGTAAGGAAGTGTGGGTGTCCAAGAACATCTGTAAAAACCTGCCTTCTAGGCTGAAAAACAGATGAAATGGGAAAGAAACCTCAGGCAGAGTTCAGTGCACTATTTAGGACTGTAGTGAAGCTCTGATTACAAATCTCCTCGTTAAAGTTTGTCAGAGCAGTGGATGTGATCTGTGTGCAAAACTTGTCTGGAGATAAAAAGAGAAATGTCAATATCAAAGTGTTCTTAAATTCTTAGTGGCTGTGGGGCTCAGTGAGGACAACAAATGTTTATTAATATTAGTAACATCATACTTAAAGACATGACCCCAGTCTCCTAGCTCCTAGAAAAATATTCACTTTCTTTTTATTTATCACTTAAATGCGTAGTTGTTCTGTATGAAGAAGAGCAGCTCCCAGCACAGTGACTGGAAACCACCTACCTTGCAAAGAGCTGAGGTCTGTGAGTCAGAAGAGTCATCTGGGAAAGCCAAGTTGAAATTTGTTCAAGCACAGGAATAAACAGAAGTTGTGTTACCCATCTGAATTATTATTCTAACTTGAGATCACAGAGAGATTGCTAAATATCAGTGGTTCAGGGACAGACACTCAAAGGGGTCAACACACATACACACACACACTGAGAAAGAACAATGGCACAACCCTACCAGCAGGATAAGGGAGGTTCATTTCAGCAGTCAGAGAAGCCCAGGAAGTAGTGCAAAATCTAGGTGGTCCTAAGCATAAACCAACTACAGAACCCATGCATGGGTTTGTAAATAGTTACGGGACTCTCCATTTCAGTGCTGCCTTCTGATTTGTCTTGACTTTACCACGTATTCAAATATGATGCCATAACAGTGCATGGAGTGCTCTCAAATGCACAGCTTTTTGTAATGCAAGTTGTCATGTTAATCCAGTTAAATGTGCATCACAGGGAATAGTAATAAAGGTAGTGCAAACTTAGTGTTTTATAGTGATGGCAAGGGAAATGGTGATTATGCCTCTCTCAAAAAAAAAAAAAACCAACAAAAAAACACACCAAAACCCCCAACAAATAGAAAACCAAGACAACAAAACAAAATTTGTTGCCTTGAAGATAAGGACTCAAGGTCAGGTTTTCTTACAGACATCCAAGAATCACATGCGAGCGTCAAATTCACAAAGGATTATTGCTGGTTTTCCTTTACAATTTCATATATGACATAGGACTTTACACATGTCTGACACAGTTAAACAGAAGAGGATGGCAAACAGACAGCTCCAGCTGAGATGACCAGAGATAGGTGTCACTATTTGCTTTTTGGCATTAATGATATATTTACTAATATGCTAACATACTAATATATATTAGTATATATACTAATTAACTAATATTTCCAACATCTGACTTTTGGCAGGTGTTGACCTTTACTCTTTCAAAGCAAATCTTCATAGTACACATACTCATGGTAACAAAGAAGGGGACCAATGTGGTGAAAACGTACACAAAATTATTGAGGCTAGGAGACCATTGTAGAGAGAACATTGAAGGCAAACATTCATAAATGTGTTAATAGCAACTGAAAGAAAGATACATCAAGTATCAGTAAGAATAATTAAATAATCAAAATGAGAATTTCCCTTTGGACAGTGCTCAAAGCTGTCTGAAAAGCACAGTGGAAAATCTTCACAGTTCTCTTGACTTCCTGTCATTGTTCACTGAAACACACAAACAATAGGGATAACTTACCAAGGTCTTCAGTGTCTCCGTGTGTGCCTCTGCACACACGATCATACCAAGCAGAATTTTGTCTGCAAGGAAAACAAACCACTGTGACACTCCTTCAAGTGTTGTATTTGCTGGAGGTCCCAATCAGTGGTGTGTTCCTGCAGTCACGTAAAAGCAAACTGTGAGCTTGATAGCCAGGTCAGAGAGGAGGAACAAGGCTGTGTGTTAAGGGGACAGGCAGGCAGGGAGAGGGGTGAGCTGTGAACAGCAAAGCCTGAAAGCTGGAGCTGTGCTTGGCACTTTGCAGGTTCCTGACAGTTCTGACTTCGTAATTTCTAAATAACTGTGTTTATATGCAGATAGCATGTTGTGATTTTGTGGCCAAATAATTCTGTGTCCAAAAAAAAAAAAAGAAAAAATTAAAAAAGAAATACCTCTAACTGAATAGTTTCACAGGGAGTTAATAGGGCTATTACAAGCACTTAATGCTTCTACATTCCTTTAAATTAATCATCAGCCACATCTGCACCTTTCTGTGCACAGTGCTGTGCAAATATGGGGAAAGGTAATTGGCTTTTCCAGTACTCATATGTAAGAGAAAATCTGATAAAATTCCAGAAAGGCAGTTTAACAGGCGAAACAACAGATGGTCAGCAAGTGAAAATCAGCAGAGCAGACTGATTTCAGTGTTGCTGTAAAAGTTATAAGTGGAAATCCTAACCCAGAACCTTTTCACAATAGCTATGCTATTCCATTCATATGTGGGTTGGGTTTTTTCCTTAGAAGACAAATATGAACTGTAAAATGCATTCTTTTGTAAGCATTTTATATTTTCTAGTCCTCTTTTGCTAGGTTTCATACATCCACCATGCACTTAACTATCACCTTTTTGCAATGTGAAATTTCTCGTAAAATATATTGAAAGGTGAGGGAGTCTAGAGACTCAAAGGAAATAGTTTTGAAATTATTTGCTGTGAAGTCACCATTCTAGCGTGATTCTTTCTACTCAATGTCTTTCATTAAGGCACAGAGGAAACAAAATACATCACACTTTAACAGCACTGTTATATTAAACTTTTGTTGCCGTGGAGACAAAGGCTGTGTAGATGAAGTCCCAAATTCTCTAGGAGGTGCTGATAACTCAGTAATGCCTAATAACCTGTTGAAAAATTTTACATTCTTGAAACATTTTTCTAGTTATTCAACTTTTCTTTCAAGACCTAAATGTATACCCTCTGTGTTTTCTCCAGAGGGGAATACACAGGTGGGCTCCAAATGCCAATTCAGTCAGTGAGCATCTTGAAGGAGAAGGTATCTGGCATTTAGGGTTAGAAGTCTGACATTTTTTACTGAAAACACAAGTTCTAATCTACATGCAGAATTTTCATGTGAAGTTTCTGCATTCAGCAGCATGGATGAAATGCAGATTATACAAACAAAAATGGTACTGTTGACATGTGAGGGATAAGACTACTGACAGCTTGGCTTTCACTGATGTAAGAAACCCTGAAGAAGATTCTGGATTTACATTGTCATCATTTGCTGCATCTTAGCAATGGCTCCAGTAACACTTCCAAGCTCATGTTGTGGTTGTAGGTCAGTCAGCTACTAGATCAAGTTGTCCAGAGAGGCTGTGGAGACTCCATCCTCAGAGATATTTAAAATCTGAGTGGACAAGGACCTGTGCAGCCTAACCCTGGTGACTCCTCCTCTAGGTACGTGGGGAGAGTTGACTAGATAGTCTTCAGAAGGACCTGAAAAAGTCAACATTTCTGTGAGTCTCAGTGCTGAGGCCAACACTCTCTGTTAACAACCTGGACGACAGGGCAGGTTGTGCCCTCAGCAAGTCTGGTGATGGTGTCAAACTGGGAGAGGTGTCTGACACACCAGTGGGGTGTTCTGGCTTTCAGAGGGTCCTCAACAACCTGGAGAACTGGCCAGAGAGGAACCTCATCATGTTCAACAAGGGGAAATGTCCAGTCCTGGATCTGGGGAGAAATAAACCCATGCACCCACCCAAAATGAGGGCTGATTGACTGGAAAGTATTTTGCCGGAAGATGACCTTGGGGCACTGGGGGACAACAAGCTGTCCATTAGTCAGCAATGTGCACATCTGGCAAAAAAGTCCAAAACCTCCAGGTTGCAATAGGAGCAGCTCTATCAGCAACTCTAAGAAGGTGATTTTTCCCCTTAAGTCTGTGGAGAGACACGTGCAGTGCTGTGCCCAGTGCTGGGCTTCACAGAACAAAAGAAAAGAACCTGTAAGGAATAAAACAGGCAACTTCCTTACCTCTTTACTTGATTAGAACAGTCCAGCGATAAAAGCAAAACCAAAAACAATAAAACCCCCACCACACACCAAAAACAAAACAAAACAAAACAAAAGAAAACAAAAAAAAAAAACAAAAAACAAAAACAAAAAAAAAAAAAAAAAAAAAAAAAAAAAAAAAAAAAAAAAAAAAAAAAAAAAAAAAAAAAAAA